>VZSC01007752.1:49044-71044 GCA_013398225.1 Steatornis caripensis
GCCACCAGACACGTGAGTTCGGTAAAATGGTGACCAGCTAGTAAGTGTTTAAAAATTCTTCTTTCTAACCATGGGCAAATGAGTTACGGAAACAAGATTTCAAGAGCTGCTAAAATTTTCTCGAAGTGTGGTGCTTTAATTTTGCCTCCACCTCTGGAAACAAAAGCTGTGCTATTCCAGCAGTATTTTGAGGCAACGTTTTCACTACATTAAATACTGTCCCTTCTTGCACACATTCTAATTGCTTTTATCCTGAGCCTCTTCCTACTTAGACTGCCAGAGAGACACTGGCCATGGTGGGCTGGGAGTGTGAACACCTTCATTCCTGATTTTCAAACACTTGGCATTTAAAATTTTGAAGTGATTGATGCAAAACCTCTTCAAGGTTATTGAGGCTTTGCTCACTCCTAGTGTGTTGCCTTTTTGTTTGTCAAATGATGCCAATACCTGACAGCAGCTGTGGCAGGTCAGTGTCATCCAAAGCTGGTGTTTTAGCCCTTGGCTTGGCTGTGGAAGAGGCACAAACTACTGTGATTTATTGTTTGATGTACATGCACTTGCAGGCAATAATTGTAATAAATCATCACTGATAAGAAGAGATACAATAGCTGTGTAGAGACCCACTTCATGGTTAAATGGGAAGTGTGTGCAATGGGTATAGAAAGTAAATATTCTTAGCTGTTGTTTTCCATTGAATTACTCTGCATCAGTACTGTCCACCCCAAACACTTAAAATATCATCAGAAAATTATTAAATCTTCATGACAAAGCATATAAACTATTTATCTCTGGCATCTTCTTATGCCTCTAGGATTTTTGCCTGTAGCTAAGTGATCAGGAAACTTGCAATTGGGAGGTGATAAAGTATTGTAGGTAACAGCAAAGCCACTTCAAATACTGTCAAATAATGGTTCATGTTCTGTGAAGTGTCAACATGCACACTCTGTAGCACTTCTAAATCCTCCGTCATTCTGTGTAACAAACTTTGGTCCTGCTCTTCTTTGTATAGAAACAACCAGCTGAAAATGAAGTAAAAACTTTCTAAAACAAATCTACAAGGGAAAAAAACCCACTGAGGTTATTTTCATACCTAGCAGAAATTTTGGTGGTTTCCTATCATTAGCCTCAGTGATGCTACATTTGCTTAGTACCTGGCAGGTTACTCTGGTCAGACTGTTAACTCATGACACACAGAGTTAGAAAACAGGTTTTGTCTTGCTGGACTGACTCCATAAATGTCTAGTGTGTCAAAAACAGTCTCTATCCAGGCCTGCTCAGCTGTGATTCAGCTGCCACTCAATGTCAGGCTACAATGCATTTGGTTAATGAGCATGTTTGTCTGCTAATTGCAACATCATGATTTAAGTGGGGCTCAGCCTAGCCCTTCCTTTTGCTCTGGCTTGTTTCTGTCACTGGGAATGCAGAAGGAAGATAAATTGGCAGAAATCGTCCCTGATTTTCACCTCTCTTTTGAACTAAGTGGAAAATGAGGGCGGTTCTCAGCAGTGTTCACAACTATAAATATCCTCTAAAATTAAGAGTGGCTTAAAACTATGCCTCAGTTCTTGGGCCTGTAAACTCCAGGGCCTGAGAAAACCGAATTTACTGACTCACTTCTCAACAGTGTTTGAGGTTCCAAACAAGAAACCAATGGTGCTGGTACTGGTGCCAGGGGGACACAGGGAGTGTTCAGAGACCATCCTTGTGCTTACTGTAGGATGATCATCTGCATAGTGTATGAATGAGAGACTCTGTTTGAATCCTCTAGTTTCTGTGGTTGTAGTATAGCAAAATCATGAGCAACTCTGCAACAAGTAGTGGTGGGTCATCCCATGCAAAAATGAAGCTCAATCTTAAGGCTGCTCATCTGATTATCTTGTGATTGGCCTTTCTGTACATCTGTTAGCAACACTTCTAACTTCCCTGGCAAAAGATCCTAGTTTTGATTCTTATAAAAGTAAATGTTGCTTCAAGTAACTTGTTGCTAACACAAGGTTTGCTTGGGTACTAGTTTGATGCTTTTGCTGTTGGGAAGATTTGTGGCAAACTTCAGCACTCGTGATAATAGCATATATTTGTATTTAGTATACTACAGATCATAGAATCATTTAGGTTGGAAAAGACTCTCAAGATCATTGAGTCCAACCGTAAACCTAACACTGCCAAGTCTACCACCAAACCATGAAGATGTTAGAATCGGGAACTGAACTGAATGGGCATGACTGGCGTATGGCTGAGATGAGTTTGAGGGTGATCATTAAAATCTATCAAATACTCAGTTCTTTTCCATAACAACATTCCCTGCTTTCTTTCCTGAGATTCTAGAAAGCTTAATCAATTTAACACTTCCCCTGGATGGTGACGGAGGCCAGCTAATCTCCTAGGCCTGCAGGAAGTTGACTATTAGGCCTGGAGAACTCTTGTCTTTGATTCGCCAACAGAGACAATTATTTCTAAGAGCATTTCAGGCTTCCCAGCATCTTGGTACTAATACAACTCAGCCTACACTAAAGGAACCCAAAGTATTCCAGGAGTTTCACTGGCATTTCCTGCAAGTTTAAACTGCATTTGCTGCTTTTGTGGCAAAAGAGGAAGCTACAGAACAACCCTTAGTGCAGCTGGCAATAGAAAGGACTTTTGCACAGGAGCAGGTATGCTTTTAAACTGTTCTTGTAACCTTGCCAGCAGAAGGTAAAAAGAGAAAGGAAACTGGATGCAGCTCCACTGTGCTTTCGGCGTTTTAAACCTGAATTTTGTGTGTGTGTCCGAAGTGAAAATAGATACTATCCACTTAGACTGTAACTTAAACACAGCAGCACTAGCAGGTGTGGAGAAGACATAGTTCTGCAAAAGCAGTCACTTGTGGGATAATTGGCTCTTTGTGCCTTCAGCTTGAGTGTATTGCAATGATCATTATTTCATGGCTGAGCTGAATAAGGCGGTTATACTGCTGCACTTAAAAGTTAAATTTTACCCACCAGGAAAAGTAACATGAAAAAGCTTAATGTAAATCTGAATTTAGCATAGCATCTGTGGCGGCTGCCACTGGAATAACTGTGGAGAACAAATGGTATTGAGCATTTCTGGTCAAAACAACGATTTATCACAAATCAAATGTTCAAAGTTGGTTTGCAATCCAAAGATTTATCTTTAGGATTTGTCTTTTACCCCAGCAAAGCAAATAAAGAATACAAAATAGAAATGACAGAGTTGTTTCTTTTTTTATGCTATTAAGAATGAACTTCAGAAATATTAGAAGCTGATGGAACTAGGCAGATGTTTCTTTCACTTGAGTAAAGCTACCTCTCACTTTCACAAATTGCTCAGCCAATCACTATCAAATACTTTTCTCAATTTTGTTGAAGAGCTTCCTGTTCACACTCAGTGAGGATTTTTTCTTTCCTCTAGATGCAGTTCACACAATCATATACTGGCTGGGGCTGGAAAGTGGCTCTGGAGATTGTCTAGTCCAACCCCCAAGCTCAGAGCAGTCTGCTAGACCAAGTTGCTCAAGTCTGTGTCCAGTTTAGTTTTGAGTATCTCCAATGATGGAGACTTCACAACCTTTCAACTTCTCTGGGCAACCTGTGCCAATGTTTGACCAACCCCACATTTAAAAAAAAAAGTAAGTTTCATTTTTATGCTTAAATCGGATTTCCTGTACTTCAATTTGTGCCCATTGCCTCTTGTTCTGTCACCGGACAGAGGTGGGCTCCATCTTCTCTATCATCTTCCTCCCCCATACCAGATACTTTTAGAGATTGATGAGATCCTCCCTCAGCTGTCTCTCTTTGAGGCTGCGCATCCCCAGCTCTCTCAGCCTCTCCTTGACAGATGGTCCAGTCCCTTAATAATCTTGTGACCCATTCTCTGGACTCACTCCAGTAAATCCATATCTTTCTTGTATGGGAAGCCCATGACTGGACTCGGCACTCGCTTTGTCTCAACAGTGCTGGAGGAAGGATCATTTCCTTTGCAATGCTCCTCCTAAGGCCACCCAAGAGGCTGGTGGCCATGTTTGTTGCAAAAGTACATTGCTGGTTTATGGTCAACTTGGTGCCTACTCGGACTCCCAGGTCCTTTTCTGCAAAGTTGCTCTACAACCAGTCAGCCCCCAGCAGGTACTGGTGCATGAGGCTGTCCCTCCTCAGGTGCAGGGCTTTGCACTTCTGCTTGTTGAACTGCATGAGTTTCTTGTCAACCCACTTCTTCAGCCTGTCAGGGTACTTCTGGGTGGCAGTACGACCCTCTGGCATATCAACCGCTGCTCCCAGTTTTGTGTTCTCAGCAAACTTGCTGATCGTAAACTTTGTCCCATCGTCCAGTTCACTAATAAAGATGTGTAACAGTATTGACCTCAATATCTTCTCTTGGGGTATACCACTAGTGACTGGCCTTCACCTGGGCTTCATGCCACAACTGAACTTCATGATCACAGCTCTGGCTCTGGCAGTTCAGGCAGTTTTCAGTTGATTGTCCCTTTTATGTAACCCATATGTCATCAGCTTGTCTATGAGGGTGTTGTGGGAAACAGAACTGACAGCCCACTAAAGTCTACTCAACAAATAAACATCTGCTGCTCTTTCCTCATCCACCAAGCCAGTTATCTCATCATTATCAGGTTGGTCAGGCATGCTTGTCCCTTCATAAATACATGCTGACTACTCCTTCATATATTTAGAAATTGCTTCCAGGTTTATTTGCTCCATCACCTTCCCAGGGATCAAAGTGAGGGAGACCAGCTTGTACTTCCGCAGATCCTCTTTCTTGCCCTCCTTGAAGATAGAAATAACATTTCCTTTCCTCCCATCCTCAGGAACCTCCCATGAGGACCACAACCTTCCAAAGGCTGGCAAGAGTGGCACCACAATACCACCTGCTAGCTCCCTCAGCACTTTCGGGTGCATGTGATCAGACCCCATGGACTTAATGTATGTCCCATTTGTTTAAATCTTCCCTAACCTGATCCTCTTTCACCAAGAATAAGTCTTCCTTGCTCCAGGGTTTCACACTGGTCTTGGGGGCCTCAGATTGCTTAAGGGTGGTCTTACCAGTAAAGACTGAGACAAAGATGACTTTGCCTACCTCTGTCTTTTTTGTGTCCTTTGTCACCTGGTCCCCTTGCTAAAAGATGTTCCCAAGTGATATCCCTCTTGTAGGCCTATTTTTTTAAGAAAACGTGTGGAATAACTCCATGAATGTCACTCAAGCAGTTTGTATTGTCTGTACAGCTGTTGGGCAGCAGTACAGCAAAGCGCATCAATTATCCCTTTGCTGTCAATAGCATTACTCATGTGCCCAAAGTTAAGTGCGTATTTAAAAGCTTTGGGAAATGGGGCTTTAATTTCCATCAGTGTGAAATACTTGAAACACAATATGCTGCTATTTAAGTCTTGTCTGAGACATCTACAGCATACAAAACTGTAAACATTCAGTGATCAATTTAAAGAATTGCTGCTAGCAAAGGAAAGTGATAGAAAATAAGAGGACTGCTAAGAGTAGTGATTTTTAAGGAGCACTAGGAGCTGGACCAGATCAACTTTCTCATGCTTGGTGTGTGTTTTGCAAAGCTGGCTGTGTATGTTTGGATGCATTTAGAAAAGGGCTGTATAAAGCCTGAAACACTGATCTTAAAACACAGAAGACTTGAGAGAGAGAATGACTTAAACTCATCTCAGCTCTGAGCACCTCTGTTCCTCAGATAAGGAGTTGCCTTTCCTATGTGCACTGACGCTTTCAGCTACAGAAATTTGAGTCTTGGTTTTAGGGGCCTCGGAAGATTTCCTCTAAGCCTGGTAACACAAAGCATATTGAATGTCTTGTTGAGTGTGCCAGTCCAGCACCCTTGGGGACACTTCTCTTTGTATCTTGGCCCATTCCTTCATTAGCCTCTCTGCTAGGATGCACTGTTCTTGATTGTAATGACAACTTTGTACAAGTAGAAAAGGAGTTTAGCTGGTTACTACAAATACGACTGATCTGGGAGTCAGAAATGAGTGTTTTCTGCTTTGTGATACTGCTGATGACACTTCATTTCTCAGTGGAGGATTTGCTGTCATAAATTGTTTCCGGCGAGAGCTGTGTCTTTGCCCAGTCTCTGCCCCAACAGGAACCATGGCTTTTGTCTAATCTGCTACCTTGAGAGTAACAATAGTCTATTATTGTAATGGGACCAAGATCAAAAGTCCCTTTGCTGAAAAGCAGCAGAGCAGCTACGATGTGCCAACAGGGTAATCAGTGCTGCCTTTTGAGAATAGCTCTTCTCAAGAGATTACAGGGATGACAGCCTGACCTCAAGTTGTTAAGGGCTCTCTTGCAAAACTGAGATATTAGTAGAACTGAGTTAGATTAGCCCTGCCAGATTCCAACCTGGCTGTTTGCATCCTTCTTCCTGAAATTATCTTTGAAGTCTCCATGAGACTTGATGTAACAAGGCTCTTTGCTACTCAGCATCAGTCTGCTATCTTCTGCTCTCTGGAGCCGGTCTGTGGGGGACACACAGAAGAAAGGCTGCACTGAGATCAAACATGACCTGAAACAAAAACAGAGATTTTGAATTTTTGCAAGTGTCCTGAGGTTCCTTAAGATGAGGAATATGAGGAAAACACAAGCATTTAATATGTTCATCTAAGTACACTTTTACTTGATTAACAGGTGCATTAATAGTGCTATCAATAGCACCATCTACTGCCCTCGGGATAGCAGGACACAAGTTCTGCATTGTAATAGCAGAGATGACTAGTGAAATGAGAAGAGTGTGTATAGAATATATGTTCCTGTTTGGGGCTAGATGAAGGTGGCCTGTCCACCTATCGTCATGGTCAGTAGGCAGTATTGGTGGGCAACGCATCATCTAAAGGTGTTGCTCTCCTCACCTCCTGGCAGCAGCGGTGCTGGAGAGCCACTGCATCCACCTGTGTTCACAAAGCAGGCAAACTGCTGGGAGCCAGTATGGCAAATCTCTGACAGTGTGTCACAGCCCTGTTTTCAAGCTATCGGGGCCCTCTTTTCAGATGTGTGTCACCAAAGCATCCCATCTGAATTGGTAACAAATACCAGGAATATTTCTTCCAGCACTTTGCCTTGTCTCCACTGGCCGTTGTCAGTCTTTAAGCCGTTCAGGGGCCAGCATCAACTTCTCCTCACTGCCAAGCTACTGCTGTGCCTCTGCAAGGCCATCACAATGTGATTTCCTTTCTCCCCTCCCCAAGATACAAGCTGCGGATGCTCCCAAACCTTCGCTTGGAGACTAAGCCAGGCAAAGGAATCCAGATGAAGCGGCATAGATGTGGCTGAACCAAATTAAAATGATGAGCTGATACAAGCCACGGTGGGTTTTATTAACCATACAACATACGTGTTTAAATAGGGGGCCACAAAACAGTGCATAGTCTGAACAACTGCCTGAGATCAGAGGATGACAAGGTCCTGTCCTCTGCACAGGTCAGATTAATGGTGATCTGCATATGATGGAATCTTTAATTTTGTTTGCCCTCCCAGGATACCATAAGACTTTGGACCTCTCAGCTCTGCAGAGCCATAAGCCCTTATCCAGACTGTGAAGAAGGAGCTTTATCCCAGAGTGTGTGTTATGGAGCTTCCTGGGTGATCCAGACCCACCCAGGGGATTCTGTTATGGGTTGCAAGCACCTTATTGTTCACTCAGATTTATTCTCCTGTCAAAAGGAAAAAAACTTTTCTTGTTCCTTTTTTGGGCCTTTTTTGTGTTGTTCTAAGGCAGGATGTCTCACTTAGAAATCTAATATTCTTTTTTTTTAAGAGGAATTCAATTTCTCACGCTGCTGCCAGCTGCTCTCCAGCATTCACAGAGCCACTGCTCTGCCCCATGGAACTGAAAGAAAATAAAAAATCATAGGGAAGGAAACAGAACAGTTAGAAGTGACCAGCATCAGCCTGGAAATGAGGAGTACCAGGAAAAAAGCAGTCATTTCCAGTACTGCAGAGCCAAGGACACCTGGGAGGTATCCAAGGTTTAACACTGGGCTGGCTAGTCAATGGACAACAGATGCTCTCTACTAACCTTTTCCTTTCTTAGAAGGGGAAGGGAAAGAGAAAAGGGGAGAGAGACTTATGGGTTGGAAAAATTAAAACAGCTTTAATGAAACGATAACATGAAAGTATCATAATAATAATAGAAAAAATAATAAAATATATACAACTACATGCAAAACCAATATCGAGCTGCCCCAATGACAATCACCTCACCCTGATGCTGCAGGGCAGGTCCCGTGAAAGTCCCAGACTGGACTCCACAGCAGGCAGGAACTGGATTCAGGAACACACGGATCAGGATTGAAGGCAGAAGAATCAGAGTCCTCCTCGGACACCGGACATAGAAGAAGAGCGCTTGACCCTCGTGATCCCTCAGCTTTATACCGAGTATGATGCATTAGGGATGGAATGCTGCTTTTTGTCAGGTTTGGGTCACCTGTCCGGCCCGCTCCTCCCTGTAGGTGCAACCCTTTTACACGCTTTCACTTACAGCACACAGGAAAGTGAGCAGAACCAAGCAGTGACCTTGGTTTCTATAGCAGTGAGTATAAGCAAGAGCCTTTCTGCATACCATTCCTACCGATGCCCAGCACTAACTATAAACGTTGTTATCACTGCTAGAAGCAGACACTGTCTGGAAAACATGCAGTTAATTTCAGAGAGTGCAGTCATTTAGAAGAGACTTAACTGAAAAGTGAAATCACTAACAAGAAAATTGGTTCTGTCCTAGCTCAAACCAGGACAGAAATGGACATGGATTTTCAGGGGGAGTCTTTGGTGTCTGCAAAGGAGTGAGCCCACACGCTTACCGGCCCCGCAGGAGGGCACATAAAATCCCTTTTTCCTCTTCCTCAGCCGGCTATAGGAACCTAAAATCTCCAGGGCTCCTAATCATCTCCAGACTCTGGCAGAAACCCACATCTGGGTTCAGCAGTGACTGTGATTAGGGGCAAGTGCTGGGTTGGTTCAGAGTGAGTGCCCCCTCGCGCTCCTCTGACTGAATCTTTGACAGCACGTAATCCAGCATGATAGCCCGGCGTAAAGCTCAGGGTCAGATGCTCCGCAACAAAGAAGAAAACACTCCTTGTGGTAAATTACCATGGGGTTCTCTGGGGAAAAATATTGTGTGATCATGTCAGAAAGGGCTGTATAACAACACATCTGCCTTTGGGTTCAAGTTAAAGCTGTAAGGATAGCCTTCATTATAGCTCCTCCACACTTCTGACTGTTTGCACATTAAATAGTGTTATTTTGCTGCAGCATTTGGGGGTGTTGCATAAATTTATGCCATGAGAAAGTCAATAAGTGGTAGCAGTTTAAAGATCTGCTCAACAGAAAAACATCAAACAAACAGTCAAAGAGCACATCAGTCCTGTCTGGATTTGAAGATAAGATTGCTTTATAGCTAATGTCAAACAGGAGAAAAAAAAATCCAAGTTCTTACAGGACACTGAGGATCAGGCCTGAATATTAATTACAAAGCTGACTTAAAAACAGAGAAGCTTCTATGAGGCTTCTTCTACTGGCTTAATTGCAGTAAAAGTCTGATGGGGCAGCAGTGATGCTGTGAATGAGCACCTTAGTCCTTGGAAAAGTCAAGGATCCTACTTGTACTAGTCAATTAATTGGTTAACCTATGATTTGAGGTTGCTGAAACACTGACAAGTGCTTGTGGAATATTTCGGCACTGCTAATCGCTGCTGAAGCAGTTGGGCATTCGCTGCGGGCCACAGGAGGCAATTTTACCATTCAGTAGTTCCTGGCCTTGGCAAGACCTCACCTCCCCTGTTTCCCCACACTGCACCTCCTGTGCCTCCCCATCAGCATACACAGCGTATTTTCAGCTCAGTGCCTTTCTCCAGCCCTGCTGCTGCTGTCTTCCCAGGCCATTAACAATAAATGCATCTGATTTGAATTCTTCTGGGACCCGTTAGCCTTCATGCCCTTAATTTGTCTGCCGGTGAATCAGGGTGGCTTGAAAAAGGGGATTTCCTATCTGTGGCCCTGAGCTGGCAGGCAGAGCCCCCTCGTGCCCCTCTCCTCAGGAGAGGGTTTGCTTTCAGTGCCCTGATGGGTGCAGCTTTCTGCCCATTGCCAACCTCTGTAAAAAGCAATTGACAGCAAAGTCCAGTCTGGTTGCCCCAAGGCAAACTCCAGGCCCCTTCTTCGTTACTCCTGGACAGGTGAAAACGTCTTCACAATGACCTGTAAGTTTTCTCTGAGACTCCCTGTGCTGACAGTAAGGAGGGGTCTTTGTTCCCACCTTGCTCTGAATAGTGGGAAAGGAAGAAGTTGGTTGGGTAGGGATAGAGAGTGGGTTGGGGAAACCCATGAGGTTGGAGAGATGAGGACATGTGCCATCATGTGCTGTGTTCTGTAATTCAGCGTGAAAACAATTATTGGCAAGCGTGCACAGCAGACAATGAGCCAGAGACCCATGAAAATGACTTTGTTTCTGCTTCCTCCTCTTCTGAATCCTGACCTTGCTCTAAGGGGGCTCATCAAGACAGGTCCCAAGGAGCTGACTGTGCAGTGAGGTCCTTCAGCACGTCAGCAAGTACTGCACGTCAATGCTACATCTCTGTGCTGGTTCTTGTATACCTCAGTGTGCTGTGTTGCCCTTTTAGTGTTGGTTTAGCATTCCCAGTGCCATATGCATACATGTGTCTATAGGGTACTTGAATTCATACTTCTGGGAGCAGAATTCTTTGGAGAGCCTAAACTCCCTTGCAATTTGGCTGCTGTCTTTGGAAATTGGTCTAATACCACCAGCAATGGGTACCCCTTGCTAACTCAGAGTGCTGAGTCGAAATGTCAGAAGAACATTTGTGTTCCTGTCTCTGACTGCTCATGGTTTTGTGGTGTGCTGGGTGGGTGATGGGCAGCAGTAGTTGTCCTCTCGGGGTGAGAGCCATGGGTGGCCATAGCTTTGAGTGTTCACAGAGCATACTCTCTCCACACTTATTTTCCCCTAGAGTTGCAAATGAAGCACATAGAGGTGTTCCTAGAAGGACACTGCAGGATCCATCTATACTTTCACCATGAAATGGGGATTGTGCTCCTTTTCTGTCATGGTGAATACAACTATTCAATAAAAGCTGGCTTTATAATTGTGGTGCCCTAAGGTGACAATTGTTTTTGATCTACATCTAAGCTATACTGTTTCCATTGACCTTGTCTGGTGCCTGTATGACCCTCAATACCCCTATGGACTGTATGACCCTCAATATGCCTACAGACTGTGAAACAGAAACAGGATTGTCTGTGCATGGAGACTTTCTGGTCTCCATTGAGGACAGGCACAGCAAGTGGCAGCAATCCCCGCTGCTTTATGTTCCCTTTTACAAGCAAGGGTGCTGCGACTCCAAATCATTAGGTACTGTGTGGGAGGGAGACAGTAAAAATGACCTTACAGCCTCTCTGAGCCAGCACAGACACTAAATCATTTGGCAGCTACGGCAGAAAAAGAACGTTGTGGGGAAAAAAGAAACCAAGGGTAAATCAGAGCAACCAATCATGTCTGAGTCAGATCCACACACGTCCTTTTTTGCTCGGCCAGGCTCTGACAAGTGGGGACACACTGGAGGAGAGCTGCTGCCTCCACTACTTCCCACAGAAACTCCCAGGCATGGAGAACCCTCTTTTTTTCTGCACCAGGAAGCACACTGTGCATGTGTCTATATGCATCCTTTTGACTAGCTGACATTGCAAAGAAGCTGGGTTGCAACCCAAAATTATGGATCGTACTCTGAAAAACTGCTGAGCTGTGGGCAGTATGAGATTGTGAAAAGAAACTGAGCTCTGCGGCTGAGCACCCCTGCACATTGTGCTGATAACCAAGCTTTTAAAAAGCTGTGTTAAAGAGCTGAGCTGAATTCTGTGCTAACTCAATCTTGTTCAACTACATTTCCCAAGACACTTGTAGGCGGCAAAGATGTGGAACACCTGTCAGAGGATGCATCTTCTCCAGGAAGAAAATTTGTTATTCCAGATGCATAAGACATACAGAGTTCTGTGTAACTCAGAGGATCAGTGAGCAACCAAGTAGTATTGTTATTTATCATTTTACCTTTTCATTCAGCTTTATTGCGTTAAGAGCTTGTGTATCGCAAAGCCCTGTTTCAGTTTTCTATGGTCCAGTTCATCGTATGGTTTACATTTTTACAGAACTCCCCTCTCCGGCCTGGCCGCTGTCGTAGGTCACTTGCTGCCCTCACCTCTCGGAGACAGAGCACGGAAAGGTGAGCCGGCAGAAGCTGGACGGACACCCTGCTTCCCTCACCCAGTCATCCTTTATTGTCTGTCTTGCCAAGGGTCTTTGGCATTGTAGAATCAAGGAGACGAGGCTATTGCCCGCGGGGTTTACAGTCCAAGCAGATGTTAGCACTCAGGCTTCTTGAAAATTTCCAGATGAACTACTTCTCAGTGGAAAACAGCTTCTTCAGTAAATGAGCATGTTTGTGGAACATGTCTGCTTCCCATGGATAAGTCCTCTTTTGCTGAGAAAGGGAAAGTCCCAAACTATAAAAAAAAATCAATTTGGAAACTCAGTTCCTGTAAAACATTGTGACCTGAGGTTGCCATGTCACATGTCTTTCCCTATTGAAAGGCCCCTTGGACCACGGACAGGAAAAAATCTGCTGGGTCCCCAGGGCCACTTCCTGCTGCAACAGCACCCCCATCTCATAATCCACCTTCAGACCTGTTAGGTTTCTTGCCTTTACTCCTCCATCCAAAAAGCTACTCCGGAACTTTGCTAGGTTTTAAATATTTTTATTATTTCCAACCTAAAATTATTGACTAGCCACACATGCCAGTCTGCCTTTTTGCTAATGTTGTTCCACACATTATATCTCTCTCCTCTCTCTGGTGTTTACCCCTACTATGTTGTGGCTGTAAGCAATCGTATTTGGTTTTGGTCTTCATTTTGCAACATCAAACTGAATGTTCTCCCTGTTCCGTCTTGCTACTTGTTTTCTGCACTTGCCTTCATTTAAATTAATCTTTCATGGTACAGGACTGAACACAGTACTGCAGATGAGCTTATGCCCATGCCTCAAACAGCAGAACTGATACTTCTTCGATTCAGCTGGAAACACACCACATCACATCACAGACCCTAGGATTTTCACCAGGGTTCATTATCATACTGCAGCCAAAGCAGGTCTTGGACTTCCAGCTAAAGCAAAGGATAGGAGCAGGAGTCATCTGGCCAGAATGTCAATGAAACATGGTGGGGGAATTTCAGAGTTGAAATAATTGATTTTCAGTGAAAATGGCGTTGCTAACATTTAAAAAAAATTAAATCAATGTTTTCTTCTGGAGAAAACTTTCTTTCTCTGACCAACTCTGCTTTGCTCCAGACCCCTCCTTGGTACTAGCTTTTGAGGCAGTGAACAACCACATTAAAGAAGTCTGTAAAACCTGGACAAAATCAGATTTGCAAAACTTGCCTCTGGTGTGACTCTGAGTTTTACTTGGCTCCAGGATGCACCATTTCCAACCAGAACAGGCAAGCAATTATTTTGTTACGGTCCCTTTTTGAAGGCAATTCGAGCAGGCTTCTGCCGGAATGCTTTTACAGGAAAACAACTTGTCAAATGCCATTCATTCTCAAAGTGCTTGTTTTACACACTTGGTAAATGCCTGATAAATTAAAAACTTAACTAAAAATAACTTACAGGGCAGCGGCAGCCAGCACAAGATCTTCCTTCTTATCCTCCTGCAGGTAGCCACAATAAGGCCTCATAGCTTTACTATGAAGTTTGACTTTTCCTCTCTGTGTGGGGAATGTCAAACTCCTGATAGACCAGAGATTCCTAAAGCAAGGTCTGACTTAATGTTATATGTTTGCACCATGGAGCCTAAGTGCAAATTCCTGTTGAGTGGTTTTCATGTCCAGTGCCCAAATCCTGGCTTGTGAGCTTCTCTGCTCATACAAACTAATGGGCAGGCTCCTTCAGCAGTATCAGATGTGATTCTCTGCAGTCTGGTATTCACAGACCTTTTTTGTTGCTTACACAGGCTTGTATTTTCAAGACAACAGCAAAAAACATCAAACGTGTAGAAGTTTTGTTTAGGCCCGGCCCAAACATTTTTCTCCTATTGATCGTGCTTCATTTCACCCTGCAGTAAGGGATATGTGATTTCTGTTGCTTCTTTGGCTTGGCTCTACGATCCATGGCCTCTTCTGAGGCAACATCTGCTCATAACACACCTTTTGCAATGTTCAAAGCCAGTAAGAACAAAGTCTTCTGACAAACTAATATAAGATCATAGCCTCGGTCTGCTCTGGGTAAGACTTGACAGTATTTTGAGTTGGGAGATATTTGCAAGTACTTTTTTTCCTCCATTTACACTTGAAAGGGAATGAATGATCGTAATTTGCCAGCTAATGCCTCATCTCTGAGGCCACCAAGTTCACTTTCAACAGTCAGGACAAAGGTCTGTGTTTTGTGGCTCCGTTTCCCTCATTGCAAAATCCTCAGCAAACAAACTAAATAATTCTGGTAGATTTTGAGGAGATTTTGAGCATTAGCTGTGTCAGCAAAATCAGGCAAGTCTCCATTGATGCTGGGGAATAGCTTCTTTGAAGGGAGAGCCTGGGCTTTTACATTTGTAGTGCAGAGAGGCAACAAAAAACAGAAAGTTACTGCAGAGCGGAAAATCCTGACTGCTGCAAGTAGCCAGCCCTGCTGCCTTGTGTTGCTTTTGCTGTGTCCTGATTTTGGCTGGGATAGGGATCATTTCCTTCCTAGTAGCTAAAATAGCTCTACGTTTTGGCTTCAGTGTGAGATTCACTAGAAGAATGTTGGTAACACACTGATGTTTTTAGTTGTTACAAAGAGATCAAGGACTCCATGTTTTGCTAGTGTACAGGTGCACAAGAAGCTGGGACGGAGTATAACCAGAACAACAGATCCAATTTGGCCAATGAAGTATTCCAAACCATATAATGTCATGCTCTGTATATAGACTGGAGTTGGGCTGGGAAGGGGAACCTCTCAGTTCCGGTTTTTGGGATCTCTCTCTTCTCTGAAATTGCTAGCTGGGAACGAGCTGGGCCTTGGCTGGTGGGTCATGAGCAATCGCATTGCGCACCACTCACTGATATATTCTATTATTACTATTATCATCATTATTATAATAATTTTTCTTATTTCTATTATTTCATTTATTATCATTATTGTTACTATTTTATTTTATTTCAATTATTAAATTGTTTTCATCTCAACCTACAAGTCTCCTTATCCCTACTCCTCCAACTCTCTTCCCCATCCCCCGGGGAGAGGGGAGAGGGAAGGGTGAGCAATCGGCTCCATGGTATTTAGTAGACTGCTGGCTTAAAGCACAGCATGCTGCTAGCCATCTCCTGGGCAGGCTGCAGAGGGGACAGAGCTGCCGGCTTTGCCTGAGACAGGGCTGTGAGATTAAGCTCACCCACATAACAAATGAAATTCCCAGGCAAAAACACTAACCTGGTCTGCTGCATGTAGCTGGTCCCTGAAAGATGAACATTTTTAATAGGAAATATTGGAAGTAATTCCCTTACCAAAATAAGATAGCAAAAAAATATTTCTTGCCCTTCCATTTTTTCTTCCCTTCCACCATTCATCTCCCTGGAGCATCCTGGAAACTCTTCCCTGTTTTCTGACAGTTGCCTGGAGTGACTGGCGCTCTCAAAATAGCAGCAGCCCAAACACATTGGGCTGTGTTGCCACGTTTTTGCAAAGTCCAGCCAGGAGTCAAGAGCTTAGATTCTCTTTTCAGTTGACTGAAGTCTAAATCTTCACTTCTGGCTAAGGCTACCTCATTACCACGTGTTAACCGAGGTCACGCAACATCGCCCAGTTCACACCTGGACTCTAGTGAAGTCTCGGTCCCTCTAGACCAGGGCTTTTGGCTTGCGCTGGGCATGGAGGTGTATCCAGACACAGAGGCTGGATTATGCTGGTTTTCTAGGTCAGGAAATACAGGCTGAAATTTTGGACGGCTTTGGAACAGAATAGACATCCCAGTAATATCTCCAGAAGTGTGTATCAACAGCAGCAAAGGCTCCCACACTCATCTTGTCCCATGGAGATCCTACGTATCTTTAAGCATGCTACCATTCTGCCAGCTGCTGCCTGGATCTGCCTGGGCTTAAAAATGTGTGCAGTTTGACCGAGCATCATTTTTAGGATCGTGTAGCTCACTGTGGGATAGGGTAACAATGCCATTCTCTCTCCTTGAGCTGTTGATCTTTAGCAGTTTAATTGCTAAGGCTAACAACCTGAGGTGGGGGCTGAGATGAGGAGAGAAAGAGGGGGCAAACATTGCCTGTTTGTTTGTAAAGCTCATCCATGTTCTTACATGGTTTGCAATGAAGTATTATTATTCTGCTGTAGGCTTGTTACATTTTGGCACTTTGACCTTCCCATGTCTCCATATTTCAACAGTTTCCTTTGCTTCGGAGTTCTTTATAAAATGTCCCAGCAGCTGATGTTGGGTAAAACACAGAACTCTCCATAACGTCTGGGACACAGCACACTGTGCTTCCCTGCTCTGTGTCAGTGCGACCACATACATCATGCAGCATAAATACTAAGCACTCTGAAATATGGCTGTTTGTCAGAGGTGGAACAATCCATGCAGTGGGGGTATTAAAACGTGTGTGCTCCAAATGAGACACCCACAAACAATGAGACTGCCACGGCAGCGGTGTGCCAATAGCTCTGCTGGCAGTGCTCAGATGGTTCCTTGGTCAGTTTTGCAGCCCCTAAGATTTTCCTTCCCAAAATGGTAGGTACGTTTAAGGATCTGTCTGACAAATCAGACTTGGAAAAAAATAAAGGGAAAAAACTTTGGTTAAAGTACATAACGAAGGACAGAAAATACTTTTCTAAAAGCCGAGGACAGAAAAAAAGCTGGCAATAGCCAAGTAGTCTACCTCCAAAATAATACTGGACACTTCCAATGTAGCAATGTGCACTGTGAAAATCTAATGTCTGGTAATCATCAGTGTCAGTTCTTGCTATAGCCTCTAGTAAATAGAAACTGGCTTAAGAGAGAAATAGTGTGCATACAAACTTCATAATAAAGGTTGTCTGTACATCCTGTGCATGCAAGCCCCAGTTAAGAAAGCTTTGCTGTGCAAACATAGGACTAGACTCTCAAGAAAGTGCCTTCTGGAAAAAACAGACCTGTTCCCTGTTCTGATGTTCAGAGCAGCCCGTGCCTCTCACCTCCGGTTTTACTTACAGCCCTGATCCAAAACTTACCAGCAGTCTGTGAAATTAATGGACCTAAACTCAGGATTTCCCTGCTAAGACAAAATTGAGAAGAGGATGTTGTTCCTAAAGTATGGCAAGCAGATTTCCTAAACTGGTTGGCACAGTGCTGGAATGGAGACCCTTTCTACACCAACCAAAAGAAAGTCTTTGGAATGGAATTTTGCTGAGATTTTTGCAAACAAGTACATTATTTCTTCACTTTTGACCAGGACAGAATTTTCCTTGGGCCCCTCTTACTGATGTGGCAAGAAAACCGGAGGCAGGGAACATGGTGTGAGATTAGAAACTGCATGACAGCAGTTACTGGGCCAAGAGGACATGCCTTATGCACCCCTGCTGGTCGGTTGCTTGGTTGGTTGGTTGGTTGGTTGGTTAGTTGGTTGTGAAGCCATGGTTACGCTAGGCCACAAGGCAGAATTCTTTTGCTGCCTTGCAACCATTATCTTTTGCCACAAGATGGGGATGCAAGCACGAGTTTAGACCAGGTATGAAAGTGCTTCTTCCCCTGCAGGAATGAGTCTCCACGATCCCTGCCCACTCAGGGACCTTGTTTTGTTGCCAATATTTGGACCATGCATATTGGCAAGTTACATTCATTCATAAATAATAGCTGGTGGCCTCCTTTGCTGTTATGAGGTCTGAGACAATTCTGTTCCTTATCTTCGATGAAATTAAAATGTCTCTGTGATGTAGTCAGCCGTAAACCAGTTGAGCTCCTTGCAACTCCACATCAAATTTTAAATCATTGCACTAAGAGGCAAATCTCTCTCTAAAAATACCTATATGAATTTATGTCACTAAGTAAAGATTAGTGAGCTAATAATTAGTCAGCTACTAGCTCACTATTGATTAGTCAGCTAAATAAAGCCTAAACTTATATAAGCTGCTTTGTTTTCTGTTTTCAACTTCAAGAGTCATCAAATACCCACAAATGTTCCGTCACAAGTGGCCAAGGGAAGAAATATAGGCTAAACTGCGGCTGGGACAGGCCCTTGCCCTGCAGATTTGATGTTCAGCTGGATGTGGTTGGCAGCTTGGCCGAAATGAATAACGGGCTACATTTCCTAACATAGCAACGGGCAGCCCCTGAAAGGTTTTGGTAGGAAATACTACGTCACATAAATACTTATTTTCTTTACATTGCTGCAAGGAAGCCTCCCATTCCATCTGTGCTAAGGGGAAGCGCTGAGTATACTCAGCCATTCATTTAGCCAGCATTTTCTTAGGCCTTATCACCACTTGCACACATACAAGGGGTTGAAAGGGACTTGAGCACCCAAAATCACATCTTTCATCATCCATGTTATGAGGTGACACATCGCCCCATCACCAGTTTGGGACCACTGATATCTTTGGGAATCACTCTCACAGGTCTGCTCCAGGATACGTTAACCTCAGTGGGAGCTCTACAGAGATCAAACACTGCAGTACTTCGATGAAACTTGTGTTTACAGTCATCTGGAGGAGAAGGAAAGCAAAGGAGGAGGAGGAAAACAAAACTTCAAGAACCAGAAGCCATAAACCTTAAAAAATCTTCCCCCCACAAAAATACTATATCAAAATATAGGTACTGGACATCCTTCATTGTTTACCTATAATAAAAAATTATGTATTTATAAATCCTTTTCCTATTTATCACCACTGTGCTTTCTTTTACAGTACTGTTTATATGATGAAGTATTCATCATCCAGAGTATTCTACGTTCAGAGAAGTCACACGTAGTGAAGAGTGCCTCCAACAAATACCAACTTTTTCTAAAGGAAATTTTGTACAAATAAAGTGGAATGTCATAGATAATGGGATAATGTTGAGCAGCAGAACATTATTCAGGCTCGATCAAAGTGTAAATTGTGTTTCAAGAACAAGAATTGGTTTTTTTACTTTCATGTTGGATTTCTCCTTCTCCCTACATCCTGCCCTGCCTTCAAGGGCACAGGTGCTGTGAAGACATTCAAAATTCATCCTGCTGTTTCTGTAGGGTTTACACTGGAAGAGAGCCACACAACAAAGCCCTGTCCCATCTTTCAGTGACAGAGCTCTCAAAAATGCCAGGTTTAATTTTTCTGTCTTCTCCAATTGCTGCCAAGTGGCTTTTGGTGTTTATCCATTTGCACAACACAATGAAGGGAAAACGAGCTAGTTTCTGGTTCTCTCCACTTTCTGGTTTTCACACAGAAGTAAATGGTAGCCAAGTATTTGTCAGCAAAAGCAAACAAACAAACAGACAAACAGACATTTACATTTGTTTCAGGTATTTATGACATCTACTCTGTTTAGAAGAAAACCATCCTGGGGAAAGACAACCCTGTTTTGACTCCCAAACCCATAGTATATTGGTTCAGTGTTACTGAAGGGCAGGCGCTATCGTTAACAAGGAAAGCTTATCAAACTGGAGCCAGCAGGGGAGAAGGCAGCCTCTTGCTCAGCTGCTTGGAGAAGCTAATTTGTTTATTTATTTATATTTGCTTTGTGTCCTCAGTGCTGGGCCTGGGGGAGCATGATGCAGGGCCCGGCTGCCAGCCCTGAGTGCTGGCAGACTGAGCCCAAGTGCTGGCACCATCGCCAGCCTCTGCCCATCTTTCTTTGGAACACAGGTGTAGGCTGTGTTACTGAGGAGTAAAATCCTCAGGAGCAGCTTGGCTGTTGGGCAGCTGGTACTGCATTTAGGCAGAAACTGTGCAACACACCATGCTTTTAGTCTCCCACGTATGTTTAACAACCACCATGGTTTTTAGTATGACTTCAGGCAGGCATAGCAAGTTGCCTGGGCAAAAGTTAATTGCTGTGATACAGTTTCGGTTTGGGGAGGTTGGGGCCATTTCTGCATTGTTAACGTGCTACAAGTCGGGATCTGGGGTGGCAGTGGCAGCAGCAGCACTCCTGCTCCTGGTACCCTATGCTGTTTTAAAAACCCAACTTTCCCTGTATCATAACGAAAATTACCACACAGTCCCGCAATGGTACTATTTCTCTGCACAGCAAAATTACTTAGATCACCAAATCCTCAAACATCAAACAGTTTTGCACGGACATGTTTAACTTTGTAATTGGGTAAACCTAAACAAGCCTGTTATTATTTTAAATAATTTTGTAATTAGGATGACTGCCTCCATCTCCTTGATTCAGTAGGCTCGTAATCCCGCTGCTTAAGTACACATTAATTTTGTACTCAGCTATTTGATCGCTATTTGTTTTTCCTTTGTTCCTTATCCTTACAGTTAGTATTTTACTGACCCAAACCAGTTCAGTAATACTTCAATATTTCACAGAGATGTCTTGGTCAAAATGAATCATATGCTTTTTATCATATGGTTTGGGGTTTTGGGGGGGCTTTAGGGGGGTGTTTTTTGGGTTTTTAACCCTTGAGTTAAGGTGTCTTGTTATTACTTTCTGGTTAAGAAGTTCCAGTTAGTTACACAAGGGTAGAGAAGCCTGTCATCCAGATTTGTTGGTCTGGCAATTTGCAGCTGCTCTTGCTTCTTGATTTGTCGTCTCCTCTCACCTGCAGCTGCCAGGTCTTACACCATGCAGATCACTGGAGTATGCCCCACGCTTAGTTGGACTGGCCTCCTCACGAGTGCCCTGGAAGGTCACAGCAGATGTCCTGTAGATGGCTACTTGAGCTAGCCAGGAGAGAACCGAGTAATGTTCAAGGAAGCCAGAGCCTGCAGTAGGCACTTCTTTCACAGCAGCCTGCGTTTATGCGGGCTGTTGTGAAATGAGTGCTAAATTCTGATGTCACAGTGGAAATGGTGAATAACGGTCAGGTTAAAGNAGAACCGAGTAATGTTCAAGGAAGGCAGAGCCTGCAGTAGGCACTTCTTTCACAGCAGCCTGCGTTTATGCGGGCTGTTGTGAAATGAGTGCTAAATTCTGATGTCACAGTGGAAATGGTGAATAACGGTCAGGTTAAAGCAACATATTACATAGCAGAGGTAATGGGATTATTCACAGAAGTGGAGTGAGGAAGTCCCTTTGAACTTCTAACACTACCTCAGTTGTTCTTCCCCTCAGGGGGTGTTGTTTCAACATCTGAGGTCAAATGCCTTATTTGTAAACAAATGAAAGGGAAAAAAATATGGTATTTTTTCCTTGTTTGATTCATCACATGGTTTTATTAGCCCATCCTTTGCAGTGTTTTTACATGAGCTTTTAGTTGTTACATGAAATTAGAGAATAGATGATGTAGGTGTGTATCTCAGCCAGAGAATAGATTCCGCTGGCCCCCCTTAAAAGATAGGCATGTTAAAAAGCCATCAACCACTTCTTGCACACAAATTATAACAGTGTAGCTGAGAACTATAGGAAACAACTGTGTGACAAAAGGTAGGTAGGCATGGTATGTCATAAAAGCTAGTGATGCTCTACTTGTGGGTCTCACAGAGTTTTCATCAGTCTTGCACAACGCATTTGCTCTGATTTGAGCTCTCATGACTCTAGACGTATTTATGGCAAGTTGCATGAATACTCATCATGCAGTATGAAATTACTCAGGGGTAGAAAAGGGAAGAGACAGCAAAAGGCAGCATTGGGATTGACAGCAATATCGAAAACCATGAATCCTGCTGGAACTCATCATTTCTGCTTGCATGTGTGACCCTGATGCAGTGGTTTGGTACAACACTTTAGCCAGAGATCATGAAATTGCATAACGGGGATCTCACACAGTGGCGTGCTTTTTTTTTTTTTTTTTTTTTTTTTTTTCCCTTCCCCC
>VZSC01007752.1:71163-104855 GCA_013398225.1 Steatornis caripensis
TTTTTTTTTTTTTTGTTAGGTTTTGTTTCTCTGTGATAGGCATGACTGCTTCCGATTTTTTGTTTTCTAAGGGTTTTTCTGAATTGCTTCCAGGAAAACAGTGACGGTTTCACAAATAGGGTGCAAGTTACAGTCACATACCACAGCACGTCTTGGCTGATTTCTGTGGTGCCAGAAGTACATTCTGGTGTTCCCTGTTCATCACACCTTTCTTTTGAACAGTAATCCTGAAGGATACAGGGAAAGATCAGGATATATAGAAACAGGTCTCTATGGGAAAGGTGGAAGGTGCACGAAGGAATCCACTTACTTCTAGGCTGCGGCTAAGGAAAAGCTCAGGTAAATCTTGGTCTGCCCCACACAGGGGAAGCTGGCCCTGGGGGGTGCTGATGAGGAAAAGTTAGGATCAGACAAAGGTACTGAGGAAGTTTCAGTCCGATTTCCATTCTTCTGCCACACAGGACATGAGTATGCAGGCCTTCAGCTCTCTTAAGACTTTAGGCAAGTACAGAAGTGTCTTTATTAACCCAGAGAAAAGCTACCATTATGTCACAGCCCCACGTGCTCCAGTGACTTAGCAGAAGTGTGACTTTCCTGATGCGAATAAACACCTCTGGTAGAAAAATCCTGTACTCCAGCCAGAGTACTGGCTCTGGGGCTGCTGCCGCTGGTGCTTGTTTTCTGGTCTTGCTTTTTATGGAATGAGAACGTACCTGCTGCCTCTCAACATACATTTATAAAAGCCTTAATGCCGCAGCTGCTGTTCACTGCGGGTTCATGTCTGAACTCTTCACCCGCAAAGTCTCAAGGGAGTTGCAGTTTCTCATCGTTCATTCTCCAGACTACAGTTTAAAGCATGCCATTGGTTTTACTGTGGAACTGCAGTTAGGACTAATGAGGAGGGAGCTGTGTGTGATTTATGTGAAAAGCATGTTAGATGCTTACAGTAAAGAGGGGGATAGAGGAGGAGGATGTTACATCAACTCACTGTGAGAGTCCCATAGTGGACTTAAAAGGAAACACTAATGCCATAGCCTAACTTTCTTGTTGTAAACTTGCAAGCTGGAAAAGCAGTCATCTTGGGTTAGACTGCCTTAGAGAAGAAAACAGAAACTGAGTACGAAGGACATTCTGATTGCAGTATCTAATAAAAAATAAATCGTGAATGAAAACTCAAATCAGCAGGTAGCATTTTCCCTCTCATGGAGAGCTCAATAAAATGTTCTTCTTCCTGCCTTTTTCTCTACCGGGACAGAGTTTCTTTTATCCCTGTACCGGAGGCAGGTATTTCTTTCTTTCCAAAGACCTTAGCTGCCGCTCCCGTGCTGAGGCCCCACTGAGCAACGCTTGCATCTGAGTGGATACAGAACGAAGCGTGTGTCTGTGTGGTTTTCTTCCACACAAAAGGGTCAAACATTTGAATCATTGCAACTCCACAGTGCTGTTTTGAAGCACGCTTTCAATTTCTAGGACAAACTCTGCTTCCAGCCCTGCGGTGACCAGGAGCACGGCGCTGGGGGAATGAAATCCTGTTCTCGCCGCTGCCATGACATGACTGCCGGCAGTCACTAGCTGCGTAGGGTGTCCCGTCTGCCCCCCTCCTCCCTTTTCACTTTAACCTTTCTCTTATTTCACCAGCCTATCTCTAGACAGAAAATGACAGGGGCCTTATGTTTACACCACTTCACACTTTCTAAACTCAGGCCAAGTATTGCACCGCCTCATGCTTTGCTGGGTCCTGGCACGTCCAGCTATGCCGTAGGCAGCCTCCTTGGCACAGGGGTTTGTTTTGCCTCACTGACTTGACTCCAAGCCGTGCTGGCCAGCTCTGCGTTAACCTTTAAGCGTGCGAGGGCAAGAGACAGGGGGTTTTCACCACGCTCACGTTACCAACGCCAAGGGCCCCGCTAACGTTACTCGGCTNGAGAGCAACAGCGCTGCATCGTGCCTTGAGTTAAGGTTGTTGGATGAGCTGAAAAAATGCGTCCCTGTGGCACATAAATAGCTTTTCCCAACTCCAGTCACGTTGTCTGGGCTGCGCTTCGCGGCGGTGCCGTGCAGAGATGATTAAGTTGCTTTTTCCTTTCTTTCATGATCAGTAACAGTTGCATTAATATTTGGACAACTTTTCTCTACGTAAAATCATGATCGTCTGTCTATAAGACCATACAACATGGAACTCTTTGTTTCGGAGCTGTTTCAAGGAGGTGATTTCATTCTGAATTTGGTTAGATGTATGTTTTGCGTAACCGTGCATAATTTGTCATTTCTAGTTAGTGCATCCTCACCAGATTCTTCTGAAACAAGCTCAAAAATTTCCTCTTCTGTTTCTGTGGACATGGGAAATGTCTCCTGGTTCACTTGCAAATTTAAATTGTGAGTTTCCCCAAGTAAATCCAGCACTGTGACTCAGGTTTTCGAATGCTGAAATGGAAACAGGCTGGAAACCTCTAACTGAGCAAGGCTGTTCGGAAGCCTTAATTGGAAAAGCTGTCTAAGCATCACATCTGCTTAGAAACTGCTCAGAGGATTTTTGCCGTCTTCTGAATTTAACCCGGGCTATGTGATTTTTGCCTTGGCACGTGTCTGCCTGGATGTTTTAATAAGTTAGTCAAATTTTGGTTCAAACACTGATGCATGTACAGTTTATCATAAATATTTGTAAGGTAGTCGCAGTAATGCTGATTATGTGTTGTAATTCAGTTTCACAAATAATAAAACATACTTACGAAATCTATACAAGCAACATCTTTTGTGAAGATCAGATAAGTATTGTGTAGGACCTGGGACTATGGGACGCACATGTGCTCCAAATAGCTGTGTTTAATGGGAAAAACGCAGCAAAGTGAGTGAACTGCCAGATCATTTATGTCTGAAAGAGGGACAGTCATGCTTAATAGCAGCACCGGTGCAGATGTTCATGTTGCTTATAGACTCCAGTAAAAATATTGTCTCACAAATGAAGAGATTTCAAGGGTTTGTTTAAAATAAAAGATGTATGTCTTGCTAAAATCTGTCTTAAAGCAGTCAAGCGCCAAGACCTAGGCAAGAGTCTGAGCACTTCTTTGTGTTATTGTACAGTATTCTCTACGTGTAAGGTTTCTACTACCCGTTTGTAATAAAACACAGTAGGAATAAGTTCATTTTTAAGCATCATGCTAGCGGTGGACTTCTTAAGCAAATAAATTGGACTCCATGATAGCAGTGGCTCCCAGTTCCTGCAGTGTGATGTCAGAAACATGAGGAAATTCATCAATAGGAAAACTTTTTTTTTTTTTTTAGTGAGGTTTGCTGAGTTGTACCGTGCTTGTCCATATTAGTGAAATAATGCTTAGGTGTGTATGGAAATCACAACTGTAGTAGGTGATGCTGCTGCTCTACCTTCAGCTGTCTTTCCAAAACTGCAATGCCGTATGCTGATTTAGATTTCTGCCTATTGTTGAGCCTATAAATTAATCCTGCATTATGTTATTCCCTTGGGTTTCATTGGCTATGCTCTCATGTTTTCTCTGTCACTGCAACTCAAAACTTGCGAGATGTTGTGCTTCCAGAAGAACCTATGGGATGTATGCATTTAAGGGTTTATTGTGGAGTGGATTTTCCACCCCCCCTTATTATGTGTGCTTAGATTACATAGTCCCTTTCTAACTTTTAGACATCAGTAATTAAATTTCAGACTTAGCAGATGCTAAACATAACATAAAATCTTTCATAAGGATCCATCTTACCTGACAGTGGCCAAAATGAGTCCCTAGGGAGCAGTATCTGGAAGAAGGGTGCAGTGAACCTTCCCCAGAATACTCTCCCAGACTCTGAAAGGCATCCTGGAGACAACCTGAACTAGTGGTGGTGTATTGGAATTTTTCGTATTTGTGTTTGTTGGGTAGCTTTTGTAACCCGTCTGAACTACATGAGTTACAAAAGCAGACTCCTTTGAGTCCCAATTATTTGTTACTCTAGTAACAAGCTTTCATACAAAACAGTTATCTTTCCTCCTTAACTACAGACCACTTGCACTCTGTCGGTTACTGTTCTAGTTTTTTCTCTGTTCATTTTTATTTTCCATCTTCACAGAGATTTTCCGGTGGATTAAAAGGAAGTAAGACCAAAACCTTATTCTGGAGCATAAAAGACAGTTTTGATGGATGTGCTTATGTTGTAACTTTGGCAGCAAATGTGACTAATACACTTTTTTTCCTCTGCTCCTTTAAGCAAAGCAAATCAGCTGTCAGATTAAAGGAGGACATGAAAAAGATAGCTGCGCTTCCTCTGAACAAACAGAGGGACACGACCTGTCCAAAGGTGTTTGGTGTGAGTCTTCTGGAGCTCCAGCAGCAGGGACTAAGCAAGAATGGCATCCCAATAGTTGTGTGGAATATAGTCGAGTACCTCACCCAGCATGGTAAGCTTAATGGAGTCACTCTTGCTTAGTAGCACTTGTTATGTAAGACTCTTCAAAGTGAGTGATCCATCTTTTTTGTGTTACAAGGGCTGAATAAGGTTGTGGCACTAACCACATGCAAAGAATATTATTGTGTGTGGTTTGCTGCTTTTGCTTTCTGCCTTGATGCTGAACTTGCTTTTTAATAAGATGTTTATAAAGGTGAACTACAGTGTTATGAAGCAGCACACTCTCATAAATAGGCTGTTCAGTTCATAAATGGAACATATTTCGTTTGTGAAGATTTGTGTAATTTTCTAGTTGCAAAATCACAGAATCACAGAATGGTAGGCATTGGAAGGGCCCTCTGGAGATCATCCAGTCCAACCCCCTGCTAAAGCAGATGCCCCTAGAGCAGGGTGCACAGGAGTGTGCATCCAGGCGGGTTTTGAATATCTCCAGAGAAGGAGACTCCACAACCTCTCTGGGCAGCCTGTTCCAGTGCTCTGTCACCCTCACAGTAAAGAAGTTCTTATGTTCAGGTGGAACTTCCTGTGTTCCAGTTTGTGCCCATTGCCCCTTGTCCTGTCGCTGGGCACCACCAAAAAGAGTCTCACCCCATCCTCTTGACACCTGCCCTTTAGATCTTTGTAAGCATTGATGAGATCCCCTCTCAGCCTTCTCTTCTCCAGGCCGAATAGACCCAGGTCTCTCAGCCTTTCCTCATAAGAGAGATGCTCTAGCCCTCATCATCTTCGTTGCCCTCTGCTGGACTCTCTCCAGTAGTTCCCTGTCTCTCTTGTACTGGGGAGCCCAGAACTGCACACAGTACTCCACATGTGGCCTCACCAGGGCAGAGTAGAGGGGCAGGATCACCTCCCTCGACCTGCTGGCCACATTCTTCTTAATGCACCCCAGGGTACCTTTGGCCTTTCTGGCTACAAGGCCACATTGCTGGCTCATGGTGAACCTGTTGTCCACCAGCACTCCCAGGTCCTTCTCAGCAGAGCTGCTCTCCAGCAGGTCANCAAGCAGGATTTCCCATTGGTAAAACCATGTTGACTACTCCTGATAGCTGCCTTTTCCTCCACATGCTTAGGGATGACCTCCAGAATGAGCTGTTCCATCGCCTTTCCAGGGATGGAGGAACATTTGTCTTTAACACTTTCTGACAGTGAGAAGACATAAATGTCTGTGTATGTGTAGACATATTCACATGCACGCACACCCCCCATCAGAGTACGTTACTGAATAGGAATACAAGTTCTTGCAGGTTTTCAGATAGATTCCAGTTATTTTTAATCCTGTCAGGGAAGTAAGCATCCAATTCTTAGCTTCTCTTTGCATTCATTTAATGGGTCTTCAGTTCCTGTTGTTGAAATACATCTCTGCAGAAATTTAGAGCACCATTGGTGCACAGATGTATCCTGTGGCAGTTGTTCAGCAACGGAAAAGATTTCGTGGAGATAATTTCATCTTGTAAGAAACTGCATCTGGTTTTACTCTAAGGTTTTTCCTTTAGCTGCTCGGTAAAAATCCAATTGCAGAACCTTAGATTCCATGTCTGTATCTTGGTAGACCCCTAGAAGCTGATAGATGCAGACATGTCTTGGAAGTTATCTTGGATTAAGATACAGTGCAGATTTGAAACATGACCCTACCTTTACACAGCAGCATCTTGCTTAATCAACTTGCCTTAAAGTCATCTGGTAGGACACTGAAAGAGCAAGGATGGAAAAAGTTTTTGCATCATTTAGATTTAATCAAAACCAGAAGCTGACAAACACTCTTGACTGCAAGTTGTGGGCTGTGCTGTGTGTTCCATAAAAAGATCTGAATCCCATGCAAGTGTTTCCCAGCTATGAACTAAACAAGCCAAGCCCTCTACTCTGCAGCAAGATTAGCTAGGCTTCTGAGCACCAAGGTGATTATCCAGCCCTGGTAAAGTTATAATCCATTCTCTTTCTCAGAAGTGCAAGCGAGATATCAAAGATACCTTCTTACATACAAGTTCTTGAAATGGGTATCCTGTCCTTGCTTAAGGTTTGTTTTGTGGATTAGTGGTGAAATTAACTGTGCAGACATTTTTAACAGAGGCCCAGGCGTGAATTCAAACTATTTTGGAGGTGGAGTGTTCTGTGAATCATGGTTACTGTTTGTTCGGTATTGTCTTAGAACTCTTATTCTGCAAAGATGTAGTAGACATTGTAGGGCTTTTTAAAGCCAGACCATCGCAGAGTCTGTCTTCTAGCTTGTGAGGAACTGACTACCGGTTTGAAAAAGCCGAGCTGACTGTTGGGCAGCTACATCCTTGAACTAAGTTTGCATTAAGCTGCCTGTTTTCAGCTTTATAGGTGAAGCTGTGTTTTCCTATGCTGAATTTAGTAGTATCTGATTACTGTTACCAGTAAGCTCTAGCCTCTCTTTATTTCCATAAATGACTGAGGAAGAGCAAAGGAAGTTTTATCTGTGAGGACTGTGTCCTTTGCTCACTTAGTGCTGCAGAAATGAGAATCATTATTGAGATGTGGTGTTTTCTACTGCCCCCAAGATGGCAGTACAGCATGTCATGTAAGTGTGTTTTGTTGTGAATACAGGCAGGCATACAAGATCTGTAAGCAGTTTCTTATATTAGTCAAGTAAAATGCTTGAGTGCTTGTCCATTTTTTTTCCTTGACTAGATCAGTTTGTCTCCTTGTCCAGTGAAAGATTATTTCTTTCTACAAACTCTGCTGCATCAGTATTGATTTCTTGGACTGGAAGCATTCTGTTAGACTGCTGTTTAGTGATGTCTACTCTGAACTGGTGAAAACCATACGCTTTCAGTGTTCTGCTTCTGAAGAAGAATAAGCAGGTCTATAGACACAGTATTAGAAAAGACAGAATTTTTGTGGTGAAAGTGTTCTAGAGAAAAAATAAATTTACTGGGTTCAGTTTTAGGCACTTTACTGAAGGTTTTGAATCTCTGCGTATGCCTGGAAAGTGATGTTTGATACGGTATGATTCATCAGTCTTCCTACATGGCAACCTCCTTCTTTCTGCATCCCTTTTACTGGGTGTGGGGTGTCTGGCCTGAAGGGATCAATACCTTTTCTTTTTCATTGTGAAATACTTTGGGCTTTGTGCTGTCCGAAATACACATTTGCTCACTGAGATTTTCTGCTACAGTAAAGTTGCAGTGCTCCTTATGGAGATGCTGCTGCAGTCAGCACGTATGCAGATGGTTTTGCTTCATGATGGTCACAGGTAAGAATCTGTTACCCTAAAACATGAAGCTGGGAGTAGTCATGTGTGTTGATTTGGGAGAGTCCCACTCAAGGTAAGGGGCTACTTGCAAAAGTGAAAGAACAGAACTGTTTTGCAGAATCTGGATCCTTTTCTGTTGAAATATACCAATGAAAAGTGTGGCTGGCTGAAGTGATTTCTGCATGGTTTGAGATTACAGCAATGCCACTGAGTTTTGTGGGCTCTCAAAGAGTATGCCAGGCCTCAAGATCTGGTTGCTAGTATTTGTTAATTATCATAATCCAACTATTTGACTAGAGGGGGTTTCTGGGGGGAAAACAGCATTTTTTTTTTCAACTGTGCTGTATTAATTGCCCTCCTTTGTATTTCTACAAGTGTATTATTCATACGAGAATATCTGTTTCATCATATCACTGAGATGTCTTAGTTCAGATCAATCTCATGCAATATATAATTACAGGTATGACGCAGGAAGGCCTTTTCAGGGTAAATGGCAGCATGAAAATGGTAGAACAGTTGCGTCTGAAATACGAGCGTGGAGAAGAAGTGGAGCTCCTGAAAGATGGTGATGTGTACTCAGCAGCTAGTCTGTTGAAATTATTTTTGAGAGAGTTGCCAGATGGGATTATCACCTCTGCCTTACATCCCAGGTTCATTCAGCTTTACCAAGGTAAGTGAGAGGTAAAATCTCCATCCTTCAATGCATCTTCTTTCTGGATAATTGGTTCTGCAGTGAGCATAACCAATACTCTCTGTTTCTTAGTTTACCTACTTTGTTCTGCATTCCCTTTAGCTTTAGCTCTCACCTGCTCCCAGAGTGCTCATGGATGTGCAATTCTGAGTCTTGGCAGAAATCACAATGGTGTTACAAGAGACAGAAAATTGTTTCTGATGTGTTTGGTAAAATCTGGACTGTTTATGATTTTCTAATCCAGTTATATCTGCTGAATATAAACTGAAATGATCAGCTAGTTTCTTTGAGCAAGCTGGTAGACAATAGCTACAGTCTCTTTAGGACACAGATTTGCTTCTGTTTTGCTAGTGTGATTTCTGGAAATTTCATTCTAATGGACTCTGAAAAGTTATAATAACTTCATCTGCTAATAAATTGAATATCCATTGGGCCCAAAGCATATGTTATCTAAGTTTCTGTTTCTCACTAAGTAATTGCCCATCAAAAAATGAGCCACTTGGCAAGTAACAGCAGGCTTTACCTTTTATTCCCCATCATAGCACACAACCTGGAAGACTTCTTTTTTCTTTTTTTTTCCCCCTTCAAATGGTGGATCAACCATAAGAAAGAAAATCACTTCTGCTTTAGAAAGGTGAAACTTGCACAACTATCTGTCAAGTGATTTCTCATTCTAATTCATCTGTAGCAGACAGTTCATGTTGTTGTTATGTGGAATAGGTGGTGCCTGGCCCTGTTCCTTGACCATGTGCATCGATGCCATTTCTTTTCTCTTGCTGCAGGCGGTTGATGCTTCTTGCTGTCTTCCCAAGAAACTGCAAAGTGAGTGGGTAAATGTTACTAGAGGTGTGCTCTTTACAATAAAGCAGCCAAATGTGATGCATGATGCAGAGGAGGAGCAGGTGCTCTGACGTGCATCCCCAGTGGAAGATGGTGCAAAGTTCTCACACTCTTGTCCTGAGGTCTCTCTTCGGCTTTTCTTGCCTGCAGTTGAGATGAAGTTTAGCCATTGCCTGGAGCAGGGAGAATGCAACCATGTCTTTTCTTTCTTTTCTGCTTGGGGATGCACAGACTGTTGAGGGTGCACTGGAGAAGAGCTCTGTGCCTTCCCTTGAGTGCAGGCGTTTCAGCTGTAATCAGGCTGTATGTGGGCTGTGTAAAATACCTTCCTCATTTAGTAAAGTTGTCTGGGGCCCAAGGATGGCGTTCAGGAAGTGTTGTGTAGGAAGGTGCTATTGTTTTATAAAGTCCTTTTTTTCTGGTTATAGCTGTGCTTTCTTTTGGGTCTTTTAGATTTTACCAGGTCTGACTCCTGAGTTGTATTTAATTATATTCTTTCTCATAAATCACCACTTTAGTGGAAGTTTTAAGTAGCACCTTTGCTGTTCTACATCCTTGTCCCCACAAAGGTCGTATTGGTTTAGTGTGCCCGGAACTACTGATGTGCTTTGTGAACAGTGCTGTTCGTGGAAAGTTTAATTCGTTTCTGCTTCCCACAGGAAATTCAAAATCCCCTCAGTCCTTTCTGTGGAAATGAGACAGGTATCCTTACTTAGCAGATTTACCCACCAAGCTTTCTTGTTTCAAAACAAAGTTACTGGTGTAACTTACGAACCCAGTTCTGCAAAAGCTGGTCCAACTGTGATGTGTCTTCATAGCTAAGTTGGCCTGTGTTGGACAAGAAGCTCCGGTTATAGTCCCATTATAATTTTGATTAGGGGGAAAAAAAATCTTATTTGAAAAATGCCAGATTGGCTGTTATGGCAAGGGGAAGGATTTTTAAAGTTTGAAGAAAACTGAGCGTTTTTTTCATGTAGAAAATACAGCATAAATGAGTTGCTGTGAAAGGCACTGATGACTTTCATCGGGTTCAGATTAGTTTAAGTGGTAGATGGGCCTTTGTTTACTGTTAAATGATCAACCAACTCTGCAGGATTGGAGAAGTTATCTATTCACTTATCAAAGTATGTACAAGGGTATTTGTTGCAAAATGGTACTGAGAGAGTGCGTGCCTGGGTGTTCTTTGTGTAAACTCTGAAGAAAGTAGGTCAAGCTGTTTTGAGCCAACAGGTTATTAAACAAATCACTTTGAATCTGGAGCCACTTCGCTGCACGTCTACAGTGAAGGCAATTACAGGTTCTGTTACAACTCTCCTGTTGAAGCTTTGCCTGGGAAATGCTTTTTTTGGATTTTGTTAGAGTTCCTTTGGAACATCTTCAAGGATTGGTATCAGCATTTTTTTAAGATAGCTGAGATCTTGGCCTGAAAATAACAGACAATTGCTTTACTTCCTATAAAAGTTGTTAGGGAGTGATTGCTCTAGGTAAAAATAGCTGAACTGAACATTACAAATGTTGCCTGTAGATGTAACCCTTTTTATTTCCAGGTATAGTCTTTGTTACCAAACCAAAGAGTAAATAATCTGCCCTTTTATGAAAAAGAGAGAACCTGACCCATTGGTAGTTCAGGAAGTCCGCGCAGTTGTTTTTACATGCTGTCTGCAGCCTCTGTAAGGTCGTGTGAAACAGAGCTCTGCACGCTGTCCCCCAAATCCTGACGCATTGCTGTTTATATAAATATTCAGTGTAATGCCAAGACTATTCAGTTCCAGAAAACATCACGTAGCATATCATAAAGGCCGTTTGGTGTGTCCTGACATTCTCTCTCTGCCCTTGGAGAAGGGCAGTGACAGTGGGAGCTGAGAAGGGCCTCGCTCTATAATTGATGTTGATTGGAGATGTGTTTAGCAAGTGCAGGCCAGGGACACGCTGATAGTCATCTTTGTGTTGGCCAGTCTCCTCAGAGGGCCTGACAAATATGAAGGCTGCTCCTTGCAGGGAGTCCTGGGGTAGATGTCCATCACAATCTCTACTGTGACTCAGACTTCACTGCAGAGCAGAGCTGTGCCTGCCTGTGCAAAACAGGCTGTGCTTACAGAGCAGCAAAAGTTTCTTTCAGAAACCTCAGCTGGAAGAAATCAGCAGCTCCTATACAGCAATCCCTGCTTGAGCTTGTTTATTCCTTCTGGCTTTTCATTCCTTATCTTTTGTATCATGATCACTGACTCTTAAGATATTTGTACATACAGGGAACTGTAAACAGATCTCTTATCCCCTTTCACAGGTCACTTGCTTTCAGCAAGACAGGTTGCTATTGGACTTTTCCTTTTTAGCACACCAGGTTTTATTTTGTGTGAATTTCTTTTTTGTTGTTGTTTCATTCTCTCTGCCAGCAGGGGCGCAGTGAAATGTGGGCTCCTGTCTTCCCTTCATACTCAGTCTAATTAAGTTGAATGCTATTTCATCACTCTGGCTTCTTGACATTGCTCCATCCTAGAGAATTTATATTTTTCAGTGGGCATCAGCTAGCTGTGAGTTCTGTCTCACATACCTCCTCCTGCTCACAGCCTGCAGCAGCTGGCAAGGTTTTGTCTGGTGCCCCTGCTAGTTTCAGGAAGAGGGGTGGGAGGTGGTCAAGGGAAGGAGCAGCTCCCTTCTGGATCAACAGGTTAGCTTAGGGAATACTTAGTAGTCAGCAGCTGTTTGAGTTACATGAACAAGCAGCATCAAAAATATAGGTTGTGTTGGGGGATTTTAGAGGTCAAATTTCAACCTGAACGGTGACTGTGAAAATAAATAAATGAGTGTGAAAATTAATGGATGAGAGCTGACCCTTTTAACTCCAGTAACTGCAGCAGTGCAGCAAATCAGATTCACTAGATGTCTGTGGTTCTCCAGGCTCTTGTGGCATGGTTTTAACCTTTTCCTTTGGCTTTTATTGTCATTTTGTTTTATCGGGACTAGTTCCAAACCAGAGAAATAACTTCTGTTTTCCGCATGCAGAAGATGTTTGTTATGCAGTAAAAACTCTTGGAACTGGATTTCTTATGCAGGTGATGACACTCAGTAGAGCTGCGAAAGAAGTGAGACTGCTCTGCTCTCAATATGTCAGAATGAAGCCTAAATACAGTGCTGCAAAGTGCCGTAATGATGCAGAGTGAGGGGGTCTTAAGTTGGGTTGTAACGACAGCCTTCTTACGATGAGGACTTGCAGCATTTCTGCCATGGATCGCAACAAGGCGTGATTTTTTTTTTTTTCCTCCGGGGCAGGATCGTGTCTGAAGCAGATTGCTTCTTGGCAGAGAGAGACTGGAGTCCCACTTCCCGTAGATTGTGGAGGTGGAAAGAAATGCTTTGATTCCTCCAACAGCCCGGTGGGTGCAGTGGTACTGCAATGTACAACCTGCTGCCTGTGTGCTGAAGATTAACTTCCTAGGGCATGTTGATAGCTATAGACAGATGCAAGCTTTTATGTCTGCTCTCCAAGCTGGTAGTATGCAAGGCAGCTGAAAGCTATGCAGACGTGGTAGCATGACACTGAGCCCTAGACTCTCTTCATCACTTCACAGCAGAGATAACTAGCTAGGGCTTGGCACTGTGGTGATACTGTTTCAGTGCTTCCAGGCTGGAGTTGTTTGGGGTCAGACCATTTGAGACATGAGCAAAGCAATTACACACACCTGTCTGCAGGCATCCATACCTTTAGTGATGTTCAGGCAGCATGCTCTGCAGGTGGAAGGACTAGCATGAAGAGGGATGGATTGGGGAATTAGAGCGTGTCTGTAACATGTTAAAGAAACTCAATATGTTCAGACGTAGGATGAACCATTGGAAAATATGTCCTCCTTGTTGGGATCTGTGGGTGTATACTGAAATTAAGTAAGACTGAAAACACCCTTGCAAATGTGCCTGTGCCTCCTACACTGTTGAGGCTTCTGTTTCTAGTTAATTAACATTTTTAGAGAGACTGCTTGTCCTTTCCAGTTGTCTCCTTGACTTGTTCCCCAGTAGCAAGTCCCTGGCTCGGTTCTGCCCTTGCTAGCTTCCTTGGCCCTCTGCCTGTGTCACGCTGTGTTCTGTATCCTCCAGCTGCCGAGCCTAGACGTGGCCTGAGGCTGCTGGTTTTGTTCCCTTCCTCAGCCCAGAAAACAGTATCTCACACCTGGTTTCAAGCGCTTCCTGGCTGCTGATCTTGCTAGGCTTCTCTTGCAGACCTCTGCTGGGGTGCCGTCTACTTCACATGGCTTCTGGCAGGCTCCCAAAATAAAAAAGCAGATGTCTTTCACTCTGCCTTGAAAGCACCTTGCCCTCAGCCTTCATTCTTCTTTTACTCTTTTCTCTTCTCTGCTGTATTGGGCAAAGGTTTCAAAGAGCTTCATGTGCTGTGCTTGAAAATCACGAGTGTATTGGGAGCTGGGCATGTCTGGAAATATGACTTGAATATAAGGTTCCTGAACTGCCTTTGAAACTGCTCTTTCCGTTATTGACGAGCTCATTTGTGTCATCTCAGGATGCTGCAGAGACTGAAGCATATGCTTAGCTTCATGCCACCCTCTTTAATCTGACTGAACAAGAAAGACTGTACTTGGTAGTCTTGACTTCCACAGGACAGCTTGTACTTCACAAAATTAGGCATGTACATAAGCTTAGGGCTTTGGTACACTTCATGCTTGTCTGCATGGTAGTATAAGCAGCTCTGGTGCTCTAATGTTTCTCTGATGGTCAGTACCAGCTGAGTAAACCTTAGTGATTGACTTTGAAGCAAACTGAAAAACTGTCTAGCAGGTGGACAAATGGAGGAGGAATGCTACAAGCAGTTGGTTGTCGCGACTCAAGACTATTTTTGCTCTCTAATACGCTGAAAAGCTGTTACATTTGAAGTAGTATGGTCATGAATAGCAGAGGTACACTTGTCCTGAAAAATGTACAAAGTGCATGCGTATCGCTCTCTAAATTCACCACATATTGTAATGATAATTTTTAAAAATAAAGCTGAAATCTATTAATTGTCAGCAGCAGGAGAACTAAAAAATTAGGTTTGATTTTTAGTTTGTATTGGGAGAAAACCTTGAATTCCTTCCCTTGCTTTTTCACTGGAAAAGGAGGAGAGAGAGGAAAGCCATATTTTCTTTCTTGCATTTCACAAGGATGAGGAATTTCATGGCTCAGTAAATGGGGTTTGCTGCCTCATGTTGTTCAGTGTCTCTGTGCCCTTCTGTTAGGGTGATTTCTCAAGATCTTGTGATCTGGTATCTGGCTCTGTTCTTGAAAGTACAGAAATGAACAAAGGTTTGGCTGAGCCCAGCGATGAACATCTCTGATGTTGATCCCCACCACATAATATGTCATGGTTAACGAACAGGGACATCCTACCCACCAAATACAACTGATGCCATGAGGCCAATAGCTTTGTTTGTTGTCAGAGTGCAAACCTGTGTTCAGAATGTTTTGGGAAGGTTATTAGCATCTTTCTAGTTTGAAAGGGATGGAAAATTTTTCAGTAAATGGAAAAGTACCTGTCAATCTGAAGCCCCAGTGGGAGGCTCAGAGAGGCAATTAGTTCTCAAGGGCATTTCCTAATTAGGTGGTGGGGTGATGGTGGTGGAAGAGGTGTTTTTTTTCTGAGAGGTGGCTTTGGCTTTCCTTATCATAACTGCAGACAATTTGTAGTGGAAGACACTATGTGCTAGTTCTTTTGTTATCTAAAGAGAAGTATGTTAGGAGGTGAATTTTAATGTTCTGGCTATGTGAATATTAGTTGTGTTTTGTTTTTCTTGAGGCTTCATGAAAAGATAATTAGTAACCAAGTCAGAGACTGTCAAGTCCACTTTGATCAGTGCAAATACAAATCCAATTAAATTCTTTATTGTTACTCCATTTAATACAGCCTTCAGAAGCATCCTGAAATTTTGCTGCAGTAATAATAAGTCAGATTTCGTACTGTTACCAGGCTACCATAGTAGTGAGGTCATGATTGTTTTTATTCTGTAGAGCTCTAAAAAAATTTTGAAAGAAATACTTGCGATAAATAAGCAAGTAAGATTTTTGCTCATCTACTTCATACATATTTGATATTCGACTTTTCTAAGGAGCTAATTTCTTAGCTGTAGAAGGAAAGTATATAATTAATCTGTTGGTTGATACGTTTGGTCCTGTAATTTGACTGACATTTTAAACTTTGGCCTGCTGTCATGAAAGAATTTATATTAAGTCTGTGGTACCAAAACAGATACATAAAAATGAATTCTTCATGTAAAACTTAAAAACCCTTCTCTTGCCATATACTGTGTTATGCCTGTCATATAAGGCAGGAAACCTACACTTGGAAGCAGATGAAGTTCTGCAAGTTCAAGTGTATGAAGTGGCAAGTACGTACATACAAAACTAATTTGTTTCCCAAACTATATGCGGCATAAATCCTGTTTACTAGACACAAAAATGTCTGATTGTAAAACAGAAATCATATTGCAACACAATGGTTCAGTTCTCAGGAGTCACTTTCAGATATTTTTATACAGCCTGCTAATTTACACAGCTAAACACTTTTCAAAGCACTCTACCCCTGGAATACTCTGCAGTCCGACCCTGGACTATTTCTGGGAAATGAAAAGTAAAAACAAAGATAAAACTTCTGAAGCATTTATATATACTGCATGCTGTGTTTGAAGCTTATTAGTTTTCCCTCCTTCTTGCCCTCTCCTTTTTGCCGTCACAGAAATGTTGGGGAGGTGTAAAGTGTTCTTTGTTCCTGCAACACAAGGCATGGGATATTTTTCTGCCACTCTCCTCCACGTACTAGTAGAGGCAGCAACTAGTTGCTGAACTGTTCCAGATCCAGCCCGTTTTATTCCATCTTCCTGACTAAAAACAAGTCTTGAAGACTGAGCAAGGTTTGGTTTTGACTGAATGCTGAGTGAATCTCCTTGCTAAGAATCATAACATCCTCTGAATGAAAAAATGCCTTGTTACCCTGAGCATGGAGAGGATGTCTATATTTCAGTGGTAAGCCAGCAGCTGCTTTAGGGCAAGGCAGTCTGTTACGGAGAACACAGAAGGTTAGCATGTAGCATGAGTTCACTCTGGCTTTGTGTAATAAAGCCATCCTTCCAACCACTAGAACTGTTTTTACACCTTACAGTATATGTGTAAGGAAAAAGCAATTACCCAACAACAGTCTTAAAACATCATCAACCTAAAAGGCTGATAAATAAAGAAAAAAAAGTACTAGAAATGCGCAGCTGCCCTCATGTTAATGGACAGTTATATATATAATATATATATAATTGTATATATATATATATGTAATTAGACAGTATATATATATAATTAGATCGATGAGGAAAAACCTTTAGGGCCTGAGGTCTTCTGTCTGAAAATGCTGTTGCACAAAACCCCAAGAACTCTGCATGTTCGAGAGTTTCAGTGAAATTTCATTTTGGAGAAGGGTAGAAATTAGTGTTTCCAAGCATTAAGGCACAAAGGGAACAAATTACTTAATTGTTTTCAAAACTTTACTTTTATTAACATGTAAACCGAAGATTTTGGTGTGTACAATTTACTTCTTGGAAATTTTTTGGGGGTTGGAGGAGGGGAGCAAGGAATTTTTCAGGTTTTGAGTTCAATTCCAGAAGCAGAACACAATGAAGCAGCTGTGTGTGAGGCCAAGCTTGTGTTCACTGCCTGGGTCTGTGTAAACACTGCATCTGTGAAGTTCAAGCAATTCTTGCTTTAAAAAAAACCAAAACCAAACAACAAAAACCTTCATGAAAGAAAATTGACCTTAGTCGTACTTTGATATTACTCACTTCAGTATGGGAAACTTATCTGTACTTAAATTCTAGAAGATTGTTGGGTCATAGCCTTGTTATACTGCACATTAGGCCAAGTTTTGGCTCGCTGTGGAGTGTAGCACTGTCCTGAGCAGCCTTTTTTCCATAAGCGGGACTCCTCACCTAAGAATTAGTACAGAGTTGTTGCTCTGACAAAAGGTACAAAATTGAGCTTTTTGTAAAACATACCCACAGAAAGTACTGTAATACTGATATTCTAACACCTGCATTGCAGGAGACTCCTTGTTTTACTGTTCTTGCTTTTCTGCTTTTAGAAGGTTTTTGTGCGAGGGGAAACTAAAACCGAGTATGAGACAGGGTTTGGAAAGTTGAGATATCATCCAGAAGAAGCACGAAATCAGGAGATCTGGTAGAGCTGGAGTTAAAGCAGATGTAGCTATCTACCAGGTGGGAATAAACATGGTCCAATGCTGTTAGCTGTGACCACTGGGGATTCTGCTCAGGAAAACAGTTACAATGTAAAGGTGAGCATGAAACAGTGCCAGTGGTGGCCAAGGTGAACCTCAGGAGAAAGGTTCAGTCTCCCTGAGGAAAATTGAGGGGTTTGGAGGATTCTGCATCTCTAAACAGAAATAAGACTAAATTTTATATCCCACTGCTTGCTCACTCATGTAAGTAAATTTGCAGCAATGTAGAAAACCATATACATATGTTTTTTCTTCTATTTTTTTTCCTAGACACTAGAAACGACACGCAGAAGGAAAGTAACTTGAAAGAACTCCTTAAGGAACTGCCTGATGCTCATTACTGCCTGCTGAAGTATCTGTGCCAGTTCCTGATAAAGGTTGCTGAACATCATGTAGAGAACAGGATGAACCTTTGCAATCTTGCCACTGTATTTGGACCAAACTGCTTTCAGTAAGTTGGGGTTTTCACTTTTCCCCATGTGTTGATGGATAGTGTAATGGAGCAGTTGGCCAGAAATGTAGCTCAGAACCCTGATTTGTTCAGGGTGATCAAACAGAGGCAATGACTGGGACTTCATGAAAAATTTTAGTGCTAAAGCTGTTGTCTGAACTGAATGGGAGTTGAGTTGCTCTCCCATTTCCTCCTGCTGTTTTGCTAAACAGTTGGCCAGTTTTCTATTGTTGCGTGGACAGCAAAGTAGAAGTATAACAATGAAAGGCCTTCAGACTGTTAAGTGCAAGGAGACTTGTGCTCCTACAGCTTTCTNTGTTTTGCTAAACAGTTGGCCAGTTTTCTATTGTTGCGTGGACAGCAAAGCAGAAGTATAACAATGAAAGGCCTTCAGACTGTTAAGTGCAAGGAGACTTGTGCTCCTACAGCTTTCTCCCTTTGCCATCAGATAATGCGGGTGCTTCTCTGCAAAAGGCTTTGAGAAAGGATACCTGGCAGAAAAGGACTCCTGTGCAGCACCCAGGTGCTGTATGATTTCTAGAGATGGATACTACATACTCTGCAGATTTGGCCTTGTGATCTGGTGTCTGTCCTCAAGCTGCTGATGATTTTGGGCTCTTTATCCTTCTAGTATACTCAGAAACTGCTCTGGAGGTTATAGGGTTCCACTGGCCTCTTGAGACTTGTTACTGGACTCACTAGTTTTACTAGTTTCTTTCATTGGGCGCAGTTCCTTGGTGCTTGTGGTGAAGACAACATTGTACATGCTAGCAGAGCTTGCGGTGGTAGCAACAAGAGTTATTTCCAGGTGCAAGGACACACCTGATTGAGAATGTTTCTGTTGAGTCACTGCTGTGATGCAGTACACCGTTAGCATCTTCACCGCAGTCTTGTCTGTAATACACCCGCTGGCTGGCATCCAAGATCTAAGACATAGGACACATATAGGGAGTTTAGTTCAGTCATCAGTCTTGAAAGATGTGCAATGTCTGCGAAAAGAGACGAGTGAGTTCCTTGTGGCAAATGTCAGATTTGCATTTATCCTCTTAAAATTTCGCTCTGGAATAATACTGAATTGCCTAATGAGACTTAGATTAGATTAATTGCCTCATGAGACTGTCTCCCTAGGCTTCCTCTGTAGCTAGTGTTTCTCTTCTTTAAACAGAGAAAACAGAAATTAGGTTCCTTCTAATGTATTGAGCCAGTTCCACATACCTAGGCTAGATGCTGCCTGCTCTCTTTTTAAAGGAGCGTATCTTTTTTCATTGATTAGGGAGAGGGCACACAGAGATGAGACACTTAAACCAAATCTTGTCCGTATGACTACACTGCTGCCTCATCTTAAGATGTTGCTTATGGGTGATGAAGATGAGTATGTCAGGATTAAAACATTTGCTGTGTTAGTATAAAAAGATAAAGCATATTTTGAAAAGCATTGTCTTCCTCTCCAAAAGAAAGAAAACTCAAAATAGAGTAGTATGTGCAGAAATGCAGGAATATGAGAGTTAGTGGAAGCACAATACTGCAAATTTCTGACAAGGAAAAGCAAAACAATTTTTAAAGATTACATTTGTATGGGCAGTTTGGGAATTTCTGTCTAAATGTATTAGTAGAGTTAAGAACAAACAAAATAAATTAGAAGAATTAGAGTCCAGTGGCTAAATCTCTGTGACACAAACTCCCAAGTGGCTATTATAATAATTTTTAGTTGACTCATCACTTTGTTCAGGAAATTTTAAAAATTAGCTCTGCATAGTTTTTGGTGTAGAATGCAGAGAGTTGCAGTTTGGAATTGCAATTGGCATTCCTGAGATTAAACCAAAGCATACTTCTTAAAAGCTTCATAGTTGTTTCCCCAACTGATCTCTGCTCCTAAGATGACATAGAAAAGACATAATAATTTTTGTAAGGTATAGGACCTGCATGTAAGAGAGGTGTAATTGCATCATTCCATTGCAGAAGACTGAGAAAGGCAGAGTTCTCTGGAGATGAAAACACAAGGCTCTTGTGACTGTATATGAATGCAGCCAGCCCTGCAATTGTGATGTACATTGAAATAAATGCTCATGTAGCAAAAGAGGCGGTGACAGCAAGGCTTGACACTTAACAAAGGCTAACGCGTTTTTTAGGAGACCCAATATGTCAGAATTATGGATGTATATTTTTGTTTAAGTTTCACCATCTGTTAGTTCAGCTATGTGTTTCATCAGCTCTTGATCTTTTCAAGACAGTTCAGGATCGTGGTCCAGACACAAAGGTTGTAAGCAACAGTTCAAATACGCTTTTCTCCTGTGTTAATGGAAGCAGTCTTAAAATTGCTGGAACTGTGAGCATCTGTATCAACAAAGATTTGATAGGAGGAGGAAAGAACTTGCAGCACTGAACTTTAGGCATGGGGCTTAGCCAGCTCGCTGGCCAAGCAGGCAGAGATCGATCTTCAGAACACAATTCAGAGCTCCTGAGTAAGGCTGCCTGAAGCCTGCTTGGCAAGGGCTGTCTTACTACTGGCTACAGGCAGCCCCTAGAGAGACTAGCTGTAGAAATTAAATATCAGCAGGTGGTTGAAGCAGACACTCCTCTGGCTTTGCATTGTTTGCTCAGAGCAATGTATGAGTTGTTTCTCTGGGACAAGGAAAGAAGGCTTAGCATCCAGCTTGTCAGCTATTACACTGTTACACTGCTGAAGCAGGAAAATCTGAGATTTGTCTGTCAGAAATTCCTACTGATGTCTAAAATCAACATCGGAGTATGTGTAGTTAATGCATAGTGTCAGAGAAGATAAAGCCCATCTGCTGATCGTGAAGGAGAACTTTCTTCTACAAGGTATTTTTAGTGACATTTTAGGTATTCAAACATATTATCTCCTACCCCATAACTGAAGCTGTTTAACAATTGAATAAATCTCACTGTTGAGCCACTTCCCAGACATTTAGATTTCGTTTTAATTCTCTTCATCTCATTCTGTTTTTTCTGTCATCTTCTCTGTAATTTATCCGATCTTCTAAACTTTCAACCCTTCTTACTTTTTATCTTATCCACTACTTCCCCTGCTTCCTTACTTGCTGTTTGACAAACTGCACTGGTGCTTTTTCAATGAGAGGTTATCTTGTGCTTTCTGTGTTTCTAAGGAATAGAGGGCAGAAAATAGCTGTTTATATTCTTTGTAATGAAGTGTGATGTAAGATATAGGAAAATGTAAAGGGCAAGGTCAAACAGCTCAGAAAAGGAAAATATGATGGTTTGAGATTTAGTGCACTGTTTTCTTCCAGCTCGGACTGTTCAGATTTATTGTGATGGAAGCCAAAGGTCAAGTATACAAAGAAATACAGCCCTTTAGGAACAACAAGCATGAAAGTATAAGAACATAGATAGTTGTCTTTTCTGTCACTGGGCTAATCTATGTGGAGTATTAACACTTGCAGTGTGGTTACTCTTGAAGGAAGTTAATGTCCGTTGACCTGCATTTCGGCTCCTGTAGAGCTGTAGTCTTAGTTATAGCTGCTGTGTGTCTCCACTCGGCTCTCACAGATTGTGCTAATGAGGAAGGAGAGGACCAGCTGGGTTTTCCTTGCCCTCTCTGCTCTTTTGGGGCTGGGTGTCAGAGAGGATGCTGTATTCATCCTGTCCTTTGGTCAGGATGGTAAGAGACATGAGGTCTACCAGTTACAGAGTAAGCAGAGGATCCATTTGCACCCTTTTTCACAGCGCTCTCTCAGAGAATGGTCTGTGCGTGGCCTTCATCATTCAGGCCCTCACTAACCTTTCTAATCTTTCAACTGAGAAAGTTTCTCTTTTATGGTCTGTCCAGTGTCAAGTGTTATGATATTTCCTATTTCATCTCTTGAATGAAATAGTGATTATTTCAATAGGAAATGCTCCGTGTTTTGGTTTTGGCTGGTTTGTGTTTTGGTTTGGGTTTTGGTTGAAAAACTCCATATAAATAAGTTACTGCTCTGGGTTGAAAATGTTGTTTCTTCTGATCTTGACTGAGGATTGGCAATAAACATACACCCAGAATTTAAGTGGAGGACCAATTTCACAGGAAAAACTACGATCATAGAGTCATAGGCTATCTTGAGTTGGAAGGGGCCTGCGGGGATCATTGAGTCCAACTCCTGTCTCCACAGAGGGCAACCTGAAAGTTAAACCGTGTATCCAAGAATGTTGTCCAAATGCTTCTGGAACACTGACAGGCTTGGGGCCACAACTGCTTCCCTGGAGACCGTGTTCCGGTGCTCGGCCACCCTCTCAGTGAAGAACTTTTTCCTGATGCATGCAAAACAAAATGGTGTTTGAGCTCAAAAATATAGCTCAAATACAATCGCAAGTAGCATTTTTGAAGAGCCTCTGCTTAGAAATGTTTGGAGATCAGAGTTATATACTTTGTGACTGAGTGTTAGGCTATAGATTACCTTTTGTCCCACTTCGCATAGACTAAACTTTCAAAGTTGCAGTGCTATCACTGCAATTTCCTGATGAAAAAATGGAGCTTTTGCTGAAGCAAAGGATTTGGCATGCAAATTAAGCCAGTCTCTTTGTGGCAGCATCACTCTAACTGCTTTGCATTACCTGCATTACCTGCATTTTGCATTGTGCATCTACTGCAAGTGATGTAGACAGAGGTGGAATTGTCGAGTTGACTTAGGCTCCTAAATCTGATGTTACAGAAAATAATCTGGAAAAGATTTGAAAATGTAGGCAGTTAGATGCCTCCTGGGGTTCTCCAGTGTCTAAGAAGCTAAGACACTTCTGTAAAATCTCAGTAGTGATTTATGTCCTTGCATTTGGTCCAAACTGGTGGGACATAAGTTTGTAAATGATGCAGAGCATGTGACTCACACGCTGAGATGAACACCTGCCTCAATTTAGTGTTGCCATATCTTTAGCTACCTTTTAGCCTCTGATCTTGCAGCAGAATCTGCAGACACAAATAATGAGCCTGCTTTCAGCTGCGCCAGTTTGTGGTCAAGTGTGTTAAGACAAATAACTTGTGTCAGCTGAAGTACAGGACCAAATTGTGGCCATGAGGTCACATTTATAGACACGGTAACGTCTGTCCAGAGATACAGAGCAGACTGCCTGAAGTTGAAACCTCTTAAAATTACTGCAACTCTGCTCTCAAGATCTGCAGTTGTGATTTTTTTGAGGGGCTCATGTGCATCTAAGGTACTAATGAAAATGTTTTGCGAGGGCTGGAGAAACAAAAAACCCATATAGTGTTCCTCGTCCTCTGCATCCCTTCATTTCTTGTGGGATACTCTAGGAGAATGGTAAGGTGACTTTTTGGTGCTCTTCTACAAAAGGTGCTGTACAAACAGGAAAAGTAGCAGTCAGAAAAGGCAGAGCATATAGCCCTCGGTGGTTTGTAAATTAGGATCACAGTGCTGTCATTCCATGCAAGCTACTTCTGTAAAGCTGCTTAAGGAAATGGTAATGTGCATTCTTCATCTCAGACAGGGTGGGGTCGGGAATTTGTAATGAGACACACCATTTCACATGGAAATTATTGGTTCTCAGTTGTGACAGGGAGCTGTCAGCAGTTGCTGCGTGGGGAAATCAGTGATCTCAGTCCAGCTCATTACAGGCAGATGACTACATCCCAAGTCCTGCTGGCCCTCGTTTCCACTTGAAGCAAGTTTCTCAGGTGTGGTGGATGATGACAGAGCCTTGTAGTGATGCCTGTCGTGTGCTGGATGCAGTCAGGTTTGGATGTGTTACTGCACCACTCACAGTAGAGACTTGAGATGCTCTCTCTCATAAACCCACTCTGCATTTAGCCTGTTACAGTTTGTTGGCAGGGACCTTGAGGTAAATTCATTTAACAAACACGTGAAATGTAAGTAATTCTTCTGCAGTGTGTTAATCTGACCTCAGGTCACTTCAGTTCTGGGTAAGAGTTGTGACACAAGGCTTTGATGTGGTTTAACCCATTTGAGACTAGCTTTCTGGAGCATCCCCATGGAAGGAGACACACTCTTGGCTTAAAGTGTTCTGGAAGAGCCAAAAGAACAAGTGAGCACTGGACTGCATGGACATGAGTGGCAGAGAACTGCACTGGGTGGGCCAAGGGCCAGGAATGCTGGTAGGATGTTGTGCAGAAGTGTGAAATACTGCTGGCTGTCATAGTTTTAAATGAAGGGCTAATGACATTATCCAATTCCCAAGTAATGTTTTAACTCTGAGAACTACTGCTTTTTCTGCTTTAAAGTGGCTTCACTAATAATTTCAATCGTTAATATCCTGTAAAACTTGTGGAACTAATGCACCTTTGCCCTCAGCCCTGCTTGACCGAGTCAGATGCTATTAATGCTGGTGCCTCGTTTAGACAAAGCACATTTTTTCTGAATATTTACTGTGAAGCTGCTGTGCGTTGTGCACAGATCACTCTGTGCATCTCTNACTTGTGGTACTAATGCACCTTTGCCCTCAGCCCTGCTTGACCGAGTCAGATGCTATTAAAGCTGGTGCCTCGTTTAGACAAAGCACATTTTTTCTGAATATTTACTGTGAAGCTGCTGTGCGTTGTGCACAGATCACTCTGTGCATCTCTGTAAGAAGGGCATGGTTTCCAAGGAATTTAAGGGGGAGACACTAGAGAATTTGCTTCTGTCACTGCCTATGCTATGTATCCGTTCATGACTGCAAGCTACTGTGAGAATCAGTAGGGAGCTTTGAGCTTTCCAGCTCAAATCTCTAAGATAGACGTGAACCCATCAACAGTTTTTCTTCTAGAAATGACCATAGAAATTACAGGTCTATGCCTCCCTTCTGGATTATGTATTTCTGTTAGGAAAGCAGATGTTCTGCTGCTGTTTGAGGTGCTGCTACTGAAGTAGTATGTACGTATGTGGCTATAAGGGGATCAAGTCCCACCATTGAGGCTTTTTTAACTGGAGTAAGATGTGCGTCTCACTCTAAAAGAAACACAGTTATAATGACTAATTAACATGCAAATTAGACATAAAGGAACCATAACTATGAAGACAGTTTTACTGCAGTGTTTTAACAAGGTCTTCACAAAAGAATATGAAAAATTTCCAAGGAATAGAGTGTGGATCGTGAAAGTGGTAGTGTGAGAGAATACTTTCTCATAGGACTGTTTTTTTCTACTGAGTTGAAGAGAAATTTGTAGATATCACGACTTTTCAGGCTAAGGAAAACTGAGGTAAGATACTCTTTTTTTACACGCATTTTCAGAAAAGTCTAGTCAGACTGGTGGATCATGCAGTGTGGCAACAGATGGGTTTTAACTTGTATAAATATGCAAGGTGGTGCGTGCGTGTAATCTAAACTGCTTATATATGCTGAGCTAATTCATTGCAAGAAAAAGGTCACCATGGATAGCTCAGTGTAATAGTCCTTGCCATGATGAAGGTCGAATAACAGCAATTAGAGGAAAAAATAAATGAGAAACTTCGTAAAATATGCCAATATGTTTAAGTGGCAGAGAAATGTCAATGTATAAAGTATGCTACACTGCTGTTAAAATAAAACAATTCATGCTGCTCTGCTTGGTTACATTCAGAGAGGGGTGATAAAAAAGAGTAAGGCCATGAGTAAAGCCAAGAGTAAAGCTTTAGCCTTGTTCCGCATGTGCATATCACGAAGCGTTCTGCATATGCATGTCACCATACACTTAAGGAATTGTTCAGAATAAGATGTTAGATTTTTCACAGACTTGATTTAATAAAATTTAACTGACAAAGGAATGTGGGGAAGGGAGGGCAAGAAAGCATGGAATTTTGCAGAAATTAAATACTGTTTGTGTACTTGTGGAAACTATAGGCTGGGCTCTTTTTCAACCAGGAAGCATTTTTTTGTGTTGGCTGTTGCCAATAGGGAGGTGTTCGCTCCCAGCAGATGTGGTTTAGGTGAAGGCTCTGTACTAGAACTCATTGAAGCTATCTGGAGGCTTTACTGTGACTTGATCTCACTCTAGCACATTTTCAGTCCGTTTCCTAGGAATGAGGTTCATAGGGGTACCAGGCTCATTTCAGTAGTACCCTGTTTTAGAGAAGCACATCAGGAAGGTAGCAGTCAGGGTTTGCCTGAATGATAATTATAATTCTGGCATAAAATGCCAGGAAATAAGCAAGCAGTGTGCCATGCCATCTCTGGAGCGCATCATTTAGCTTGGAAAGAGGAATTTCCTTGAATCGGGATGGTTGCATGGCCTATTGCATACGTACATTTTCTTTTATTCAGGCCAGTTACTATCTTTTAGTGAATACGTGACATTCTTTAAAGTGAATTGGTCCAAGTATACATGCGCATCCAACAATAGAGATTGTCCCATGTTTTCTTTATTTAGTCTTGATGTCAGATTTCACTCTAATGAAATCAGTGGATTTATTTGAAGCAGCTGTGACCAACCCATTTTACAGTTGACAATGTTCTACGGTGTAAAATAATCCCGTTCTTTTAAACTTCAGGTTCTGCAGCTGTAGCATGTATTGAATGTTGAAAAGACACCAGCACGGATTCTTCTCTGGAGTTTACAAAGATGCATTGTGCTGCAGTGGGATCCTCTCCCTGTTGACATGTAGATGTACTGCAGAGAGTAAAATACTGAGAAGGATCAGTAGCACAGAACCGCTACAAGAAGGCACTTTTTGATGGCAAATTTCTGGGGGTATCTGCTTTCAGAGCCTTCTTGTTGAAATGGACATCTGGCCATAGTAAACTGTAGTTACAGCTTTACAGTAGATAGTTATTTGTAAATTTTAATCTGCTGGTTATAGTAAATAATAGTTTACTTTCAAGTTGCATCCCTGTAAAATAGCTCAGATGGCGTTAACTTTGGGGGATTTGGGTTGTTTTTTCCTCTTGTACAACCACTAGTTGTTCTCAGCCAAAAATACTTGAAATTTTTTTCGTTTCCAGTTTTTTGCTCCTCTACATCTTCCCTTTAGATCTTTCCCATGTTTTCTGTACCTCCTGATCTACAGTCTCGTCCACTTTATAAGGTCCTTGGAAAATTCACATCCACGCAACCACTTTGTGGATTATTGAGAGGAGAGTGCGTCTGCTAGAAATCTGTACAATGGAAAACACTGGATGATTAGAGAAGTATTTTAAATGCTGAAGAAGATTCTTCAGAGATCTTACTTTTGCATTAAAGCAGGATTTAATTCAGTTTTGAGTACCAAAGTCCAATAAAACATGCAGAAAGCCTGCATTCTAACAGATTATTGTTAGATGCTTCAATTAATTGTGTGCTCTGTTGTAATATGTGGCTTTTACCACATGGCAGGTTGTGTGAAACGTGTAAAGAAGGCAAAGGAGCATAGACTGGAATATAACGCTTCTTCCAAATCAGTATCTTGCCTTTCGTCTGTGCCTTTAAGGTCTGTGGCAAGCAGTTCCTGGCTGCAGAGAGGCAGGTTTCCAGAGAGAGAGAAGGTGCTGCTTCCGCTCCCAGAAAGTGGAGGTTAGAAACCTCTTTTTATATGAATCTTTTAGGCCTTTCTGCAGAAGGCAGCCTCCGTATCTATGTTTTAAAACGCCTTGTGAATTACAAGCCTACCTTCAAGAGAAATGGCAACTCAAAAATTAGATTTAAGAAGTGTGGTGTACAGCATGGGTCACCTGAAGCTGCAGAGATCTTTCTTAAGTTTTACTTGTAGCGTTCTGCTCAGCATGTGGGTTTTCCTAATTTTTTGACTCGTGCTTCTTGTATACCTCTGAGGTCATCACAAACCACTCTTTGGAGGAATCTGACTGTTCACGTTAACAGTTCAGAGCATTTAAATGCCTCGTGCTGTCTGTGTTGCAGTCATGAACCCAACTTTTAGGAAAATTGGTGGCATCTCATTTGGTGGTTCTCTCAATTAGATCTCTACCTAGATTCTGTGGAGTAGATAGTTTGACCAACAGATAAGGTATTCAATATTGGTAAGAAAAACTGCAAACAATCCGTGTTTGACACAATCCTTCTTTTCCAGGCAAAGTTTCCTGTGCCTGCTAGGCAGCCTGATTGCACGACTGGAATGTTTCAGTGACTCTGTGCAGGAACTTTTGTATGTTGAGTACCTGTAACGCTCTGCTTTGCGTTCTATCCACTTTTAGCGTGCCCTCGGGATTTGAAGGTATAAAAGAACAGGAGATCTGCAACAAGATAATGACAAAAATGCTGGAAAATTACAATACCTTGTTTGAATTGGAAGGTTTTAAGAAGGATGAAGAAAAGCCTGTGTGTGAAGAGCTAGCAAGAATTATTTTGGTAAAAGTGAGTATCTCTAATATTTCATTTTGTTACAGTGAATCAATAATGCAGGCTTATTGCAGGCTTCAATTCAGAAATCTTTTAGGTAAGTGGGAGGCAGGCACTGTTGTTATAATGTTCTGTGTTATTGATTGATGTACAATCTACAAATCGATTCTGCAGATAGGCTAATTTTCTTTACTAGTCTGGAAGTTGGTTCAGTTAAACACCTTTATTCTTTGTTAGCTAATCACTGTTATTGATATAGGAAATACATCTGTTAAAAATTAAATGTTTTTAAATGAGGACACAGAATAATTCAAGGAAGTATTCAAGCTTTCTGACATGGTGATCATTTATGGTGTCCATCAGTGATGAGGAGCGTTCATACTTCAAGACAGTATGAGGTCTTTAGCCTTTGCTATTGCTGCTGTGAAGTCTGCTTGTCTTGAACACCTGTCTGAATTTAAAAATCGCATGTTCTGACTCAGAACAGCCATTTCTGAGTGCACTTGCACAAAAGCATTAAATAGTAGTTACTGTTTGAAGAAAGTACATTGGAGCTGTTAAATAAAAGTGATATAATTAAAGTATAATATCTTTGGGGGCAAGAGGGCATGTATGTAACATCAGAGGATTCTAAAGTTCAGAAAAAGTTGACAAGAATAAGTAGGGCAGCCAGAAGTGCCCTGTTCTGGCTTGTGCTGTCTCTGCTACAGGAAGCAACCTGAAGTCTGTGCAGGAAATGGTAAATGATAAAATCACCATACCCTTCACTGGCTGGAATGGAAATATCAGAAAATAAGTTACAAAAATATAGTGTATTTGACCTTGGCAGAACAAGTTTGGTGTAAGCCCAAGTTCTTCCAGTCAAGTGAAATCAGCTGAAAACATCTCTGCCTTGGCAGTGTATTGCAGGAGGGTCTGTTGAATCTGAACTGCAGGGCAATCTGTACGTGTCAGACCTAGCTGCCTTTTGAAGGGTCCGTTGTTTTCTTATGTGGTGAATCATTGAGGAGGTCTTTAGCTGTTTAGTCTTTTAGCCAACACCCACCTAAAATGCTTCTGTGGAAGAAGATGGAATGACTGATGATTTGCAGTGTCCTCCCTAGTGTATGTTGCTGAAGTCACAGTAACTTCTGGGCAATGGAAATTATCTGCCTGGCAGATGAGAGTGATGTTTAACAGCTGATGGTCACTTCAGTAATAGAAATAGGTTAAGAAGAACGTAATTGTAAAAAGCCACAGTGTTCTAAAGAGCCCAGAAGAAAGACTTCAGATATCTCTCCATCTCCTTCAAGCCTCAGCTAGCTGCAAAATCCAAGATAGTCTTTCACTTCTAAGGACTTATGAGTAATTGGCAATGCACAAAGGTGGAGACCTGGGACGTTTCCCACAGCAGTTCGGAGAGCTGAGCTATCAAAGTGCATGGCGACAACCAGAAGTACTCCAACAAAATAGCCTGAAAGATACAGCTGCTCAAGTGAGATGAAAAATGTTGCCCATCACTGTGCCTCAGGAGACAGATGTCTGCCCAAGAGGAATGACCCGTGCCTAAACACAAGGGCTTACATTGTGTTTGTGTCTTTGAATCTTGTTGACAGCTTCCAAATTCTGCTGGCGGTCTGCTGCAGAAATTTAACCTTGTTCCTTATCCGTCTAATTTGAGTGGGAAGTTTTCTAGCTTAACCAAGACAAATACTCAAACACAAGAAATATGAGCTTCTAACTTCATGTAGCAAAGCTAAATAAGAAGTGTTTGTTGAGATTTCTCAGGTGACTCTTTGAAGGGATGCTTTATACCGTTGCCAAAGGTTACTTTTCTTGCATCCTAGCAGATATCCCCTATCCTAGGCAATTTGTGTAATAAATTTGACAAGATGCACTCAAAGAGAAAACCCAGTGGTAATAAATGAGATTCAATAGGGAACAGTGATTGCCGGTTTGCTAATGTGTAGACTATTACATACAGTAGGAGCTAGCTGATCCATGTCATAAAAGGACAAATACCTCAAAGAATTGTTTGACATGACCTGGGTCACAGTGTCCAGAAAATAGCAAGCCATTGTAAGGAAAGTTACTGCTTCTTAAAAAGGCGTTGATGAATTCGTATCTACAGGTAGCTAGGGAGAGATTTGCCAAGTAATCCTGTTGGAAAGAGTGAAAAATATGGAATGCTCAGGACAACTCTCTCATAAACTGAGGCCCTGTTGATTTTAAGGATGTTGCATTCAATCATGAACCATGGTGGAATGGGGGGAGTAGACAGCAAGGAAAGGGAAGAAAATGAGGACCTGCCCTTTACTAAACTCAGCTGCATTTAACCATGCTCATGGCTTCTTAGCTTTTACATTGTGAGCAGCAGGAGGGTGAGAAGGAGAGATTTAGATGACCTCACTCACTTCCTTCTGGGGTATTTCTGTCATCCCTTCCCCCAAATTAGTTGCTGTATTGCCAGTGTTTCACCCTGAGTCATTACACTGCTACCTTTCCCATGATTGCCTTCACTCTCTCTCCTTTCTCTCTTTTTCCATGTTTACATTTTTCTCCCAGATTCCCACAGCCCCATCCCACTATTCTTCCTGTAATCAAATCTGTTAGCCCTTCATTCCAACTCCAGAGAAAAGACTGGCAGTCTGTAGTGAAGTGCAAAAGCTGCAGCGCTCTTGATAGATGGCCTTCCATCACCTCCAGTCACTGTGCGCACATGCTGTAGCCCATCCACAATCCCTATTTCTTTGCCATCCTTTCTTTTATGTTCTTGAATGTGGAGATTAGCTTTTCCTCTAGGTTAGTATAGTGCTTGTGGTAATGTGACCTGCCTTACGTGTACTCCTGAGTGTGTAGTGTGGGGCTAGGGCTTGTAGAGACACTTCTTAGACAAGCATTAATGCCTCCTTTTGGTTGGAATGCTGCTGTTGGTCTTACCCAAAGGTGAGGTTCCCAAAGTGCGAGTGGAGGTACTTAGAGGAAGAAATTAGTTTTTGCATTGTGTTAAGAGAAAAGCTCGTGATGGTCAAAGCCATCTGTGCTGATCCAGGTGTTTCTTGATTAAGAGTTTTGAAAGAGCACCTATAAACATGAAACTTCTTATACACAGGGAGAAGAATGCCACAAATTAGCAGGACTAACTTGAATCAAAACTTGAAATCCATTAACAGAGGTTTCAAAAAGTAACGGAAGACATCAAAAAGTACAACGTTGAACAATGCACTTCTCTCAGTGCTCTAGTATGCCTTTCTAGCTTACTGCATTACAAAATTAGCCCTGCTTTTTCTTATCTCTTTTTCATGGCTTCAGGCTCTTACTTTGGTGCTGAAATCTCAACTGGAAAAACAGGAAGTTGGTGTCTAAAAATATTGCAAGAATATTATTTCTCACTGCAGTCTCTGGTCATTCTTGAGATGTCTTCAGGTGCCTGTTGCTTCCCATCATCCACTCATAATCATAATTTTTGAAGTTGACATCAACCCTAAATCATTAATTTTGAGCAAATACCCAGGAACAGGGGAGCAGTGGCGTGTGCCATCCCATCCCAGTATGGGAATGTGCCTTCCCTCATGTGCTCGGTGATGTTTTACCATCTTCCGGAACTTGCATGACTTAATGATCTGGATATCTGAAGATTTTCCCATACTTTGGTCATAAAATCAGTGGATTTTTAGAAGTAGGAAGTGCTGTTCTTTTAAAATGAAAACAGTATGTGTATCATTCAGATAAAGTCATGAAAGCATCAAACTTTTCTTTGAGCAGTGTATTGGAAAGGAAAAACAGATCAAGTGGAGCAAGTTGCATCTTGTCTACCATGTTGATCATAGCTAGGGGAAATCCATAATGCTACAGACTTCCAGAAGGAGTAGGAGCGTTTCAGTTGGTTACAGATTGTGCAGTTTAAAGAAAAACTGTTTTAGGAAGCCAAAAGTTACTAAATTTTAGAGATGGGAAAACAAGTCATGATTCTTTAGAGCTGTTGGTAGCTGAACTACTATTCTTGCTGAGTATGTGCACTGAAGAGTCACAGAACACCTTCAACTCAGTTATATTTCTTCTTCCAAAGGTTACTCAGTCATTGGGAAAGACCAAGTTGTGCCAAGTAAAGGGATTTCTTAGCTTGCTGTCTCAGTGGATCAGAATTTGGAAAGTTAAGGGAGCTAGGGATCTCTGCAAGCTGCATTCCAGTCCCTGCTTTGTTCCCAGGACTGTAAAGTCTCCTCTTGCTCATTGCTCAGGTATGTGGTAGGATTATAGTTACAAATGGTAGGGAGTTTTTATTTGGAAACCTCTATGTTAAACAAAAAGTGCTATTTTCACAAAATAGAAAATTTACCTTAGAATAGTTTATACTTCAATGGGAAATAGAAATGTAAGGTTCCTGATGCCTTGCCTGGAAGGACTTCATTAGTTTCTCAGTCCACATAGTAGAATGTGGTCCATATGATCTTCCAGGCAGGTGGCCAGCAGGTGGAAGTATAACACATAGTCTCTTCAGAAATATACATATATTTGGAGATTCCTTCCCATGAAAGCAATAGAAAGAAAAAAATTAGATTTTTTTTTAAATTCCAAAATAAATTGGAATTTCTTGGGGTTTACAGGTCTCATTTGCAGCCAGCTATTATTACAATCCTTAAGATTTTTATCTGAGCTTCAGTTTAATTTCCTAACCCAATGAAGGTCTGGAAGAGTCAGTCTGTTGATCAATAGGCTCTGCTAGTTAGAGAGAAACAGCTGGAGAAGTGGGTTGTGTGTTCTGATTAGCTATCTGCTCTGTGTTCAGATTTTTGGGATCATAAATAGCTATTTTTTATTGTGCAACGTTACGTGTGAACATTTAATTCTCTGACAGTGTATCTGCACTGCTGTGCACTTATCACATTATAAATGTCAGGGTATTATAATAAAATGTTTATGTTTTGCTTTGGAATAGAATTCCTAGTGTGTATAGGTATGGTCCTGATAGATTTTTCTGGCACTAAACTGAGTGATAACTCATGTAATGAAAGATTAGTCAATCTTGAGTTGCAGTATTGCCAGTTTTATCATCTTCTTGAATAAATAGGTTTATGAAACCTACAATAGCAACAAAAATAACAATTTTGAACGAGGATCTTACATTTCCAAAGATCTTAAAGTGCTGTTCAAACTGTGGCTGCATATAGTCTTATGTTACATAGCTAGCCAGAGTGTATTGTTACAACTGTAATGAAATGGGACCTTTGAATAACAGTGATCAGGCTTCTGTAATGATCAAAAATAGGCAGTGAAGAAGATTTTTATGTAGTTCAAGTGCCAAGGGAAATCTGGGCAGGCAAACTATTATGAGACTCACTCTTGGGAGATTTCTGGAATTACCCCTTCAACTGATTTCAGGTGAAACATAATCTTTAGTATTATTTGAGCGCACAGTGAGGTGGGTCAAGAACTGGCTGAACGGCAGAGCGCAGAGGGTTGTGATCAGTGGTGCAGAGTCTGGTTGGAGGCCTGTGACCAGCGGTGTTCCCCAGGGGTCAGTGCTGGGTCCAGTCCTGTTCAACGTATTCATCAACGACTTGGATGAAGGGACAGAGTGTACCCTCAGCAAGTTTGCTGACGATACAAAGCTGGGGGGAGCGGCTGACTCAC
>VZSC01007752.1:105499-146605 GCA_013398225.1 Steatornis caripensis
TCTTCTCAGTGGTGCCCAGCGACAGGACAAGGGGCAATGGGTACAAACTGGAACACAGGAAGTTCCACCTGAATATGAGGAGGAACTTCTTTACTGTGAGGGTAACAGAGCCCTGGCACAGGCTGCCCAGAGAGGTTGTGGAGTCTCCTTCTCTGGAGATATTCAAAACCCGCCTGGATGCATTCCTGTGCAACCTGCTCTAGGCTAATCTGCTTTAGCAGGGGGGTTGGACTGGATGATCTCTAGAGGTCCCTTCCAACCCCTACCATTCTATGATTCTGTGATTATGGTTTTTACCTCAGTATTGTCTTCAAATAAAGCATACAAACTATTACCTAGTCGTGCAGGGTTACAAGATTTTTTTTTTTCCTCTTTTTTCCTCTAATGCACTTCTACTTTTAAGAACAAGTCTGCTTGGAGCACATAAATGTTTTCACTGGAACACAAGCACTGGCATGATGAGGATGTAGTGCTGTTCCTGGCTTGATTACATATTTGGGGCAGGAATGCAAAAGGCTTTTCCCTTTCTTCCATGCTAGGTGGTAGGATACATAGCACTGTTCATCTGATGTAGTAGAAAAAGCAAGTCCATTTATAAAATTAAAATTATAACATTAAAATTAAATTAAAAATTGAAGTTACAAAGTCAAGTAAAATTATACATATGCAATTTCAACATTGTGAATGTATAATGTAGGTGCATTCTGATGACCTCTGAACAGGCAGATTTCACTCCCTGAAGTGCAAGAGAAGTTGGTCTCTTGCTGGCTTTTGCAAAAACTAGTAGTTTCAAAACAACCCACTTATTTTAGATGCAATTAACTTCTTGCATTTTTATCATGTTTGTTTCCAGTCTTCTAAGAAAAGCTGCCACTTCAGTTGGGAAGATTAGTTGGCAAAATAGTTCTTTGTACTTTAAATGGCAGCAAAAGCGCATGCACTGTGTTCTGCAGGCCTGCTTTTAGATTTCTAAGGAGGCAAGCAATCCACTACGTATTGCTGCATCTGTTGGTGCTTGGTGTGTGCAAAGTGTGTGGTGCCCAGCCCAGCCAGGCAAGCCCCTAAGTGCATTTTTTATGTCAAGGAGAGTCCTCCAGCTGACACTGGTGGCACTATTTTGAAGTGGAGTGCTTGCTTCCTCCTCCTGATCAAACAGTCGGACGAGATCGTTCAGCTCTTGGTAGAATTTAAGCCTTGCATCCCTGGAGAGAGGTAGGAAAGGTGAGATGGTCAAAAAGTTCTCTGTCTTGGATTGACTTTGCTCCATTTGCAGTCAGTTGTAAAGTTCCATCTCCACTGAAAGCCACGATGTTTCAGGTTATTTCCCTGGATGTGTAAAGCAAGATCGTCACTAATAAATGTTTCATTCACTTCCTCAGCTGATTTCACTCAAGTATGTTAGCATGAGGATCTAATCCCTTGACAAGATCCAGAAGAAACTGCTGAAAACTCACCAGCTCCACAGTTGAGTGGGCCGCCCCTAAATAATTCACCCTTCCCTGCCACCTCAGTGGTCTGGCCCCGTGGTTACACATGCAGCAGACAAGAGAGCAATCCCTCATTTACGTCAGGAAAAAAGGCATCCACTTCTAATCCATATTATGCTGCCCTGCCTAAGCCTGCAGGGTCTAGATAGTTTCCTTTATTCTTCTTTCATGTCTGGGACTGTTTTAGCATCGTGTTAATGGTTGGCTTTCAGTACTGGATTAATTCTTTCCCATCAAGAGACAGCAGAAACTGATCTCCTTTGAAAATCCTTTCTGAAGGTCTCAACAGATGTTTCCATTTTGTTCAGTATCCACTTATTTGGGCAAGCCATGCCAGTTTTCTCCTGGCTGGGCCAGGGAACTTGCAAGGGTAGGAGTGGGCTCATATGGGAGATGTGAAGATGGGTGGAAAGTGCATGAAGAGAAGGAGCACCTGTGGAAGTCTGTCTCGGGTTTTCTGTTTAGTATTTCTTCAGCTAGTATTCACTTTGCAGTTGTCCACCAGTGAGCAGATGGGCATGTTTATAGTAAGAATACATAGTGATTCAGCCAGAATGACATTTTAAGATGCGAGCTGACAGGAAATGAGCAATATGAGATTTGTAGGGGAAAGTTTATAAGCCTCCAAACCCTTCACCTATAGAAGATTCAATTTGGAACAAGGAGGACGGTTATGTTTAGGCTGTGATTCAGAAAAGCAAGCGAAAAATCAGATGCTCCCCAAATAATTCCTTGCGTAATCTTGCAGTCGTTTTCCAGTGCTTCTAGCTCTGCTGACAGCTCTGTTTATGTAGTATTAAAACAGAATATCTCTGCTCTTGAAGCTCATTAAAGCATTCATGAGATAAAACTGTCACTTCTGGTGTTACTAAATGCAATCCTGAATGTTTAGACAAATATGTTAATGCTAAACTCTATAAAGTAATAAATAATTATGCTGCTATTTCTTTATCTAGAATTTATATATAGCACATTTAGAGGGAACGGGGGCATATAGCAAACATCTTTTTCAGTCCTACTGCCCATATTTCTAGTATCCTATACATTTTTTGAACCCAGCTGGCAAATTTTGCGGTTCAGATGCTTAGGAACTTTGCTTTTACTATTTTGCAATTCTTTTTTTAAGCAAATACCCAGTGATAGTATCATTACCCCATGAAAATGTCAATGCAGAGAAAATAAGATCCATATGTGTATGTGTGTCCTGGTCTGTATTTGCACATGTTTTACTTGAAATGTTTTTCTTTCATTGTCTATTGTTGTTTTGTTGTGGGGTGGCTTTTTTATGGGGGGAGTGACATCATGATTTAGCACTTAGGAGCAGTCCCTCACTGTCACTACAACAACATCTTCCGAAAGGGAAGCATCAAAGTCAGCACCAAGAAACAAGGTACAGTAAAATAAACATGTGAGCCCCTGCTCTAGCCAGCTGTTTCTCAGCATCCTTGCTGTACCCATGGGGAAAAAAGGAGGTTAGGAGGAGCATGAGAATTTTTCTACTAATACAGATGTCTCAGTTCTTCCTGCTCAGATTCCACAATTTTTATTCTGTTTCTCGTTAATTAGTCATTGAGTTAATCAGGTTACACAAAATGAACAGCATTATTCCCACTGTATAAATCAGTAGTCGGTGCTGTCTTTGTAACAAGGGCATATTGCAGGCAGTCAGAACTGATCCAAAGTGATGAGGTGTAAAACATTTTTCAGCCAGTGGGGGTTTCATTCTTGCTGACCTCTGCCGTTAGCTTCACCTGTAGTACTTTCAAGGTGGGAGCTTCAGAAGGGCTCAGCGCTGAATAAATTCTTTGTCCCGTTATAAGAGTAGTGAAATGCTCATTGACGTCAGTATGTTGTATGCATTTTTGAAAAGCCTCCCCTTTGAGCACTATGAAGATCAGTTTGTCCAGGATGAGCTGGTTGGTACGCTCTGGTGCGCCTCTAACATCCGCTGCTTTGCAGGATTTCTGGTGCCCCAAAACTTACTTGTAATAAACAGGGCTCAGGGCAGTCTAAGAGCAACAGGAGTATGTGATGCAGGGGCTGGAAGGTCTATATGTGTCTGAATATGTACACTCTTGAAAATCTGATCTATCCAGCAGATCCCAGTAGCATTTGTCTTTAATTACCAGCAGTGAACATCTCAGTTTCGCAGTTAAGGAAAGGGGTCTGTTCTCTGTATGCTGGAAATCTTACTGGATTAATTTGACTAGAACAATAGAGAGACATTTAGGACTCCCTAATTTACTGCAACATCAGATACTCCTTTTAAAAGTAACATAGCAGAATGCCATGCGTGAAAAGGTTTTTTGCCTTGTATTTTGATTTTTAGATCAGAAATGCAATTTAGTTTTTCCAAGACTGAGTTTAAGCAACTGTAACATGAGATGCAGGTCTGGAGAGCCTGGGTTTCTCCCATAGCTAGGTCATGTTTTTCTTTTAGACCATACTTTTTCTATTTATGAATAACATTACAGTAAGTAGATAAGTCAGACTCCAGTTTTCAAAATCGCAAGGGAGAATAAAATGTTCCCCTGGAACTGATCTTAGCTCTGTTGTTATTGAACACACACACACATTAGGTACACTCAGCAAGAGAGCAATGTTGTTGTGTCACTTTGTAAATGTTTGATTTGGTTTTTTAAATCTTGAATTCTGCTGCAGGTTCCTTACTTGTGCCTCAGCCGTGAGAAGCTGAGTTGTGGTCATGAACCTATTGCATGACACCATAACCCTGCCAGCTGATATATAAAGGACACTTATAAATTGTGGAGATCAGCATGGAAGATGAATGTTTTCATTCAGTGAAGTCTTTGTAACCTTTTACAAGTTCTGGAATTATATGTTATCCCAGCATTACTAGTTTAACTTTTTGCAGCATTCAGTAGCCGGTCCTCCTGGATGGCTGGAGACACATTTTTCTTTTCCTCCTCAAAAATACCATGATACTCCACAGATGTAGTTGCCAGCATTGAAGTATATCACAGGATTATTACTGTTTGTCATTTCCTTTTCTATATTGCAGTCCTCTCTAAAAATAATGGATTTCCGCATCTCTCTCTTGCTTTCGTATCACAATTCATGACCTTTGTACGTGTTTCATGGCAATAATTGCAATAGATTAAGGTTGTACTGAAGCGAAACAGAGTAACCTTTAGCTGTTTATTAAGAGATGTGGTCTCAGGTAAAAGGTCATATATATAAATAGTTCTGGGAGAACAAAAGGAAATTAAAGGGGAATTGAATAGGGTATTGGTTTCATATTGAAAAGCAGTGATGCGTTTTTTGCAAACTGAGATTTTGCTTTTTATTACTTGTGTCTGAAGCAGCTCTGCTGAGTTCTGGTTATTAAAGTATAGTGTAAATGAGAACAAGGTGGAACAGCAGATAGGTACTGAGTCAGCTTTACTCTTCTTCCTATATGCCAGTAGCAACCATGGCAAAAATACCATATATAAATACTAACTGTTTCGGTGTTTGTTACATGGTTTGTTTAGATAAGAGAATGTTTAACAGCTTTGCTAATGTGGTTCTCTCTTCTAACAAGGATGTTTTCATACTTTCTGGGTACAAAATGGGAAGGATACCTAATGCGTTACAAAGAGATTTTTTTTTTTTAAGTACTGTTCATGTTAAATCATTGTCTGTGTTTTCCCTGAAGGTATCTGTGCCACTGGATGATGACCCTGTGAACTGATATCTGAATAAAAATTCATTATTCCATCCAGTTAACATTCATGAAAATACCTGTGACGACATTAATTAGAAAATGCCTTTGAAAATCCCCTGCCATTGGCTACACAATTTTAGTGTTAAAATATACTTTATTTGATACTTTGCATGTCTTACGGAGCCTTAATCAGCCATGTGCTATTTTGCATGATCACAGAGGAGAAGACATTCCATATTTTCTTCATCTTGTGAGTAGGAGGAAGAGCACCACTGTAATTGCTGTGGCCCTTTTGCTTCTGCGTTGGCACCCTTGACAGCACTGCCGTATGTCACGTCTGCACTGCTGTGCTTCAGGGAACTTTGTGCACGGGACAGCATTGGTTTGGGTAATATTCACTACTCTGACGTGAGGGGAGATGCCAGGAACTCTGAAATTCAGTGTTTCTTCTGCACTGCTCTGTGGGCAGCACTGTTATACACACTTTTGTTGTAGGGAAAAATCGCAGGTGTGACCCTGCTGACACCTACCTGAAGCAAAGGCCTCATTGCACTGTTATGTGGGGTGCTGCTGAGAGAAACAATATTCCCTCCTCTGTGGTGTACAGCTGTTGACCCAGTGAAGAGTCAGCTGTTGCAGGCTGTCCTAGTGCAATCAGCTAATGCATCATTTCTGCAGTCATTCGCAGCATTGAATTCACTAAATAATCCTCTTAATGGTTGCTCATCCTACATAAGAGTGGCTGTACTCACTCAAACCTGAGATCCATCTAGCCTAGTGTCCTGCCTCCCACACTGGCCATAAGCGGATGCCCAGGGAGGAGTAAGAATAGGAGAGCAAGGTGTTTCCTTCAATTACTCTACCAATTTGTGACTATTCTCAGAGGCTTTCCTGGTCTTGATGTGGTTTGTGTATTTAGTGATGTCCAAAGTAATTGTCTTGTGTACGTACCCCTTGTACATGTGTAAGCTTTTTGCTTCCAACACGTCATCTGGCAAGGAGTGCCACAGATTGCTTCCTCTCATGTGAAGAACTTACTCCTTTTGTTTATTATAAACATGGCTTTTACTAGTGTCATTTGAAAGTCACCTGGGGGGTTTTTTCCTCTTTTTCTTTTCTTTTTTTTTTGTTTTTTAGCTGAAGGAGATAGTGAATAGTCCATCTTCTCTCCACCACTCATGACTTTGTATATCTCTGTCAGATCCTTCCTACAAGCTACCACGATTTTTTCTTCTAATGAAAAATTAGTACTGACATTTGCAGCCTTAGTCACTGCACTGACAGCAACTGTTTTTTCTGTCAAAGCCCCTGCATGGAGTCAGTGAGCAACCAATCCGTGTAATAGCTTACCTTGATGCAGTAAATTGGATGACGTTTTGGTGAAGTTCAGAGCTGCACCTTCTTTGTATCAGAAGGGAAGGGAATCTGACTCCTTGTTTCTGTAAAAAAAAAAACTGATCTGTGCCTTAAAAAAAAGCTTCACAGTAATAAAGTTCGAGTTTGTTTTAATTAAGGTTGTCTTCTAAGTATTATCAGCTAACAAAATAGATCTGATGCTTTCTAGTGGCATTTAAAACTTGAACTGAAAATCCCACAGGTCGGTATCCTCTGATTATGCACTTTGTGAGGCCAAAAAGAGGTTAGTTACTGAATAAAGCAGGAGAGACAGGGTGAGCATGGCAGTAATAATGAAATTGTTAGAAAGATGTATTGGAATACCAAATTATGGACAAATAAGTTTATCTCTGTCATTAAAATAGAGCACGGTGTATAACCATTGGGTTTACTAACTTTTTTTCCTAATTCCTTCCTGGGGCAATTGTAATCAGATGCATTTAAACTCTTCTGTTACGGTGTGGTAGTGTGCTGCAAATATCTCTGGGACTACAGTTCAATATCTCTGGGACTACAGTTGACTGAGGCTTAAACGTAACCATTTTAATGCCCATTCAAGAATTTGCTGAAAAGGACAAAAGCAAGGGTAGTATTCTGTTCAGTTTGAACTTTGCATCCAAGCCAGATAACAGTGCAAGATGCAAGGATGCTGTATGAATCCCTCTTACTTAGTAGTGGCAATGGATAAAGGAACCAGTACAGTTTATTCTGTTTGAAGAAAAGGTATGAAGAGTAACTAAAGCTGAGCTACTGTAGCAAGTATTTTCTCATTCCATTGAAATTTGCCAAAAATTTGTCAAGTTTCTCAGTCTTTTCTACTGACATTGGTCATCTTGCTAAAATTAATTCAAGTATGTAATTGAAAATAAATATGTAATTGAATGCTCTCACCCTTTCCCTGATAATCCTGTTTGGTCTGTCTGTCCAAAGAGATAGACACAAAAAGAAATAAGTGCAGGAAGAGTAACTGAGTAAGAGACATTGCTAAGTATCTTATACCCTGCCCGTGATGTAGTCTCTCCTCTAAGGATGCCCTTGATCTGTTGTGTTTCTTCATTCATGTGGGAGGAAGCTAGGAGCTGGAGTGCTCAACCACCTATCTTTATTAGCGTCAGCGCTTCTTGACATGGAAAGATTATTCTCTTGAAGAATAAATAGGTCAAAGAGTATTCTAGGGATGTTCTAATCATTGAGGTCTCCATAGTTAATTGATTTAAAGCTTTTATTCAGGCGGAGTCTCATGCATTGTAAAATCTGCAGTTTGTATGACTTGCAAAGAATCTGCCACAGAGAGAAAAATTTCTTTACCAACACAATAGCCTTCCTAAGGAAGAGGACCTGTTCCTTGAGTGAGTATAATTCATCTGATCTAGGTGTAAGAACGCTGGACTGGGATTTGAATGAAGTGAGTTCTTTTCTGTTTTGGGGAGTATGGACAAGTCAGCTGTACTCTGTAGTGACTTTTGATAATCATTAGAGTTTAGTAGATAATCGTTAGTAGCAGAGTCTTACCTAAGAATCTTATTTGCAGGTCAGGAAGCACTGCTGTGTTAAATTAGAGCTAAAAGATGGTCTCAGGCACACCTGAGGGAGCTTACAGATGTTGAGCTATTCGAGCAGTATAAAGTATTTATGAGTTTTGGTACGGTAGTAGTACATCTCATGGAAAATAACAGTCCATGATTTAGAATGGGCCAATGGAAGTTACTATTATAGTGTAAGGTTAGGAAGATCTGAAAGTCTCTAAATTTGCTACATTCACAGATGTAGGAGAAGGCTAGAAGCTTTGCTTTATGCTGACATACTTCTGACTGGACTATTTGCCAATAAATACTGCCTATCAAAGTTAGGAAATTAAATGAATAGTCTCTGACTTTCTCCATGATCTTCTCGATTCTTGCTTAGAAATCATTACAGAAACTTAGTTCAAAACCTAGATTTTGACAGTGTCCTGTACAGATGCTGACTATTTACTTTGGCACAAGTACTCTTCATAGTAGAAAATTTCCCTTAGTAACAGTAGTGGGGCTTGATGGCAGGGCTTGATGCCGTGATGTGGGTACTGTAATTTGGGCAGGTTTTGGAGAGGCTGCTGCATCATTCAGAGTTGATAGGTGGGAGGTGGCAGTTTTTCTGGGTGAGATTGTCTTTTTGGGGAGCGTGGGATGGAGAGGTGGTCACTGGCAGCTATTGGCAGTAAGCAGGACTTGGGTAATTTTTCAGATGTGAACAGTTAGGTTACTCCAATCGTTGAGCATACGCAGTTGAGCAAAACAAAGCTTGAGCTTGTTTTGCATCCAGTATGCTGTACTGGAGAATTTTTTTTTCATGTGGGAATGGAAAATACACCATTGCTAATAAGCCTTATTCCTCACAGCATTTTCTGGAGGTACATAATAGTTTAGGAGAGTGATGCTCAGGTAGTACTTGTGCATGGAATGCATGCTAGTCATTTTAAGGCTCCAAGCTTATTTATTCCAGCTGTATAGTAGCCATGTCGTTGGTTTTAAAGAAAATCAGGCTTTAAAGCACAACAGATTTCATCCCGTAGTTTCACAAATCTCACAAGCAACACTAAAAATGAATAAATAGGAATCTCAAAGAATTCTCAAGCTTTGGTAATTCAGAAACGCACAAAAATGCATATATGTAATTACATAATAAAATTCATTTTTAATGCAAGTACAAAAGTTGGTGCATAAACTTTCTTACCAGAAACACAGACAGACATCTGCTCTTTAAGTCTTTGCAAATGTGACTTGACTAAATTTTGACATTTTTAGTACTCCATGTGGAATGCAGGTGCCTGACTCACATTTGAAAATTACAAGTTAACATTTATTGTTTGAATCCCAATGCCAGAGAGAGTTCTGAGAGTGCCAGGGTCAGATTTCTGAAGATGTACAGTTATTTAACATCTGCTAGTAGAGTTAGGAATCAGTCTAAGTATAGTTAAAAATATCTTAAATGACTTAATTTTTTTGAGCTGCAAGTTCACAGGATGTTTAAAAAACAAAATATATTCCAAAATATGCTTCGTTACTGAAGCGTGACATGTTATTGGAAATGAGCACATGTTCTTTCTACTTTCTGGATTTTGAAGAGTAACATCAAACAGACTGCGAGTCCTGCAGGAGCTAATATGTAAGAATAAAACATTAACAGCAGCGGATTCTCAGCTTGAACTGTGTTTGATGTTCTGATTTTGCTTTGTTTGTTGTAAGTTTTCCAAGTAACCTAGGAACCTAGGCAGCCTGAAAATGTGACCGTTAGGCCTGCCTGGTACCTTCTAGTAGCTTTTGTGTTTCAACTTGCATCTTTTGTTTTAATGGCGGAGAGTTCTTCCATTGTCTAACTAACTTAAAGATACGCTGTAAGGTTAAAAGTAAAAGAAAACTGCCAGTTTGTAGGAGAAGTGGTATACTCTTGTGCTAATGATTGCCTTGTAAAACAGCATGGATTGGAGCACAATAGGGAGGGGGCAGGAGATTTGCAAGTGTCGGAATAAACTGTAAATATGATCTTTTTTTAGAGAACCACAAAAATATACTTGTGTGCACTCTGCTCAGGGCAAATAAGATCTCTTGCCACAGCCTGTATTGAGCAGGCTTCTAGAGGTTAATGTTTAATAGGTTCTTAGCTAGAGCTGCTTGCTGCGTTCGCAATATATGGATCTCATGTTTCGTTGGAAGCACTTTTTGTCAACTAAATGCATTTTTATACAGAAACATGTAAATCTACATGTGCTGTTACAGAGTCCATGACAGAAAAGTTAATAGTGTGCTATCAAAGGGTTTTCTGCTTTTAGTTCCCACACTTCTGTTCTCATTTTTCATCTCCATTCAACATAATGAAAGCAATTACTGTACTGCGTGATTCCTGCAATCACTGACTGTTGCATGCTCATCTTAATAGTATTCAGTCAGTAGCAAGCCTGGTGCTACACTAACTGCAGGAACGTTAATTTCTAACTTTTGCTAGCAAGTGCCAGAAGAATCCGATCTCACACACCTACGTGACTCACTTGAGTCATTTGTCTGCAATGACTTGTACTTAAAATTAGAGGTATACTTATAATGAAGATACATTGCCATGAAAATGGGAGGTGGAAAAGACCGATGAGATCACCTTGAAGATCCTGTTACAGTACGGAATGTATTTGCTGATTCTTTTTCTATTTCAGAGGTGAATGCTCCAAGAACAGGAAGTGTGTAACCCTTTTTTGCTGGATTGTTACGTGGTCTAGTGGGATTTCTAGTGGAGTCTCAGCTTATCTGTACTACCCAGTGTTGATTCAGAGAGCCATAAAAAAACATACTAGTTGAGCTTGGGCACACGTAGTGCCAGCTTAATGGTATGCTTGAAAGTGCTGCTTCCCCTCTCTTCAAAATCCCTAAGTCCTGAACCTGCTTTTTTTACAGAGTTCTTTATTGCTGACATTCTTTATTTACATTCTTTATTGCTGACAAGGAAAAGTGATTGAAGAGTGGGTAGCCGGAGTGAAACTTTGCGGTCACCATTTCATTTCTTTGGGCTCCTTTGTTAATGAGTTGGCCATATGGTGTTGCAAGGCAGGAGAAACACAGAGGTAAAACGAATTTATTTTCCTTGAAGGATCTGTCTGCATATTATGGGATATAGTACAGTTTGGGCCAGTGCCAACAGTGTCTTTTAGGCAGCAAATTCTTTCATTACTGTGTAATTCATTGTCATGCTGGGAATGGGAGAAGTACCATACATGGAGAAAGACAGGTTTCTCAGCAGCTTGTTTGAGTCTTTCCAACCTACTTACATGGACTGCAGCGGAGCAGCTCTGAACTTTGGCACAGCTTCACATGTTTCTAATGTAGAAATCCTTTGGCAAACACGTACTTGTTTATACCTCAAACAATTAGCCAACAGGAAGGATGGAGAAATGTCATGGGTGCTGTACTGACTTACCTCGGTTCCCTGGCTTTTGATGGTCTCATTAACATTTGCCCTTTAACAGCATAGCTGATATTTACAAAGCATTTGCGTTAAGGTTCCTTGCCTGGAGCTGGCATATTTATTTTAAGAATATATTGAAATACCAAATGATGCCAGTTGTAGCTACAGTAACCTACCATAATTTTTATTGCTCTCACTATTGTTCTGAAAGGGCAGCTGGATACAGATATGAGCAGAAAGCCTGCCCTGTGGGAAACTGAAAACAGAAATCATCACCAAAGTCAGCCTTCGAAGTTCATTTCTACATCTCTCCTCTGATTGTGATCACCTGGCCATGTTTGTGCTTCTTACTCTTGATACATTTTCTGTTCGAGCTAGGAGAGTCCAAAGAAACCAAGTGAATTAAAAGGCAGAAGTTACTCCCAGAGGAGCAGTGTCTCTGTAGTCAGGTGAGAATTCTGAGATTTGGATACAAATACTTATGTTACCTTTGCTGTCTGTGGGGATGCTCTGACTCTACATTTGGGATAGCGACTGAGGCTTGGTTTTTGTGTTTCTCACAAGGCCATAAGCTTTGCTGCTGCACAGAGATAGTCTGACTGTGGGCTTAGATATGTCCACATAAGGAGCTGGTACAGACCAACTGTTCAGCAGTAATTGCTTGACCTGTAGCGCAGTCCCCACCTAAGCATGTCCAAAAGAGGATTAAGCTGATTCTTGATGCTCATGGTGTCCAGTAGCTTTTGTCAGAGACTGTGACAGAATTCCTGGATGGTTCAAGGTGTCTGCTTATGAATGTGTCACGGTTTAAAGATGGGCTGGCTATTAAACGGACGACAGATGCTCTTTGTTAACTCCCTCCCTCCCCAAAGCAGGGGAAAGAGAAAAGGGAAAGAGACTTATGGGTTGGAAAAGTTAAAACAGCTTTAATCTAACTACAATAATAATGTATAATCATAATAGGAAAAATAATAATGAAATATATACAAATACACAAATATGTACAAAAACATATCGAGCTCCTCCCCACCGATGACAAATACATCACCTGGATGCTGCAGGGCACGCACGAGACAGTCCTGGACTGTACTCAGCAGCAGGCAGGAGCTGGTTTCAGGAATGCACAGAATGGGATCGAAGGCAGAAGAATCGGACCAAGTCCTCCTTGGACGCTGGACGTAGAAGAAGAGAGAGATGTGACCCTTGTGATCCCTCAGCTGTATACCGAGTATGATGCGTATGGGATGGAATACTCCTTTTGGTCAGTTCTGGGTCACCTCTCCAACCCGCTCCTCCGCACCGCAGGGTCACAGGTGTGACCACTTCTCTGCTCTTTCAGTTCTGGAAAAACATGCCATTAATTTCAGAGAGTGCAGCTTCTCACAAGAGACTTAACTAAAAAGTAAAGTTACTAAAAGAAAATTGGTTCTGTCCTAGCCCAAACCAGGACAGAAAGCAACCTTGGGACTTATTACCAAAGCTTCACTTGGTAATTTGAAATAGCAGGATGCCTCATCTCTCAATCAGCATATCTGCTGTGCTTGATACTGCTGAAAAGTACTGAAGCTGAAGGGTAGCCACCAGTATGGAGCAAAGGCGGTAAGAAATACTCAGTTACTTGCCGTGGCCAAGTAATAGTAGATCCATCTTTCCAGTCTCCATACGTAAAACAGAAATGCCCAGAGAAGTTGTGGAGTCTCCTTCTCTGGAGATATTCAAAACCCGCCTGGACGCGTTCCTGTGCACCCTGCTCTAGGGGCACCTGCTTTAGCAGGGGGGTTGCACTGGATGATCTCCAGAGGGCCCTTCCAACCCCTACCATTCTGTGATTCTGTGGGGGAAAAGAAGGTAAATACCATTTACAGTCCACTAACCGGTTTTACCCATGAGGCTGGTTTGTCCCTGCTTTATACTTGATGGTGATGTTCACATGTGCATAGACTCAATCCCAGAGCATAAGACAAAACACAGCTGTCCTTATGTGTTAGCACATTGCCTGGGAGTACAGACACAGGGTTTGAGAAGGGGAAGTTTAAGGTTCCTGGAGTTCAAAAATTAATGAGTGACTTTGCAAGAGTATGTGGAACCAGCCTTATACATGGGGCATATTTAGGCTACCAGCAGTTTGTATGCTGAAGTAATTACATAAATTTAAAAGGGGAAACTAAAACAAAAATTACGAAAGGCTAGAGTCTTTCTCAGTGCATTAAGACCATCTGTGACACAAAGACAGTATGTGCCAAACCGTTAGCTGATGGAAAGCTCTAGGAAGGAGTGCAAGAGAGAATTATTTAATATTGTCCCAGAAAACATACACATAAGGAATTTGATATTACCTCAAGAAGGAGGAGGTATTTTTCTTACTATGTATTTTTTCCTGTATATTACACCAAAACTAGGCACTGTATCTCCCTGATGTGAAGGCATGCATACTGGTTTTGCTTCTGAGCTTTTTTAATTTTAGTCCATCAGGGAGTCCTCAACATACCTTTTGCTGAGATTCTTCATTGATGGGTGCAGTTGCCATATCAGAGACTTAAACATTTCATTTCAATTTGCAGTGAACTGGCTGGGCGCTCAGCTGCAGACCGCTGTTCACCGCCACACCTGCAGACCCAAAATTGCGAGGTCTACATCAATCCCACTCTTTCCTCTCCGCTTGGAGAAAGTTCTCTTCACCCTGGTTCAGAACATTGCCCGTGCTAGGTTTCATTCTGCAAACAGATGCCACACAGCAGTCAGCAGTCGCTGCGAGCTTGTTATATCTTCTGGCTGAGGCCTATACATCTTGTTGCTTTTTGGCCTCCGTCCCATGGATGCTGCACGCTTGCAGCATTTTGACAAAGCTGCCTGTAGAACTGCACAGGGTAAGTGGCTGAAGGGATTCCCTTAGGCAGACGCACCTGGCCTTCTGCAGAAAAGGGGCTGCAAGGTGTTGCTGGCTCCAACAGCCTCCTGTTGTGTACCGTGGAGAGTCCAAGGTTTGAAGACAATCTTAGTACTGGCTTGATTTCTTGAATTTGAATGTTTTTAGGAGAGGATAGCTTTGGATTCAGATTACATCTTTCTGGAGTGTACAGTTTTTATGTTTAACTTTCAGGGAGAATTTAGAATTTGTTCACTGAATCTGCCGTAGAGGAACTGTCTCCAGTGTTACTTTTTCAGTGTTCAGCCAGACCTTACCTGAGCACCGGAGTGTCAGTTATTTTTGGTAAAGCACTTAATCAACAGCTTTGAGATTTGGAATTGCCAGTTGCACAGAGGAAACAGGCAAATTTTGTTTTCCTTCAATATCAATAATGAGAGTGTTGTCCCAGGTCATAATAAATGGCCACTTTGCTATCAAAGTAATTTGTACTGGATTTATTTTTCCTACATACCATGCAGCAACATATTTACAGTAAAATGCCTTTTTCGCTGGTGGCAAAATGGTTCAATAAATTATGTATCTTAGGGAAAAGGGTTAATGGGGAAAAAATAGGGTCAGTATTGAAGTCTTTTAGGGAGCTTCTACTTGTCATAAAGTCTAGCCTTCTTAGTCATATATGGACAGTTCAGACTAAGATAGTGACTGCCTAAATAAATCAGTATGGAAACATAGGTAGCATAGGTAAACACTGGGAAGTTAAGACACAGTGAATATATGCATAGGGCTTCTTCCTTCCTATGCATTTCTGTATTAGAGGATTCACTGAGTAGGCTGGTTTGAATTAGTGTTTGGGAAGTGAGTCTGGGAAGAAGATAAATTTAACCAAGTATTTTCCAGTTAATGTAGCGGGAGGCTGGGGTAACAGGATGTGGTCCACAGGGTAGGTACCACTACAGTCATGTTCATTGATGCCTTAAATTTAGTGCAGGGATTTCAATTATGTAGTGACAGTATGCAGATTCTGGGATGCCCCACTTCTCTAGACTTGTTTAAAGATGAGAATACTGGAACTGATTCTTCTATGCATCTCCTTTTTGTCTTGCTGGTACAAAGAATAGTGAGTAGCAAGCTCAAATACATCCACGGAGACATCACAATTTAAACAGCTCTGATAAACCACAGGTGCAGTGTCCTAGAGTGGTTTCATGTGGCCTTAGAACAGAGTCAGCCATATTGTACAGATTTCTTTTTCTTCAGACTTTTGTCTCAGCAGTGTTTCTAAAGTTTCAAGGAATTTGTTTTGGTAGAGAAGTTACTGGGGAAAACTATTACCATCTCAATGAATCTCAGTCTATATTCAGAGTCCTGTTGATGAGCTTTAATAAGTAAAGTAAGTGTCTACTGCTCTTCATTTAGATTAGCTCTGAGATGTGGTGCAGTTAGAGACAGTGAATTTATTATGATCTGGACATTTGCAACACCAGTAGTAATTAACTTGCTGTTACAGCATTAATTTAAAACTTCACTGAAGGTGGACAAAATTTGGTGCAGCAGTTACAAACAAGAAAGTGGTCCTAAGTCAAACACAAGTAATTCCTGTACAATTTGAAGTCCATGGGCTTGGACAGGTTTCTAACAGACATATGACTTTAACTTTGAGAAAGTTTACTGAAACCAAATTACGGGATTCACAGTCAGTGACAACTGAACTAACTTTGGAGCTAGAAATGTGATATCTGCATGGCTGTGCTTGAATTTCGTAGGCTTTCAGAGAGCATTTGCTAGCTCTCTACCTCTGGAATCATGCAGTGTTAACAAAGTTTTTAAGTGTGAGTTTACTTTCCAGCATTTAAGCAGTTCTGCTGTTTGCAATGGTTTCTGTTAAATATGGAGGTTGTGGTGATGTGGTTTAAAGGAAGATAATACTCAGCTCTTTGAGTCCAAAGGGTCTCGTCCTCAGTAAGACACAGGAATTTGTCTAAAACATAAGAACTTGGTTGAACTTTAAAGCTTCATACACTTCAGGATTGCATCAAATTTACAACTTTGATATCTGAGTAGGGTGGAGTACAGAGGAGGTGTTTTAGTGTTCTAATGCCTAAAAATACCAGTAGAGTAAGAGAAATCCAAATTTGGCAGTGGCAGCTGCACAGATTGTAAGGATGACTGTATTCATCGTGACTTTACGATTTCAGCGTGGCAGTTAATCAAGGAAGGATTTGGGGCTTGGTTCTGAGTGTGGAAGAGAACTGATAACAGAATTTTTGCAAGTATGTGTTATTGCTTATGTTATCTGTGCTGACTCTCCGCTAAACGTGGCAAGAATTATAGAGCTATTGATCTTTGTCTCCCAGTGTCAGTAATTTAGGACGATACGCATTTTTTCTTTGAGAACTTGTCAGCTGTAATATGCCTATGTGGTTTTAAAATCAATATTGTATGTAGGTGGTAGGTGAGGTGACAAATTGAGGTGTTTTTAATTACTTTTTTACATTTTATTACTTCCTGAACTGAATCTATGCCTCAGCAAGCATTTGAGCACAAGCCCATTTTTAGCACTTACAGCAGTACTAAAGATGACTGTTCTCTTGCTTGAAGTTCAGTCCAGGCTTAATGGCTTAGAATCATAGAATGGCTTGGGTTGGAAGGGACCCTTAAAGGTCATGTAGTCCAACCTCCCTGCAGTGAGCAGTGACATCTTCAACTAGATCTAGTTGCTCAGAGCCCCATCCAACCTGACCTTGAATGTTTGCAGGGATGGGGCATCTACCACCTCTCTGGGCAACCTGTTCCAGTGTCTCACCACCCTCATCATAAAAAACGTCTTCCTTACACCTAGTCTAAATCTACCCTCTTTCAGTTTAAAACCATTATCCCTTGTCCTATCACGACAGGCCCTACTGTAAAGTCTGTCCTCATCTTTCTTAAGTATTGAAAGGCTGCTATAAGGTCTCTCCAGAGCCTTCTCTTCTCCAGGCTGAACAATCCCAACTCTCTCAGCCTTTCCTCATAGGAGAAGTGTTCCCAGCCCTCTGATCATTTCTGTGGCCCTCCTCTGGACCCACTCCAACAGGTCCATGGCTCTCCTGTGCTGAGGACTCCAGAGCTGGATGCAGTACTCCGGGTGGGATCTCACCAGAGCAAAGTAGAGGGGCAGAATCACCTCCCTCACCCTGCTGGTCACACTTCTTTTGATGCAGGTCAGGATACGGTTGGCTTTCCGGGCTGCAAGCTTACATTGCCAGCTCATGGCCAGCTTTTCATCGACCAGTACCCCCAAGTCCTTCTCCACAGGGCTACCCTTAATCTCTTCATCCCCCAGCTTGTATTGATACCAGGGGTTGCCCCAATCCAGGTGCTGGACCTTGCGCTTGGCCTTGTTGAACCTTATGAAGTTCAGATGGGCCCACTTCTCAAGCTTGTTCAGGTCCCTGTGGATGGCATCCTGTCCCTCAGGTGCATCAACCGCACCACTCAGCCTGGTGTCATCTGCAGACTTGCTGAGGGTGCACTCAATCCCACTGTCTGTGTCAGTGATAAAGATAATAAACAGTACTTGTCCCAGTACGGATCCCTGAGGGACACCATTTGTCACTGGTCTCCGTCCGGACATTGAGCCTTGACCACTACCCTCTGGATGCAACCATCCAGCCAATTCCCCATCCACCAAACAGTCTATTTATCAAATTCATGTCTCTCCAATTTAGAGAGAAGGATGTTGTGGGGGACTGTGTCAAAGGCCTTACAGAAGTCCAGATAGATGATATCCATAGTCCTTCCCTTGCCTTAAGCTCTACTATTATGGAAAAAAATGCCAGCGTAGTTCGGGTATGTTTAGATGATACTGTTCCGCAGCCTCTCTGACATCTTTGTCCTTACTGTTGTGGTACACATAGCATTCAAACCGAAACTTTGGCACTTGCTTCCTCACACACAGAAATTCTGTGCCATGGACAGTAATGTAATGAATCAGGCCCTCCTCTGGAGCACAGGAATAGGAAGTGAGAGAATAATATAGGAAGTGTGAGAGGAATGTAACTGAAAAATCTTACTGCAGAATTATACCTTCCTTTGGGCCTGGACTATATATGGTCCTCACAGCTGCAGGAGATTCATCCCATCCAGATTAATCCCAGAAGTCCCTGACTGCAATAAAATGATGGTGAAGCTGGTGTTGTGTGAGAGCTGGCTGCACTCTGGAGCTTTGGAGAACGATACAAGTACAGCATAAATACTTGGTCTGTTCACTAAATGACTTGAAGGGCTTTGCTGTCTCAGCAGGAATTTCCACCTGATTTTCTGGGACAACTAAGGATGACCTAAACCTTCTAGCAAAAGTCTGCATATCCAGGCAAGGCCTGGTATAATTCACTGTCGTTGTCATTACCATTAAGTAACCTTGGTAGAGACCTTACAGCTCCGTGTGTGATTAAAAATCCCATTGAAATCATTGGTGTTTTAAATTGAGTGAACGTTACGTATTTGTTTCAAGAGGTATCAGTGGCCAAATATCAAGCCTGGGTGACTTTGGCGGGTGATTCATTCCCTGGTTATTTAACTGGACAGAACTGGTTGAAACAGGTTGGTTAGCTGACAGGCATGAGGTGCATCTGGCTAATGGTCTCTCTTTCTCAGTCGTTCATTCAGCAGAGATAACACTGATGAGTGGATAGATTGACGTGTAATGTTTGTGCTGATAGCTGGCCAAATTGAGACAACAGTGAGAAAGACAACAGCATTCTAAATATCTAGAGGGTGGGTGTCAAGAGGATGGGGGCAGACTCTTTTAGGTAGTGACCAGCAACAGGACAAGGGGCAACGGGCACAAACTGGAGCACAGGCAGTTCCACCTGAACATGAAGAGGAACTTCTTTACTGTGAGGGTGACGGAACCCTGGCACAGGCTGCCCAGGGAGGTTGTGGAGTCTCCTTCTCTGGAGATNCCCGCCTGGACGCGTTCCTGTGCACCCTGCTCTAGGCTAACCTGCTTTAGCAGGGGGGTTGCACTGGATGATCTCCAGAGGGCCCGTCCAACCCCTACCATTCTGTGATTCTAAATTTCCCTGCGTTGCTCAGCCATGCCTAGGTTTTTGCAAAGAAACGTGCCTTTTCTTATTCTGTAGAATATTTGTATTGATACACACAACTTATAAGCAGAAAGAGCCCTAGGCTGACAAAATATGATGCCCTTCAAAAGGTAATACAGACCTCTTTGTTTTGGTGGACAATTCTACAAGTACCATTTGTTTATTAAGGAAGTTTTTGAGTGAGATTTCTCTCCCAGAGTACTAAGTTCTTGCAGTATTAAATAAAAGAATATGCTGTATATGTTTTAAATACCTCCTGGTTTTTTGTTTATAACCTTACGGAAACATCTTTATCATCCTTTCAATTGTGACATTTAAATATAAACTCACAGCTAGCTTCTTCCAAAAGTTCTGTGTTTAGACTTCATAATTACTTACTCAAATGGGTATGAATTGCCCTAATTATTTACGTGTTCATGCATAGCTTGGGATATTGTAAGGTTTTTTTCTCCTTGAGAAAATGCGTGAGGTACTGAGAAAAGCAGGATGACCAGTGCTAAGGATCTGTATCTTACTCCGTGTCGATGCGTATGCACAGAGCTCTCCAGACTCATCTTGGTGTGGAGCAGTCCCTGTTCTTCAAGAACAGAGAAAGATTAGAGTCACCATACCACATCAAATCTTCAGAATCTATGGCATATTTATCTTTGATCTTTGAACCCAGGAACTTCTGACACCTCACAGGGAGATGAAACATCTCTATGATGCACCCAGTCAGTTGTGAAGAATCTTGGCAGTGGTGTGTGTGGGATGATGCCATGTTGACTGGTCAGCCCTGTGCCCCTAGAGGAAAGGTTTTCTTGCACTTTCTTCAACACTCATCATGATGTATGTTTATACTGGTCGTAAAACTGACTAGTCTCTATTAGAATTGCAGACACAGTTCCTTGCATCTGAACTTTCTGAGACAGCAAAACTTGGAAGTCAAATGCAGGATGTATGGTGTAATAATTCCTTGTAGTTGTGTGCTCTTTGGCATTTTGGTTTTCCTTTATTGGGATGGTCCGTTTGATTGTCAGTAGCATCTGATACTATTTTACTTGTATTTAGCTGAGAATTAAGATGTATTTTAAGTTACAGAGTAGCAGACTTCAGCATAGCTCATGCTTTCAGCAGCTACAGCCTGTAACTAGAATGCGACAGCTCACAACATACCTGGTTCGGGGTGAATCTGGTCTTTGTCGAATGCAGTTTGAGGTTAAGCTTCACCAGATAAAAACCTTTCAGGAGATAAATATCAAATTATTTGCTCTTCAGCCAAAACATCTCTGGTCTTTGGGGCTGTCCTTGGATTTATTGGTGTCATCTTCCAAAGTGAAGCTTTTTATGTATTTGCCAAGTTTTGTGAATTTCTCTTTGGCAGACCATATCGGTTAGATTTTGCCTGGGACAAAATGCTCCTTTGACACACACCACACCACGTTAGGCATCTCAGTATGCAGCAATTCGTATGTTCTGTTCATTTGCTGGGTAGATGAGAATGTCAAAGGAGAAATTACAAAATCACAGAGTGGCTGAGGTTGAAAGGAACTCTGAGGGTCATCTTGTCCAACACCCCTGCTTAAGCAGCATCACCTAGAGTCAGTTGACAGGTCCACATCCAGAAGGCTTTTGAATATCTCCATGGATGTGGACTCCCAAAACCTCCCTGGGCAGCCTGTACCAGTGCTTCGTCACCATCACAAGGAATAAGTGTTTCCTGATGTTCAGAGTCAACCTCCTCTCATTTTGTGCCCATTGCATCCTGTCCTGTCACTGGGCACCACTGAAAAGAACCTGGCTCCGTCTTCTTTACGCCCTCCCTTCAGCTACACTTTGATAAGATCCCTCCTGACCCATCTCTTCTCCAGATTGAACAGTCCCAGCTCTCTCAGCCTTTCCTGAGAGGAGAGATGCACCAGTCCCTTCATCATCTTTGTGGGCCTTCGTTGGACTCTCTCCAGTATGTCCATGTCTGTCTTGTACAACACTGAGGAGCCCAGAACTGGTCCTAGCACTCCAGGTGTGGCCCCATGAGTGCTGATGGAGGAAGGGACACCTGCTTGACCAGCTGGCAATGCACATCCTAATGCAGCACAGGACACCTTTAGCCTTCTTTGCAGCAAGGGCACATTGCTGGCCCATGGCCAACTACTTGTCCATCAGGATTCCCGGGTCCTTCTCTGCCAAGTTGCTTTCCAGCTGAGTGGCCCTCAGCATGTACCGGTTGTTCATGCCCAGGTGCAGGAGCTTGCCCTTCCCTTTATTGAATTGCATGAGGTTCTTCAGCCCATTTCTCCAGCCTGCCAAGGTCCCTCTGGATGGCAGCACAACCCTCTGGCATGTCAGTCACTCCTCCCAGTTTTGTGTCATTCACAAACTTGCTGATGGTACGCTCTGCCATCATCCAGATCATTAAGGCTATTTACTTGCCTCCAACTAGACTTCCTAACAGTGATTGAACAGGTAAGCAATGAAGTCAATGTTAACATTTACTTGGTGATTGTTGTTAAATCTGAAGGGGAAAAAAAGCTAAAAGCACCGTAAACCAAATGTGAATGTCTGTGAGTGAAAACACAAAGCACAATACTGTTTCCAGAACTCTTCTTGAGAGAAGCAAAACAGCTGCTGTACAAGATGGTATTTTAATGAATAGGCAGTGGCTTTCTTTTCTTCTTGTTAATATTTTTAAGAGCATTACAAGCTGAAAACAACTGCCTTGTAGTTAAGGGTAGTCCTTACCTGGGGGACGGGGGATTCTTCCGCTCACAACCTTTATAAACCTTTCTTTGTAATTCCGTGGATTGCCTGCTCTCAAGGCAAAATGCAAATGAAGGTGTGCTGCACAGGTAACTACAAACCTCCTACAATGCTTGGTACAGTGTGTAACAAGATACAGCCTGTAGAAATGTGTTATAACGTGCAACAAGTTTCCATAGGGGCTTTTTTTTGTTTCCTTTTAAACTAATGCTTGAACTTCTTACGGATTTCTTGTGTGCCTTTGTAATAACCCTCCCCGGGGTTTCACTGGCTATCCTCCCTGTCCCCCAGAGGGGAAGGTTGCATATTAGGCTGATCACAAAAAGGGGTGTGTTGGAAAGAATTAGAATATCCTTTATAAAGTGTTCATCTTTTTTTGTCCTTCTATTTTCAATCATTTAACAACTAAATACGCTTGTCTTCCCAATATCGTCTAGATAATGAATAACCCATAGCATTGCTCTTTTAAAGGTATTGTCCTCACTTTGTAAGGTATTGTTCTCTTAAACTTCATAGCATGAAACATACGCGTGTGTGTGAACAAAGAAATCTGTCAAAAAACTTTCTCTTGAGAGCTCCACCACCCAAAAAGCCTTTAAATTGCCTCTGTCTGTAGCTCTTTAATCTGCTTTGTGAGGAATTCAGATTACAGAAGTCTTCGTCTACCCACGGACACATCTTCATCTCAGTGGCACCCCAGTGAAGTGCTGCTGTTAAGATAGTTGTGCGGGTGGCTTTTTCACAGGGTCGCTAAAAACTGTAGAATGAGATAGCTAACATTGTTCCTTCCCATTGTTAATAAGGATTAAACACATTACTTAAATGAAAAAGTTTATTTAACTTTTAATACATATGAGTTCAAGGAATACTTTTTTATAGATGTATTTTTATACTGATGCAACTGAAAGCAGTTTTGCACAGAAAGTAAGAAAATATAAATTTAATTCAGATACACGTTGCTATTGCTTGTAGACTGTATTGCTAAAGAAATAACTACAATGCCGTGATATTGTTTTCCAAAGCTACCAAAATACTAGCTTATAGATCATCTGTAACAGAGGATGGAGAACACTGGTTCCTCCTACTTCCCAATGATTTTGAAGTGCCCTAAAAATGCAGTGGTAATCCTAAACTTGAATCTGATCTTTCAAACAGAATTTTCCTGCAGAGCTTATATGTGATTGGCATGCCTTTTGTTGGAAGTGCCTGCATCCAAATGATCTTTTACTGCCAGAAAACGAGAAGAATTGAAGACTGTACCAAAACCCTTTTTTCTTTTAGAGCACCAGAATAATAAATAGATTTTTTCATTGAATTCTCCAGTATAAGGAGCTTCTGTAAATCAATGTAAAGTTCATGAACAATTTGCACAGAGGGAATCTGATACGTGCTGTTCAGCAGATGTTGCCTGTTTCCTAGTGCTTCTTGTTGGGTAAAGCAGATTCTACAAATGCAGTACCTGGTAGCAAAATTATTGGGCTTTGTTAATTGCGTTCTTAAAATCAGGATGCACACAGTATGGTAGAAAGGCTGGCTTCCTGCTGTTTTCCAGGCTTTGATCGCTGCTGGCATATGTGGTACATCGTAGAAGTTGCCTGTTTTGTTTACACCCACATGTGCTTCTGTAAAGTACTAATAGGATAGTGTAGGAACTCTTTTAGTTTAGAGGTTTGTGCATACGTATAGTCACCATTTCTTGTTCCCGTGGTGGAGAACTTTTCTGGTGTGCATGGCATCAGCTCTAGCAGGTGGTGGTGAAGTAGCACGGAAAGGCAATGGCAAGAGATGTCGCTGTGCATGCACAACAGGCAGCAGTCACCTCCAGCTGCCAAAAAGCTAAATGAATCACTGCAAGTTTTCAGGGGTGAAGAAAGGCTTAACAGCCATTCCAGCAGAATTCAGTGAGTTGGTGCCTTCAGATCCCAGGCCTGGCTACCTCCCATTGTGATTCCTTTCTGTAATACTGCCAATGTGTAGCTCCATGCCTCCCTTCCTCCTTGCAGACATGGTCTTCTCCTTTTAAATCACAGCACTGTTGCTGTTTTGTAGAAGCTGAGAGCCACAGGCTGGTCTCTACATGCTGTGTGCCCAGTTCCCGTGGTGTCAACAGTCAGTGAGCGCTGCAGGCGATGGGCTAACAGAGTATTGCTGGAAACCAGCAGTGGTCCAAAGGTGAGATCTTGACTCCAGGCGAAATGCCAGTTGACATCAGCAAAGGCAGGATCTCACCAAGAGCGTGCTGCTTAGAGGCTGAAACCGGGAAGCTCTCTCAACATATCTCTCTGGTTTCCTTTCACCTCTGCGATATGCGTATTATTTTTCAGTTTATTCTCTTCAGAGCTCAGTAAGAAGCAGTTTCCAGTTCCATGAAATTTTTCAGACAAAGCATTAGAAAACAACTGTGAGCGAAGAAAAGCATTACAACACAGGTAAAACCAATAATTTTACAAAAAAATCTTAGGGTAAGCCAGGTATGAAAAGGGTTCAGGAGTGATCCAGAAAGTCTGACTTCCTGTCCAGCAGATTTGTAGAAACTATAGTAGGCAGCAGAATTAATAAACAAATTGATAATTAAGAGTTATTAGGAGGCACCAGCATTACTTCTTTAGAGAAAGAATTGTCATAGAGGAGCCAGTGAGTGTGTGGATAGCTATACTCAATGTGGTGCACTTGAATTTTCAAAAGATTTTGATAGGATTATCAAAAGTTTTTAAAGAAGCAAAGATGTCTTGTGATTTGAAGGAATTTTTTTTTATGGATTAATGATTAGAAAGCAATAAAAATATATGGTAGGTTTATCAGTGGAAAGATATTTCCTGTAAAGTCCCTCAAGGATTTTTGTTGGAATTTGTGCTATTCAACCGCTTCAGTAATGACCCAGAAAGAGACTGAATATGCTGATAATAGAAAATTATCCAGTAGATAGGAAAAACTAAAAGCTGGCTACAGAGACTTACAGAAGGCTCCTAATTTACTCTGTATTGGGTGAAAAAATGATTAGTTGAACTTTCGTCACTATATGCTAATGTCCACAGAACCCCACAGATGATATAAATGTGTGTACTGATGAGCTCCAAATTAGCGATTGTTTTCAGAAAAGAGATCTTGATACTGCAGAAACATCACAGAACTGTCAGCTCAGTAAGCAATCATGAAAGCAAATAAAAAGTTGGATTTTTGTAAGAAGCTGCCCTTAACTCGGCCTACATATAGAATGCTGCCTGCAGTTCTGGCTACATTTCACAAAGGACTTAGTCGAAGGTGAAAAGGTGTAGAGAAAAGCAGCAAAAAGGATCAAACGCATCAAAATGACTTCTGTAAAATGAGAGACTATGTGATATAAACTGGGATTTTTCTGTCTGATTAGAGACTAGTACTGGAGTAATATAAAGTCAAGAATGGTATGAGGAAAGTTAGTAAGGAACGATTATTTGCAAATTCTCATAATTCAAAAACACGGGAAAGATGATCTGTCACCACATCTAAAATAGATATACTTTTATTTTAATCAATATGTAGCAATGTTAGGAAACTCCCGGCCATAGGATCTTGCAAAGGCTAAAGATAGAAGTGAACACAAGAGAAAACTGAACGTAATCACAAAGGTTGGGTTCAATCTTTGCTGTTAAACACAGTGAACCAGGTGCAACCTCCAAGTCAAAGGAAGCCTTAAACCGCAGGCTGCCGAAAGCTGGGGCAGTGCATGAGGGGCAGACCTCTGAACTTGCTCTCCTTCTCCCCTAAGCATCCTTTATCTGCTGCTGATACTGGACACCCATCTGATGCAGCACTGTCTCTTCTTATGTCCTGTATGCTTCTGCTGAAGGGTCAGAGCAAGAGCCCTGGCCTTCCTGTAGATGGGCTTGGTGATGTTTGGAAACTTTGTCCTGGATTTAGGAAGGCCGACTTCCAACTCTTGTGTCCTGCCTGCCTCAGCAAAGAATGCCAATCCAGCACATTCACAGCTTGAGAAATTTCCTTCCAGGGCATGTGTTGACATCAATTGCCATTAAAAAGGATGGGAGGCGGGTTGAGAAGAGCTGTATAATTGATTTTACCATCTGTTTCTCCAGTTGTGTCAAGAAGCAGATTCAATGGGAAGTTTTTTAGTCTTCTGCAATACAGAAAATAACCTTGTGTTTATTTTGTTTGCCTGCCTTTTTTAAATTTCACTGTTGCTCCTGTTCTTTCAATAGACACACCTTTATTTTTCCTTAGTCTTTATCAAGCAGAATATTTGATTTATATGTATTTTATATTATTATTTTGCACCTTGTCATACTCTTTGCTGTTTGTACACTGGTACAGGAAGTCTTTCTGTTACAGATTATCTGAAAAAGCTGCTCTGCCCTTTCCTCCTTTCACATTTCATTTTTTTCTCTCTCTGCGTCTGTAGATGACAAAGTCCACAATGGAGGGATCCAGCCATACGTGCCTAGTGCCACAACCAGGCCTGTCAGATGGAATACCTCAGGTCAGCCTCCGATTAGCAGACGGTGGTTCATGTTGGAAGGAGATGGATTTAACAGATGAAATCTCCTTCATTAACAGTGATGTGTTTTTCTCCAGGTTAGTGCTGCTTTTTTGTGTTCGTGTTTGTTTCTTTGTTTGTTCTGTACCTGCACTTCCAGCTCTGAGCATTTTGAACACTTTTTTTCCGTTGATGCTTACAAAGTCAGTATGCAGGGGTGTAAGGCAAATTCATGTGTGTATCCCTGTTGAAGCCACACATTCCAACAGGTTCCTTACAAAGCCAGCTGTGTGCTTCAGTGCCTTTCCAATATAATTTTTCAAGCATATGACTGTGACCTGCTTGGTGAAGGAGTGCAGATGGGACACGACTGATCTAAGATCAGGCACTAGAAATTACACTGAGTACAAGATGCAACCAAAATGTAAGGTGTCTTCTCTGAGAAGTTAAGAGTACTTGATCTGCCCAGTTTAAGTCTTAACAGATGGCTGACTTTGTTCCTATTCTCGATCCAAAAAGGAATGAGTTTTTGAGCAGTTTTATCTCTCTGGCAAGAATGCTGATAGTACTAGTGTTATTCAGGCAAGAGAGAGAATACAAGAGTATCTATAAGAGTATCTTACCTGAATTTATCTACAAGAGTCTGTCTGTTTACAACACCTATAAGAGTATCTATCTAAAAGAGTATCTTGAGTTTTGATTGCTGGCGCTTTGTCAATGAGGTGAACAGGTAATGGACAGTTTGGTTTCTCATTAAGTCCTTCCCTGAACATCAGACTGAACCTGTATCTTTTCGCTGTTCTCAGGATATTGAATTGAGTCTGTCATTCCTGTTCTTCTTGCGTCTGGTGCAGCACATGAAGGATTCAGGTTACTGTGGGAAATTGCTGTATGCTACTGAAATACAGGGTTGGCCTAATGTGGGAAATAGTGCTATTTACATGTCATGAAACACGACACCGCAGTGTCTCTGCATACCAACACAGAACACAAAGCAGAGACTGTGCTGCCAGACACGTAACTGAGTGACTTCACTGTGTAAGCAGGAGACGGGTGCTATTCTCAGCACTAGCACAGACAGACAGACAGCACTCAGCTTACAAGACGAGTTAGGAAATTATGCACTAACACCAGATTTTTAATCATAACGATGGTGGTGAAGCATAGGTGTAGAATCCGGTTTCTAGCCCTTGCAGGCGCACATGCTCTTTAACTTCTAGCTGTGTCAGCTGTGTGGTTTACTGTCCCTAAGCCTGCCCCCAAAACTCCCGCAGCCAGAAGATATCAGGTTTGTTTACACGTCTTCATTAATCCAGCTCCTTTTGACTGAGATGAGTTAGGAAACAATTACCGTTTCAGGTCAGCTGGCAAAACTGAGAAGGCAGTACATTTCTACCAGCTAGACTGGGCCAAGCAGATGGGGCTCAGTCAGAAATCATGGCCTCTTGCATTGGTATACTGGAGCTTGGCAGAGAGCATACCCCTGCCTGTACTCCTCTACATGCTGCAAGGTGTAAAGGGAAATCAAGTGCTCGAGAGTTAAAACAAAGGACTGCTGAGTCTCATGTCTGGGAAGGTATGTGTGACTGATGTACTTCATGAGTTGCCAAAAAAAATTGTGATTCTTTTAGGAGAACATTCCCCAAAAGACGTAGTTATTTCCTGTAGGAATTCATACTTTTCCATCAATGTGTAATTCCTTAGAGTACTATTGAAGTATGGGACAGTTGGGCCAATACTGGCACAGGACACGAATCACCAAATGAGATGTGTTTGTGATTAGGCAGAAGCCCAATCTTCATACTCAGACCTTGAGATGAAAGTTGTCTGCATCTCTAATTTTATCTGGGAAATTAATAAACTGTATATGAATTATCTTGTAGTCCCATTTTGTTCAAGAATGCCCCAGTTTTCTGTCATGTATCACATTTCTGTACATATTTACCTAATTGGGTTGAGTATTTGCACTGCTGTTAGCTTCCAGTACTTTTCTGTCAGTGGTCTACTGCTGCTGCTGCTGCAGGAGAAGTGGGTAGTGCTCACTGTTTTCTGTCCAGCTCCAGGACGGCAGGTTGTTGGGCAAGACAAGATGGAGAGGAGGCCCTGGACCACCCCTAGGAGGAAGAGGGGAGAGAGGTCTCTAGCAGACCTAACACACTTTGGGGACAGCTGTCTGTGCAACAGTCAGAAAACCCAATTCCCTGGCACTAAGGCAGTGCTCTGATATATCAGGAGTGGTTTTAAAGATGCTTTTGGCAGCCTTGTGTCACTCCTGTGTAATCTAAGTTCACAGTGAGGTATTACCTGGTATTATCTCAGCGCAGGGCTACATTAGGAGTTTTGACCTTTTTCAGCAGAAGCATTCTGGCGTCTGACCTAGACGATAAAGTGCTTTGCAAACATGCTGCTATTCTTGTTGGGGGGTACACAAGGTACTTAAATACACTTCTTAAATAAAAGTTATCATGAATTATATGTAATTATCAGATACATTTTAGTGAAATGACTGTATCTGCTCAGCTGTCATATGATCTTTGTTAGAAAACGTTCTTGGCAATTATAATCATTTGCTGTTTCATGAAAACGCTTGTGGTTTGTTCCCTTTCCATGCTCAGATACCATGATACGGGTGGATTAGAAGAGCATGAAGGACTACCCAGAACGGTAGATACAGAACTCCACCTTTAGCAGGCTGGCAAGTGTAACAATGATGAAGTAACCACACACACTAAGCCTGTAAGGGCCCCCCCCCCAGCAAGGATTGTAATCTTTAATAAATTTTCAATCGGTGTCATTTGACACTAGAGCAGAGGTCTTCAGGGAGAAAATGAGAGACTTCTGGTTGATGAGTAATTTTTGATAAATTTAAAGTACCTCTCAGCATGTGCCTTCATACAGTTGACCTTAAAGTGAAGATCCACGTATTAAGTAGCAGCTACAGTTGTGACTCTCTTCTACAATGGCTTACCAGTTTTTTAAATATTGAAAGACATGTTATGCCTCCTTACAGGTACGATGTCCGTCATCGCAAGGATTTTTTTAAGGTGCTGCTGTCATTTGAAATATATGAAGTATCAGTTGCAGTCAAAACATACTTGCAGCACATAAAATCTGTATCACCTTCTGTTCACAACTGCTATCTTAGGAAAATGGTATTTGTAAAGTTGATGTGTTCTTTTTTCTAACCAAAATAGGCAGATTAATTATATGTACCTATAATCCCCGCTAGGACATGATGTCTGTGTTCTTTTGAAAATCACCTCATTATTATAGCTGTGTGCCAAGGGCAAACTGCTAATTATGCAGCAGCAGAAAAACATACCTGTAATGTAGCCTTCGAGTAAATCCCAAAACAGTGGAGAAAGAAAGGAAGGAAGGGGCAGGAGAGAAGAGACTGGTCCTCTGAAAGAAGGATGAAAGTCTGCAGGCAAAATAGGCAGCCTGTTACATATTTGTGTGAGGCTTACCTCATTTTTGTAAGAGCTCTTGTGCAGAACTTCAGAGCAGGGCAGCCAAACTTCTGAACCCTGGGAACCACACACATACTTTATCTTTACCTGGTTGAGAGCCGTAAGACCCACACCGCAGACCTCAGGAGCCAGGGGAGGCAGCAGCTTTGGGTCTAGGTGTAGACAGAAGGGAACAGGGCTCCCTGGGCCTTAGCAGACCCTCAGTGAGAGGGGGCTAGGGTGGGTTTGCAGCTCTGTAAAGCTCAGAGTCCCTGTTTGGGTCCCTCTTTTTTTCTACTCTCTAGAAGGAAAAGTCTGCTCAAAGCTGTCATTCAAAAGGGGCGTACATGACTGCAGTAGGAACTGGAGTGATTTTGGATGTCTCTAGAGGTGCTAAAACTGAAGTGCTTCAGATAACAGATTCAAATGGATTTTACTTCAGGGACAAGATATATTACGATTTAAGTGGATACAAAGGTAGAAGGGCTTCTTGCAAGCAACACTCTTAGCCTTTTGTGCTAAACTTCATATAAAAGCAAAGAAAAGGGATAGCCTTCAGGCAGGAGGGGAAATGCTTCCTGCAGCCAAAATGTGAGGCAGGGGACTGCTGATGGCCAGCAGAAATGTCTTTCCTGATGCTGGCTCAGAGGTGCATGCTGTCTGCAGACTTTTGTTGTCACCATCCTGGATGCTTTGCCAGGCAAAGGGTGCTGAAATAGGCTTTGCTGTATATGGCTGTTCTAGCACTTGCTGGAGCTGCATCTCTTTGCTGTCCTCGTACTGTTCTGAAGGAGGATCTGTCAGTGGGAGGGTACCCTGCTGTTTGCGGTGCTGTCAGGCTCTGTGTGTGTTCCCTAGGTGGAAATACTGATTGAAGGAGTGCGACCAGGTACCCTTTCTTGCTAGTAGTGATCAAGTGCTGGGGAATGCGTGTGTGTATGGCAGCTAAACTTTGTGAAAAACATTGTGCAGCTGCTGAGAGCCAAAGCTTAGAGCAACCACGGCAGTCATTCAGTAAGCAAGCTGCCTTCTCCAGTACTTTCTAGCCATGTCTTTGTGTGCCAAAGATCATAAATTCCTGTTTGTGGCTGCAGTCACAGCTGCAATGAGATTTGCCAGCACAGATACCCCGTGCTGGTTTTCTAACACGTGCATGTTCTCAAAGAGAAGGTTTGTTTATATCAACCTTTTGTTCACAAAGATCCTTATATTTTGCCTATGTCCGCAAATAAAGGGATCACGTGCTGTAGTAGCCTTGCTAAATAAGGGGTGGGTTAATGTACCCTGCTGCACCCTCTCCTTAATGACACTGCATGTTCTCGCTGTTAATTGTTGAGATATGAAAACACATGTATTTGTACACTGAGAAGCTTGTGCTTACTATAAACACTTTCTCTATTTGTTGGCTTTCCTTTTAGCAGCTGCAGTTTAAAACCAAGGCAAGCCAAAACTTACCATTATCATCTGGCATGTGATAAGAACTTGGGTGCCTGCTGTTGCCAGAACAAATCAAGCAGGGGGCTGGTGTTGTTTGCTTAGCTGACTATTTTTGTTTAGGTTTGGGGTTTTTTTGTTTTTGAAGTCTGTCATGGCAGTACATTCAGTCCCTATCCGAAGTAATAATTTGCGTTATCACTCAGGAGCCCTGCTGCCAGGTTTACATAAGGGACTGCAGCCAGGCAGGGCTGCCCTCTGACAGCCCTGGATTCTTCGAGAAAACTGCTCAGGAAAGGAGCAAAGGTCTATAACGAGGTCCGCAGGGAGGTGGTGAGGGCGGTTGCCTTCTGCATCATTCACCAGCAGCCTCTGGTGGGCCCTGTGCTGAGCCCTCAGAGAGGACTTTTTATGTAGGTATTGTTGCTGTTTGTCACTTTCTCTCTTTAGGTTGTGTTGAGTTAGTTTTTCCAAGCTGACTCATTTAACTTTGAGAGTACATTTGTCTCCACCCTCCTATGCAATCAATTCCTTTCTTTCTTGCATTGTGAGATGCTGGCACTAGAACTGCCTTACATAATGAGTTGTTAAGAAAAGCATTTAGTTTTCTGAAAACACAGCCACAAAGACGTGCGATTTATGTGTCTCTCCAAGGTAGGTGACTGACTGTGAACTGCGAGTCAGGGTGTGGTCTCCGCTCTTCCTGGGTTCTTCTCCCCTGTCTGTAGCCAAGACGTAATGACAGTCACAGTAACATGTAATTATTTAGATTTTTTTCCATGCAAGTCACCTGGGTGGATTTCAGTTTACTTTTCCAAGCATTTGCCCTCTCTCCTCCACCCTGGAAAGGTTACTCCTTCAGATTAGGCTTTGTCCATTACACTATTCTAACCTTCCTGTTTACCTCTAGCTATCTTATCTTTGCCTCTCTATGCAAGATTTACCTGGTGACAAATTATGGCTTAAGAGATGGCGAACATTTTGAATCTGATGCCCTGACCTGTGCCACAGAAGTGGTGATTCATCTTGGAAGCAATGAGAATCATAAATGAAACAAAGATCTGATCACAGTTAGATGTAGAAAGCAGCACTTCAAGGCCATAATGTGCATATGGAAACAAAAGTTCTTCTTTCAGTCCATGAGCCAAGTGCATTAGCTTTTCCTGTTTCCTGGGACAGCATCCAGCAGCCTTAGAAACCAGAAAGGGGCTACAGTAAGTTCACAGCAATTGAGTAACAAAGCTGAAAAAAACTGACTCCCTTCCTGTATCTTAGGCATTGCCCTCTCAGCTAGAAGGATTCTTTGTATTGTCATCTTGTTCATTTTTTTTGTATCTGTTTTTGCTGTGAGGAGAAATTCCCTTCATCTCATGAGGCTGGTGGCTTCCTGATACCACCTGGGTCAGACAGTATTTTTGCTGTAGGAAATAAGGTACAAACATCTGTGACAACTTTGAGGTCACTTTCAAACAAAAGGATTGGTAACCTCTTATGGGAGAACACGTAGTGGATAATAAGGAATTTAAACTAGCCTTGGAAATCTTCTTGCTTTTAATGTTTGTGTTTACAAAACCCAAGACACCCATCACTAACTAACCTCTCTTACCAGCAACTAGGGAAGAGGTAGAGCCTCTGCACTGTGACTTGACTTACTTTTACAGTAAGTGAGCGGTTCCCTCTCCTGTAGCTTTCTTAGCCTTTCTCCTGAAGTGCCTGGCGCATTGTTCAGCTAAGAAAGTTCAGCGTAGCGTGCCCTGTTTCCGGTAGCTTTGCAGAGCAAGCAGTTTTCTACCACTTGGAGCTGTGAGGTACTCCTTTCTGTGTGGCTTCCCAGAGGGGACCTGGGCCTGCGTCCTGCAGGCAGTCCGCAGGAAGATCAGTGGGCAGAGGTCACCGAGTTCTCAGCCAGGCTTGTTTGCTGCTGCAACTTCCCGGTTCAGCTGAAAGAACTGTGCATTTGGACGTTGTGTTCAGCACGTTGCGGTGTAGGCTGATGGAGTTCAGCTGTGACTTCCCATGACACACATGTATATTTTTAATGAAAGTGGTCAGCTGGCTGTCTAATAAGAAAAGGCTGGGGGTGGCGGAGCAGAGTTGTTGCTGCTCTTCTCACTTTGCTTGCATCTGGTCGTCTCTGAGCTGTTTCGGTGTTGTAAAATCCTCCTCTCTCATGGTCAGTGGCCATGAGAGATTTCCTCTCATTTTATCTGTTGCGAGGAATGTGATCCCAAGCTGACTGCTTATCTACAAATTACTTTCTCACATTGGTTCCTCCTGGCCTGAGAGGGTTGCACTTAGGAACTGTGAAGATAGTTCTGTTTCTGTACCAAAGCTTTCCTTTTCATTCTGCACCTGCTGCAAAAAGTGTATTTGCTCTAGGGGTGACTGCAAAGAGAAGCCACTAGGTAATTGCAGAGAAATTACTGAAGGCCACTTGGATGGTAATGACTTTCAGTCATTAAGGTTTTGACAGGACTCCTGGAAACAAGAGATTCCACTACTGGTTCCTCAGGCCCTTTCACAGTCTCCAAGCTCTCTCTGCATTCCGAAAGCTTGAGTCAGGCAGGGAGGGATAAATATCTAATAAAATAATATTTTTATTGTCCTGCATTATGGTTAGGAACCACCTAACCACTATGAAATGATTACTCTCTTGGGAGCACTGCTAATAGCGCACCATGTTTTATAAAATGTATAGATGTTTCCTTCAAAAAAAACCACTCTGAAACTCCATAAAGTGTCAAATTGCAAAAAAATCAAGTGGCCGCCATTCTGACAGGGCTGCTGAGCATCACAGAAAGTAAGGTTTCCTCTAAACTCTCATTAGCTTTTGCTGGATTTATTCCCTTTGGGTAGAAAAACTTGGATTTTTCCCAGGACTGTGAAGGTGGGTTGGGAAGTTGCAAGCTTACAGACCTCTCTCTTGTCATTCTGATTGTCTTGTTGATAACTAAACAAAGGCTTATGCTGAAACTTTTGTTTCCCTTCAGTATCCACTTGTGCCACTCCTAACGTTGCTCAGACTGGCCTGCAGCAGGATGGGAGCATGTTTGCACAGCCTGGACACCTACGGAGTGGTTAGACTCAAAGCTGATGTTGCAAATGAGGGGCACAGCAGTGAGCTGTGCTGATTTAGCCCAGCATGGTTGTATCTGGCTGCGCATAAACAGTAATTCGTGTGTCTTGATGTATGCACAGCCTGGTGGAGGAAAAAGCCCTGGGACTGGCCTGAGAGGGCTGTGCTCTGGTCAAATAAAGCCAAGTTTTAATAGATCTGGTCAGAGTTGTCTTTTAGCCAGAATCTCCCTTGCTTCCGTGACAGATGCGTCTTCCAGCTCTAGGCAGAGAGGAGTTACTCTCACCCAGCTCGCTCTTCTCTCAGTACCTCCCAGCTGGAGCCGATCTCTCCAGCCAAGTCAGCTTTTCCCACCACCTCTCCCGGGAGCTGGGCTGGCCGCTGGGTCACTTGTGCAAAGGGAGGACTCCTTTCAGGCACATCATCAGCTGAAGAAGAGGAGCTATTTCTAGAGAGTTTTTCTGGAGAGTAACTCTGCCAGACTGCCTCCCTTGCCAACACGGACAGCAGTTTATCTTTCAGTGGAGTAAAAACCATGTGCACCCAACGTGAATGGTGTGGCCTGCTCCTCCACTTTGCTCAGCACCTTCTGATACAGTTATTTTCATAAGGCTATGAGTGAACTGCAAGCATTTCACTTGAAGATTCTTTAGAAAGCAGGAAACGTGGTGGGTGCAGAGGCATGGAGTTCAAAGGATAGTAATTTTGTAGAGGATTGGAAGGATGTTTTTGGAAGGTGGAAAAGTGTGAAACCAGTGCTATTTTTGGTAGGAAATGTAAATAATACAGGGAGTACCAAGGGCTCATTTAAAAATTTTTTAAATCTTTTTGCAGACGAATGAATGCTTTTTCTTCAGTGTTTTCTGTGGCAAACATTTTCATTAGTCTGAAACAGCTGAATTTTTAAAGGGTCTTTGTGCGGACTGTTTTATAAAAGTAACGGTTTAGAGGAGTGGGAGAAATTTCATTAGACATTAAGATTTAGGAATTTCAGTAGATTAGCAGAGCTTTGGAAAAATAACTTGTACACGACCAGACTCCTGCTCATTTGCATGCTCTCTCGTGCTCTGGGTGCAAGTGAGGAACCTAGTGACCTGTTACACAGCATGCTTTACCCTGTTCCCACAGCAGATCAGCTGGCACAGCCATTCATTACTTGATGCTTTCCCAGAAAATCCTTTAGGAACCTACTCCCAGTCCTCTCCCAGGCCAAGAAATAACTTCTGGGCTATCCCAGGGGGTGAGAGTCCTTTGGAACAAGTTAAAGCGGCTGGCAAGCGGGTGTGGCAGGGCTTGCAAAGGAGACTGCTGCTTAGGGAAGAGCCGGGCACAGCAGCTAATCGAGGTCTCGTGGGAGCTTGGAGTGTCCTTCTCAATGGGAAATGTGCTTGCATGCTTATCTCTTGGCTGAGATCAGGAACTCTGAGAACCTGAAGCTCTGAGATGCTTTTGCTTGGTGTTTACTTTTCTCCTGTCCCAGCAAGTTTAAGCAACAATTCTGGAATATGTTTCCTCCTTAATAGATTTTAACTAGCTTTGTTTAAAAGGTGATTTGGCCTCCAAGTTGCAGGAAGGAACAGAAGAGCTGCAGTGCAAAAAAACCTAGTATATTTCCTACGGATATGCCAACAATACTTGTATTTCTATGCCAGTGAAAAAATAAAAGGGGCAAAATGAGGAGCAACTGAGAGCAACTTGTTTCTCTTTTGGACAAGAGGAGTATTAGTTAAGAAAATGAGTAAGAGAATTCTGCAAACTACATCTGTGCAGATTGTCTAAGGCTTGATGTTCCTAAACAGAGGCACCTGTAAGTTGCAAGAACGTTAAAAATTCACCATCATCTTTGATGAATTGTGTCAGTGTTAGGTATCCTCACCATTTAAAAACATCTCAATTTCTAGTCATAATTTGTCTGTCTTTGACTCCCGGCCATTGGATCTTGTTCAGCTTGTGAGTACTAGGTCAAATATTAACGTTTCCTGCATGCATAGGCTGTTTCCTTTGAAAAGCACTAAACGTGTGGGGTTTAGTTCTTGCATTCCCTTCTTGGCTTGTGTTTGAGCGTTCTTCCATTTTTCACAGCTTGAGAAAGGGAATTTCTGAACTGATCAAAGTCTGCTGTAGCAACCACCCCAACAGGAAACACAGACATAATCCACCTTTTCCATGCAGGATCCATGTTGATGCCTCCAAGGATGATGTTACTTTTTTCAGCCGCACGGTCATCTAGGTCTTGTATGGAAGTGCTGACCCGGCATGACACTGTATCCCCCAGTAGGACCTGTCATTTTGCATATAGCTCCCAGATTTGACTTGTTTATGGCTTACAGAAACTCCTAATGCTTGCTTGCACACAATATACAGAAAGAACCACCGGTATTATTTTACATTTCCCTTCAGATTGATAAAAGCATTAAGTGATAACAGGTCTGAGTACCAGCCTTGAAAAGTCACTGATAGTACTCCCTCCCCTTCCTGAGGATCCCCCTTTTACTAAACTACGGTTTTGACATATTAGTTGCTCTTTCTTCCCATTTGTGCTCTTTTGGACAGGGCCTATTTAATTGTCTGTCTGCTATGTTTGGACTTGAAGGGCTAAAGTTTCCAAATATGGTTTCTGTTTACATGTAACTTGCTTGTTTCATGTGTGCACACAAATCTTCTGGCCTGCGGGACATTTTCCAGGCTATTCATCATTTGTAATTGCAGATGTTTATATACACAGATACACTAAAGAGAAAAATGCATGTATTGGTGCATGTATCTGTACATAAATAATGGCATTTTAAATTTTGTATTGGTGGTATTTCGAAAAGTACGTTCTTTAATTTTCAGTCTGATGATATCTTTGCTTTGCATTTCGTGTTTCTGCCAGGGGAAAATTATTGTGTAACTTAGTAGACACTGTGGGAATACACTGATGGTATTCAGCAGAACTCCAGCATCTTAAAAAACCTCAGATTTTATCAGGCTGGGCAAGATTTTTTTTTTTTAAATAATACTTAATTTGTGTATGACAGTGCAGTGAGGCAAGGGATAACTGCTTTTCGTGGGACACACACAGCCACATCCTCATAAGATCCATTATCTAGATCACTAACATCTTGTATCCTCTGGTGCTGTTCACAGATCCTCTTCTGTTCTTGCTTTATACGCTGAGAAAATTACTTGGCATGCAGCTAAGTATGAAAAGGAAAGAAAGAGAAGAAAGCACTTCTATAATGATGATTGACAGGAGACTTCCTTTCCAAAACTGTGTTCATTCTTTAAACATTTATGGTGGTGGAGAAAAGCAATTATTTCTATTTAGTTCCAGTCAGTGTCTTTTTTTTCTGTGTCAGTAAGAAATTTACAAATCGAATAGTTTGAACCCAGATGTCGCCTTGACAGAGGTGCTGAAGTGTGGCAATATGTGTTGGTGTTTTAGGGGGCTTTATCGTTTTTGTTGTTATTTCATGTCTATTTTCCTGAAGTATTTGCAGTACACTCAGGAGCATACAGTCAGTGGAGAGGATGCTGCGCCTGTCCTGAGAAAGGGTTTTTCCCCATCCTCTGTATGTATGTTTGGTGGTACCGTGAATAGCCACCACGGTGCGTTGCTGCTGCCGGCAGATGCGTTTGGCCATTCTGAGCAACAGGAATGCAAGGATTGTATGAAACTTGCAGAAGAGGTTTTGTTTTCCATGTTTAACATAGGAGAACAAATTCAACAAGTACAAACAAATTCAAAACAAAATGTTGTATAATCCCAGGTTTTATACGTGACAACCCAGCTTGAATTACGCGAGTTAAAAAGGATGTAAGAGGGCAGGGGGGGCGTTGGAATTCCTGCCTCTGTCAAGTAGCAAGTTGGCTTTAACGCAGACATCTGTGAGAAGGAAGTGGAATGGTTTGGAGATAAGACTGCAGTTTTCTGGCAGCTTGTCTGCCTGCTTCGTGCCACAAATACATCGCTCGTGGTCCATACCATGAATAGGTCAGATGAAGAATTAAGGAGCTGTGTGCTTGTTTAGCAGGGTGAGAGATTCAAAGGGCCTGTTGAGACGATACAAACTGAAGTATGGTGACATGCACCATGGGGCAATTTCTCACTGTTTGAGTAGCAGGTACTACTGCTCTTACGGTTGGCCACTGTGCTCCAAAGTACTTTCTTAAATTTCACTCTGACATTTCTCCATGTTAAAATCTTTTATTGCCATATCTGCAGCTGCCCCAGAAATAATTAAAACCTTGGGAAACCAGCAGAAGTCCACCACCTGCATTTTTTATCTCTGATCTCTCTTCTTCTAATGATTGTTGAAGTTGCATGACGGAGGGTGTGCAGGGAAACAGGAGCTAGGGTACCTCTTAGTCGTGATGTTTTTGGCAACGTTAAAGAGGCAGATGAGGAAGGAGAGGGGAAAACTGATACCCCGTTCCAAAAGAAGAGAAAAGAAAAAGGCGGATGTGGAAGTGCTGATGGCCCACAGACCTTTGGGTAACTTTAATGTTGTCCCAAGGCATCTGATTGATTTGAGCATGATACCATGAACTTCTTCACTGACGTTAATTTATAAATTAATCTTTCTAGTTATTACAGCATCTCTTTTTGTTTGTGAATTCCTTGTCGAGGATCTTAGTACTCTTAAGCTCATTTATACTGGCAAGTCCCATGAAAGTTACAACAAAATAGCTAGGGTATAAATTTAGAGTACAGCAGCTATTTGAATTATTCCACTTCTGTTTATTCAGCAAGCTGCTCTGGAGAACCCTGGCTCCTTCCCCATGTAGATGGATCCTTAGTTAAATGTGGAAAATTAAGTTTTTTATTGGCATCTTGATGGTAACACTCAGTTTGTAGAAGTGTAATAAACTATGAATAATTGTGTGTGTATAAGAAAAGACTGGTCAGGAAGAGGCAATTTGGTTTATTGTCAAATTGGGAAACAGTACAAGGTGCTTTTGTTTTATACTGAAGAAGTTTTACGTATCAGAGTAGAATCTTTCTCTCATGGTTTTAGTTGCTTAAGAGCACATATGGCGCATTTAATTTAACAGGAAGTCATCAAGATATTAATTTAATTGCCGTGGATAAGAGCAGCCCAGATCCGTGATGGCAGAGTGCTTTATCAGCATTGCTGACTTTCCTAAAAAGGGGCCCTGTGCTGCGCCTGGCGTGACTGTGGCACAGCAGAACAGGCTTGTGCTGAGGCAATGGGCAGAAGCATTACTAATGCGCTTCTTCCAGTCAGCCTGCTGACAGGAGCACATATTAAACAGGGGAGCAGACAGCTATTGCTCTTGTTTTTAAGATAGAAAACACCCCTGCCTCGTGCTGAGAAAGGTCAGGATCTGTTAGGCATCCCTGTGAAATGTCTGATACCCTTCTGCTAACCTGTGAGTCTCTGCTGCTTCTCCAGAAAGCTGATATGGCTCTCGTCTAATTCACATGTCCTACATCTGTATGGAAGTCTTAAACATCCGGGTACTTAAGCTCTTGCAAAAGCTTTCTCCCAAACCAGTGCCAGTCCCCACTGGGATTGACGGTGACTGTACTTTTAATATTGACTTGAATTTTTGTAGATTGGCATGTCTGGCTGTGCCAGAATTAGCCATTAGGCTTCTACCACCTAAAATGTTGAAAAGATCCATTCTTTTATGCCCCTTTATCAGTTTGAGATTGTCCCCTTCCCCATCACGTGAAGTGCGGTAACGTTCACAGGTAGGGTGGCAGCAGAAGTGTTTGTGTCCAGCGTCGGAGGAAGTTGAAGGTGATTCCATAGGCGTTCTGGGCAGAGGAGGCACAAAGGTAATAAACCAAAACTTTGGGTGTGCTCCTTCGGCAGCATCAAACATTTCAATGCAAGCCCTTCTGACAGATTGTGTGCTGTTCGTTTTCCAAGGCTGTTATGTCCTGGAAGGTGGCACACCCATTGTGTGGGGTTCTTTTGTTACCGCTCCTCCCAGCCCCAAATTTCCACCAAATAAAATGGTGTGATTCGTTGTTTCAGAGCAGTTTTTGGTCAGCAGCCACAAATGTAGAAGCAGGAGCACTTGAGGGTTGCCCACTGGGGACATCACTAAGAGTAAGTTTAGCTTCTGCAACACTTACCTCTCCCTTTCCAATGTTATCGAAAGAGTTCTCATATGCTCCTCTTCGCTGTGTGTCCGAATCAGTTGGCCGACTGCTGCGCAAACCCTCTGAACTCCACTAGCACCTACTGCCACGCAAGGGGGTGGTAAGTTCAAACGCCCAGTTGTGCCGTACATGCACGTATGTGTGCGTACCTGCACGCGGTGAAGGTGCGCGTATGCAGCAGCGCGGCTCCGTGCAGCTCGCAGACAGGGAGTAGCCCGGCGATGGTAGGGTAGAGCTTCGGTGGGCCGGCTGCGTGCCCAGTGCCCTGCCCGTGGGCATCCCGCCTGCCCCGGAGAGGACCCGGCACTGCCGGGGTCGTGGGGAGGGAGGTTGAGGGTGGCTACGTTGCACCCTGGATCACATTTAGGAAGAATGGAGGCGGCGG
>VZSC01007752.1:147192-212872 GCA_013398225.1 Steatornis caripensis
CAGAGGTACGTGTCCGGCCGGGGCAGCCCCCGGCCCAGAGCGCTGCGCGGGCAGGCGGGCCCGGGGCTTGTGCCGGGCTGCCCGGCCCGGGAGGAGCCGAGACCTCGGCCTTGCCGGGAGGGGCAGCACCGCTGCGGGCCGGCTGGCCGGGCGCCGGGGCAATGTAAGGGGTCAGTGTATTAGCGGGGCTCCGGGACTGGGGGAGATCTTTGGCTTCGTTGTGCGGAGGGAGCTGGGTTCGATGTAGCGCCCCGAAACGCGCGCAGCCCAGTGCTGGGGGGCAGCCTCCCGCGGGGTGGGAGCGGCTCGGGGCTTTACAGGGATTGAGGTGCTCCGGGGCCGTTGGCGAGCGGCGGGGGCCGAGGGCTCCGTGCGCGCCAGCGAACGCCTCCAGCCCGCCGCCTCACCGCGGCAGGGGCCGCCGTGCGGTGAGGGAGCCCTGCCGGGCTGGCCCTGTGCACGCCCCACCGATAGCTGTCTGCTTACACACCCAGCGTGCTCTGCCTTTGCAGCTGCACGCACAGCATGGGCGAGAGGTTTAGTTTTCAGAGGGAAAGGGCTGTTTTGTTTCCAGGGTGTCGAGACACACCTCCGTTCAGCACCAGCTGGGAGTGCAGTGCGTACCTGTGCTGGCATGTGCTCCTGCCACAGTATAGCAGAGAGAACTGCAGTGAGGCTTGTGAAATGGCAGTGCACGGACCCACTGGGGAGGGGAGAGAAGCATACACAGCCCTTTTACTGAGCCATCCATTCCAATTTTTTTCTGTCGCTCTTTCAGTTTTCAAAATTACACGTTCCGTACCTCCTTAGCCTTATTCGAACGGGCCAAATATCAATGTCTATATAATCTGCAAACCAGTAAAGAAGTAATTTAGGGTGCCGCTTCAGCACTGTGGCAGTGCTGTTTCAGCAGCAGCTTGCAGAGTTGCACGATAAAATACTAACTGAAATTGCTGCCCAAACTGTTACGGTCTTGATAAAGCACGGGGCCTTGCACAGATAGATGTGGAGGAAGTCTCTTTTGCAGTAATGCAGTCGCGGAATTCCATGTTGATGACTGCAGAGAAACAGAAATGCGATTTGAATGTCTTAACGAAGTAGTCGTAGTGCATTGCTCCTATTGAAGGACCGGTATCACATAATATTTTTAACCTTTTTGTGTTCCCGAGGATCTGTGACTGTCATAGCAGAGGTCAGAACAAGTGGTTGTTGTGCTCTTAACTGTCCACCCCAGGGAAAGATAGGTTTCACAGGGCAGCTCTAATTAGACTCTGGGTTTTGTTGTTGCAAGGATTAACTCTCAATCAGTTAGAATTGCACTCTGCACTTGAAAACTGAAGATTTTTCTTCAAATTCCCATTAAACTTTGAGCATGGTACAGAATTGTTTGAGCTTTGCAGTAAAAAAAAAAATCCACAAAATTCTGGCTTCTTTTCCACCTCCTTGATCTATTTTTAGGGTGTGTGTACTGTACTTCTAGCATCTAATTTTCTTTGGACCTAGGGGCAGGCAAGCATGGACTCCCAGATGCCTTGACAGCAGCATTCTCCAGATTGCACCCTTATTTTCCTGTTCTTCCCCTTGGAACATTGTCACCTCCCTTCTTAGTGCAGAGCTTTGCTGTGGAAGAGGGTCTTGCTGACTTTGGGCATTTTTTTCCAGCTTCAGGAAAGGTGATTCCTGATAATGGTTAGTACCAGTGCGGGTAGCAATATGCCTGTAGTTCCTGTGAGAGGGACAGGCTGATGCTGCTGTTCCAGCTGAGGGCATGGACAACTCCCAGGGCACGACTCATGTTGCTGGGTCTAAAGCAGACTAGCAGCAGCCTCCAGGTGCTGCGGCTTGGGGCGCTTCCCAAACTGAGAGCATCCGTCTTCCCCTCTCAAGAAAGGGAATGAGCTGCCAGCAATGATCATGCTTGGTTCCCTTCCTGGGCGGATGAACTCCGTCCTGCCCATCCCCTGCAGGTGCCCTGCTCTGTGCTCCTTTTGGGCCATGAGCTGGCCGTGCTGCACCTGCCACAAGAACCCTCCTGTGCTGAAGCAATGCACGTCTGTGTGCCTGGTGTGTAAAACTTGGGAGAGGGGGAAAGGCTCTGTTTAAGAAACTGTGACTTTAAAAAACATTCGTCACTAGAGCGGCAAAGTATTATATCTACCAAGGTATCTGTAAGCTTTGAGTCTGTCTCCCTAAAAATTTTGTAGTGTGCTTGTGTAGAGCCATATGTACTATATGGTGTCGTTCTAGGCATAGACGCCTGTGGAATGGCACATGGTGGGATATGGGGGCTTGCCGTGAGGGAGTGACAATGCGGACGTCAGGGTTATGTTTCGTTGCATAGGAAGAGGTGGAAGGCCGAATGCATTGAACCCTCCCCTGCAGTAGGTACTGTATTGCCCAAGCACTGTAAAAGGCACGTGAGAGTGTCACACTGGTTGCATTACTGATTTTCCAACACCTGTCCACCAGTAATTGTCTCTTCTCTTGCTTATAGGCTAACATATTTTCTGAATAGTATTAACTTACTTTACTAATGCTTTAACAAGGAATCTAGGTTATTAATGCTGTTTATGTTTTAATTCATTTATTCTAGCTCAGTCTGTCACAGATTTAACAAAAGCTGTGCAAAGGTGAAACCTGCGGTGGCCGCCTTTGCCAATCGCATCTGCCAGTTTCCGTAGGAGGTAAGAAGGGCAGGTACGCACTCGGGCCTTGTTTGTGATCAGTGGCCTCTCTCTCTTTGCACTTTTCTGAAACAAATCAAGGCAGAAGAAGAGTGAAGGCATCACAAATATTTTTAGAAAGTGCATCTGTAGAAGTAGGAAGTGTGACTGATCTGTTTCTAACTTGTACAGTAGCAGTTGTCTGCATGGGCTGTCTCGCTTGCAGTCGTCATCGGGGTTGTTTGATTTACCTTACTGGTTTGTTTGCTCGGGGCCTTTCACAAATACCCAGTATTTTAGCCCAAGAACACCGTTGTATTCCACCACAATTTCTTCTCTTTTTAGAATAAATTCTATTTAACAGATTAATTCTGCTGTGTTCTCTTTAACAGATTAATGAGCGTGTGTGTAAAGTTGTATCGTAAATAAGTCGTATCCTTTGGACTTCGTTATCACTTTCTATCCAAGATACTGGGAGTGCTTGACAAGCCCTAGTGAAGTATGTTCTGGAATATATATGTGAAGCAAAGTATGTTCTCTGAGGGTGGAGAACTTGTATCTGATTTTTTTTGTTGTTGTTTGGTTGGTTTGGTTTTGAGAATTTTTTTTCTGGTAGAAGAATTAAGAGAAGTTCAGACCTGTGGTTCTCATCTTCCACAAGTCATAGTCATAGCCTATTACAAAATGCTACTTGGATTTTTGGCCTTCCAGGCTTACATTTGACCCACAGCTGGGTACGCTGTCTTGTTACAGCTGTGACGTGATGAGTTTAGGAGCCTGTGGAAGCTCCTCGTGGGTACCACTGGGGCAGAGGCGGGGCTCTGACTAAAAGAGGAAATTGATGTGGAAGTTTGCTGCGGTGTTTGCCTCTGGGGTGTCCACCTGATCAAGCAACAAAATATGAATATTGGGCTCTTTGATACCTTTATTTGAAGTGTGCAAGCTTTTAACAAACAATCCTGAAATCGAAATTGCTGGTTACCTAGTAACAGTTCTTCACCATTATAATGCAACAGGTATGTGTGCATTATGCAACTTCACGCTGTTAAATTCTAAGAGGTGAAACTTTGGCTGGTACATTCATTCCACCTCTTTCTGACCCATTTTCTTCATTTTATCCTAGTGAGGAGTATTGCGAAACCACAAGTAGGAGACAAGACACTGCCCTGTCTTTCATAATAAGCCCCAACTAGTTTAAGAAGTAAAACAACAAAAGCAAGCCGTTTAACATTGACGTCATTTTAGAAAAGATAAACATATTTGCAATCCAGGAGGATAGTGAGTAGAAAATAATTATACAAAATTATGCTGTAGTAGATTCAGATATGTTAATATAAATGGAAAATCAACCTCTCGCTCACAGTGGTATTTAATCAGCAAGAAGTTCTGCTCATTTCAGCTTGCCATCGGATAGCCTGTACTTCCCTGATGTTGATTTGAAGTGGGAGGAGGTGTGCAAAAAGCCTTCAATGTTTTGGGTTTTTTTTCCATTATGGCAACATGCCTCAATCTCAGTGCCCCATCATGCACAGCCTGCGCGGTTGAGCCTGTGGATAATGCACCATGTTCCCAATGTGTATGGCTGTGCTGTGTGTTAGTGTTTCCTAGAATTGAAAGGCTCCTACTCTAGGCTTGGGTACTCATGCCTTAATCTTGGCTGTGGAAAATAGACCAACAAGTAGTACGTGCTCTTCGTATTCACCTCAGCTTGTCTCTACGAAATAGTAATATTGACATTTTGAATGCCAGCTAAAACAGGACACAGAAGCTCATGCTTTTGGAAGGCTAGTGGGGAACTCTCCCACAAAGGGGTCACTTTCTGTGGCCCCACAGTTACATTGCTGCACACGGTGGTCTCGCAGACATAAGACATAACTTAGCTGGGAGACCTTTAGGAAAAACACTGCTGAAGAAACAGCTTTGGGAATGACAGCGAGATCCTTTGGAGATTAGTATTTAAACCAATACCAATCCACCCCTGCACAAGTTACAGGAGATACTATGAAGAGTAAAAGAATAAAGAAGCCGGGTTGTCCACCTGGTATTTTGGCATGTGACTCACGTGGTGAGTAGCTTACGCAGGTACTTAAGCACGAGCTTAACTCGGTTTCAGCGGTGAGCATGGTTAGGTGTAAGTGTAACTGTTATGAAGACTGAAGATAAATATCTAAAACAACATGTTCTGGTTTTGACTGTAGAAGTTACTCTTCAGGGAAAATGCAAATATTTGCATGTAAATAACTCTCACAGGGAAATAGCTGTTAAACGTTTGTTTCTTGGACAGTTACTGTGTAGGGCATTCCTCCGCCTCCCCCTCTGGTTAAGGGTGTAGAGCAACAGTGGCATTGCTCAACAATTGATGGTAAGTGCTGACTTTTAATGATGACCATTGTATCACCACACTGTTATCATGCTAGATTAAATTTATGGTTACTCTTGCATCAAGGACGGTATTATTCTTTCTTCTTTTGCACAACATACCTCAATATTCTTGCTTTATTTGAAGGAAGAAGTTTATATTGCCTGCTATTTCTCATTTGCAAAAACATTACCTTTTACCCACTGCTGTGAAGCACAAACTATGAGTAAATCACTCTGTTGAGAAAATAAGTATGCAATATATGAGCGGTTTCAATCTTGCATTTGTCACAAGCTTCAAGTAACTTTTACGGAGGAATGACTTGGGGGAAAAAAAGAAATGCTGACAAATTTGTGAATAAGACAAGCTACTCAGCAAAAAGCACGACAGTGGCCTCAAAACTGAGGCTTCTTTGAAGCTGTTTTTAGTGTTGTTAATGTTGAATGTCAGAATAAGTAAATAAACAACATTGTTAAAATCCTCTGCAATTGCAAAAATGGCATGTCTGTTAATCCAGGGTGGCACAGTGGTTCTAAATGGTGAGAAGAAAACAAGAGAGAGGTAACTTTGAAGTCTTGACAAGGCACCCAAGCTTAGCCTTCCTCCTCCTCCCTGCAAAAACTTTCGCTATCATTAGTGATTTGGCACCACCGAATTTTCAATGCCTTTTTGTTTGATTGCATTAAAATTAGAAACAGCTATCTCATTGCCTGAAAAAAGTATTCTCACTAAAAAATAATTAATTTCTTTTGAAGTCCAGAGTATCTGTGGTGGAATAGAAAGCAAGCCCTTTTTTTATCTATCTTTTGAGGTCAGAACAAACAGAGCCTATGGCAAAGCATTAGGAATACATGACCTTGGCTGAGCAGCACAACCCCACCAGTGTCTGGGCCCTTCATCTATGGTGCAAAATGTTGACACTTGAGTCAAAGTTCATTTTCATGATTGTAAAAAAAAAAATCAAACCACGCTATATTTTTAAATTTTAATCGACTAAATGTCCCATTTAACTTTTGAGAAGAGATGTGGAGTAGGAAGGCAGTGGTAGCTTTGCAATGGAGGTTCCAGGGCCAGCAAGCCAGGACAGAAGAACTGCTGATAATTAAGTGCAAATAAAACAAATGGGAAGGACTCTGAGGCACCCTCTGACCTGGGGTGTTCATATAGCATTTGGGGTATCCCATATGCATGTAAATAAATTGGGAACTGTCCATCTAAAGTGGTGTTTTACAGCTTCAGCTCTGAAACTGGCTCAGCAGCTCCCTTATTCTTTCTGAAGCAGCAGGATGAGACATAAAAATAGGGGCAAAACTATCACTGCGTATTTGAGAATGCGATGGGTGAACTGTTGCCTGTAACATTCCTGTTGCAAAAGGGGAAGGCAAAAAAGGTAACTGTGGTTCTGTGATGAAAATTTATCGTTTAACAGTTAGACTTCACCCGAGCTTTCCTATTTCCTTCTGTAGAGACAGAAAGGATGTGTTGCGTAAATGCTGTAAAATACACGTGCCTGAAAATCCTGAGATGTGCTAAACTAACTGGTGGGTGATACTAGCATTCCTTCCAGTCTGACAAGCTCTTCTGTTAGCTCAGTGGAGGTCAAAACATAACAATATTACTTCTTTAGCCATAAATTAAAGAGAACAAGTTTGTTCCGTTTGGCTGGTATTTGTTTTGTTTTTTAGCAAGAAGGAAGTGACCAGATACTTGGGTGTTCTTTAGGAGTGTAAGAAATTGCTCTTCCAAGTATTGCATGAAAGAGCAATTCATTTCTGTTTAATCCCTTCTCTTGAGGGAGCTATGTATGTGTCTGAGAAGAGAGAGACTGCTACATTTTGCACTCACCTGCTTGGCCAGGTAATCAGTGATAGTTGAATAAATAACTGTTGTTGCGTTTTTTAAGTTGTTTCGTCCCTTCAGTGTTGGATAAAACTTTGATGATATTAAAAAAATAAACCAACACCGCATTTACTACAAAACCTGCTATGCCTAATGGATTAATTTTGTGGGGCAAGGTAGAAATTTAGACTACATGAGAGACGCACATCAGAATGACTTGTCCTCTCCATACTGTGGATAGCTAACTTGGTTTACCAGGACGCTGTGCCAGATATTAAGCTTTCCTTTCTTTCTGGAAGGGTCGTATGTCCCTTTAACCAAAGAGGAATTATGCAGCACGAGTACAGTACTGTTAAATGTTAAACATATCTTAATGACTTCTAGCATTTTGTTTTGAATGGATGCATGATAGAAAGGGCTTCCTAGCGATACTAATAAACCCGTTAGTACAAGGTGTTCTAAAAACAAGAAGCGGTTGTTTTTTAATCAGCATAGTGTCAGTGATAGTGACAAAGAATCCTGCATGGAAGATTTTAAATCAATTTCTAGCCTGTTTATTGTGTATTATCAAGTGATGATCATTTATGATTCGTATCTTAATACATTTTTCTTGCTTGCCTGTCTCTTTTATATCCAAAACCACGTGATTTGGTATAGACTAGTTTAAAACCTCTCGCACACAGTTTTCATTTCTTTCATTAAACTAAGCTGTGCTTGTGTGTATAATATAAGCACATCAGTTTATTACCTTACAACACGAATAATCCATTACTTCATAAAGCATTTTAATCAAAACAGAATCCTTTTGCACTAAGTGATTGTAGTAGGGCTTAGTGGGCTCACATCTAATTTGACAGATTGTGAATTATGTGGAATAGCTGGTTTAAATCTGTTCGTAATTTACACAGTTCATGTATTCCAGCTTGCGCAGATGAGTTGACTGAGGTGCACGAAGTTAGGGAAAGATGTTTGGAATACGTTGTTTTTAATGGGCGGGGGGGGGGAATTGATAATGCACTATACTCAGATGCAGGAGGTATTTTAGAGTTAAAAGATTTTTATGGTTTTCTCAAAAGTCTGTATTTCATACTACTTAGGTTGGAGCTCTTCATCCCAGATGCAGCTGCTGATCAGTGCTGCGTGTGTAAAAGTATAAAGCACTATTGGATAAGAGGCGTTATGCACAGCTACAATTATTATCAACCGTGTGAAATTTTGAAAGATGATGATCTGAATGAAACTGGTATTTGGTTTCTGACTTCTCTAGAGCTTCTATCTCCCCCATTCCCAGCTAATGTTCTTAAATTTGTTTCTCCTCGGTTACTTTGTATGAGTGGATAATGTTTGTTTGTACAGATGCAAAACTTGCTTGAACTTGTAGAGCAGCAGCTGTAGTTGCTGTGGAAGAAAAAGAAGGAAATGCAAGAGGTTTTAGAGTCCCTGCTGAATACTACTTTTCCATCTGATCTGTCAAAGCAACTAGTGGGAATGTGAATATAAGAAAGTTATTTGGGCTTTTTCAGTATCACTGGGCTTCTGTGACTTGGAAGTTAATTACAAACCCTGAGCTGAGGAAGGGTTTTTATGATGGACAAGAAAGCATATTTGGTGTGGCTTTGACAACTGCCTCTCGTACACAAAACATGATTTGGCATTGTTATTTGAAGTTTAATTGATGCACAGAAACCTTGATGGTGCTGTGAACTCTTCTCTACATGAGAAAACATTTTTCATGTTTTGTGTGTGCCACTGGGACTTGTTTGCATTGAGATTACAAGTACAGCTGTTAATGTAATGAACTGAAAGTAACAAAAAACTTTACCAGCAGCTTTCTGAGTTTAAAGTAGTTTCTTTACACTTAAAAAAAAATCCTTAAATGCCAAAAAAAAGAGATAACTTATGTATGCCAGCTGAGAGACTGTGCATGCTGTCAGGGGAGGGAGCCTGTACCTGGCAGAGGCTCTTAGCCCTGCCTTTGCTGCACGTGGTTTTCTGGGAAGGGCAATGATGGGCACTTCCATGTTTCCCTCCACTTTTTCTAGGCTGTCTCAAAGCCGTAGCGGTTTCTCGTAGCAGTTTCTCGCAAAGACCCTTCAGGTGGTGCTCGCCTCAGTTCACCCACAGGCAGCGGCGTTACCCACCTTGCTGCAGGCAGGGGCTCTCGGCCGCTTTGCACTGCTCCGTGGGTGGCCTGGGTCTTGGAGGAGTGCGACAGCAGCGTTCAGTGCTCCCGCAGCAGTGGCAAACTGCAGCTTGCTCGAGCAGCTGAAGACCGGCTTGTAGAAGTGGCAGGAAAGTTTCCAGTAGCAGCCCTGCTCCCGGTCTTCTTGGGAAGCTGTCAAAAACTGCCCAGTCACTGTTGCATTACAGAGGCGAAGCGAGTTTTAGCAGACTGCACTGATTTCAGAAGCAGCTTCTCTTCTTCCACTCCGTGGTATTTTGTGTTACACTTGAATCGGTATTTCGGGCTTCCTGCCCAATGTGCTGGAAGGTCTTTTCTGTAGATGACTGTAGTTGTCTCTTGATGAGTCTGCGTACTGTAGTGGGGGGATCGAAATAATGCAGAATTAAACCCGTGAGATTTTTTTCTGGCACATTGGCTTGTTCATCTGTCTATCCACCTTCCTGGCCTTTCTGATTCCTTGCATCCTGCCTCCCTCATGCTCCTGCCTCCCAGATTAATTTGGCGTTCCTTTTTGTGGATCTGTTATAACATTGGCTGGGTTCAAAATGAGCCACGGCAAAATCTGCCTCTGGCTACGTACAGTGGGAGCGCAGGACGCATACCTGGCTGCGGGCCAGTTTCAGCTCGTCTTGCTGAGGGAGCTTCCTGCTGGCTCTGGTGAAAGCTGCGAAAGGTGCCTGTGAGTATTTGATCTTAGAGCTACAAAACCCATAGAGATGTTCCTTTCCCCTTTATTCTGTGCTTAGAGAGGCTTTTATAAACCAATAAATAAAATCTTTCAAAATTCAGTTGATTAATGGACTCAGGCTGGGTTTTCAAAAATTATTCAGGCTAGATCTACTTCAGATCCCTGTTGAAAGTCGGGGTGTCGGGGTGATAAAAGCCCCTGAGTAAATTGAGTTTGAAGCTGAGCTCACCTTACCCAGAACGTTCTCCCATATTCTCACATCCTCTGAACAAGCTCAAAAGCAATGGATGCCTTCACAGCGTGGCAGTGCCCTGGGACCTGTGGCTGAGTACCTGTGGCAAATTGCTGAGGGCTGGTGCAGTCCCAGGCTGCTGGAACAGCGAGAAAGGAGCAGGGAAGTGCTTGGTTTCCAGCGCCTGTGGGATGTTATCCTTTCTGCTTTTGTTTAAAGTAATTCGTGCAGCTTCCCGTCTTTTCTGCTGAACTTGCTGTGCTCTTCTGCAGACCCAATTAAAAGTCCTTTAGGGATGGATTGATGTTGGTGGTATTTCCTGCGTGCTTGGAGGAGGGTGAATGTCCTGCTCTGGAGAGTTACAAGGCTTAAGTGACCTGCAATGCCGACCATTTATCTGATTGGAACGACTAGGTGAAATTCATTTGAACCCCTTCTTACAGCAACATGGTCTTAAATTGACTGAAACCATCAGTCCACCACACCTTTGAGCTTCAGCTCCTCAGCAGCTTGTTCGTACGCTTGTGCCAGCACGTGCGTGATGATCTAGATCAGGGAACTGGTTAGCCACACACCAGGTCGTTTATGTTTGGGCCAGGTTGGTTGACCACTGAAACACTGTTTTGTCAGGGGAGCTCCGCGCCAGCTGATGGCAGCCGCACTCTCAAGCCTAGGGAGATTTCAGCACAGTCAAATCATCTTTCCACAGGAGCGATAAGACTGGGGGATTTACAGGTTCGTGCATACACCTGTGGCAGTTTCTTTGGTCTCTCAAGATGTCATTTGGTTTTATTCAACTTTTGCTTTAATAGGCAGGTTCTTTAATTCTGGAACAGCAGACAGCAAAAGGCTGTGGTGCTTTCGCTGGCAAAATGTTTTATTGTTGCTATGGGAATAGTCCTTGCGCTGCTGCAGAGCCAGAGTGACTCCTGGCCATCTAGCAGGAGATCTCTTACACCACATTTGTGGACACTGAGACGTGAGTTGGATTCTCAGGATTTAAGGAATGTAACGTAAAGCTCTCTTCCATGAGTACAGCCAGAGGACAAACCAGACATAGGTGTAACCTCTGTAACAGGTGTACTGTTTCACTTTTGTTATCTCTGCTTTTTAAGAGTGAGTATCTTGCTTGCTGTAGGTGAACTGCAAATACAAGACAGAGCTGCATACTAACTTTAAAAATGTTTTGTTTTTAGCTCCCAAGAAGATGAGCGGCCTATGTCACCTTTCTATGTGAGGTATTTACTCAATTGTTTTAATTTATTTTTCTGTGGGGGATTGACTCCTTATTGAAATTAATTGTGGGGAACAATGCCAGAAATGTTGAACAGACAGTAATCAAACTGAAGATTAATGCTAAGTTCGTAACTGTTGCTCAGCTAGTGGGATGAACGAGTATTCGGAGACAGAAACTTGGTCAATTTTTTTTGTATTTAGAGACAAGGTTCTGGGTTTAATGCCAGTCTTGTAAATTCTTAATTAGAAGATGGACATTCATTTCCTCTTCAGTTCATTATGTAGCTTAGATGCTTGTCATGAGTAGTTTATAATCTGTGGGCACAGGAGAGATTTTTGCCACAAGCTTTGAGGAACTGGCAGCACGTACTGCTCGGAAAAAAACCAGGAACCAGATGGTGAGTCAGCAGCCCATACAGCAACTGCTCCTCTGCTGCAGCCCAGAAAAGCAAGAGTGTGCCTGGGTCCCCAGCATGCCTCCCTCGAGGGAACGGCATTCGTGCTGCATTGGAACAAATTGCATTTCTTGTTTTGCCAGCTGGAGGGCAAAGTCACTGCTTGTAAAAGTGGCCTAATTCTGTTGACATCAGTGAAAGTTTGCTCTGCTTGCTTTAGTAGCAGGCTCAATTCCAGTGCTTTCATTTATACTTAGTGGAAGAACAGGAGCCAGGGCAATTAACAGCGAAGGGCTGTAGAGGAGGAAGGGCCAGATATTATAATTGGGTTCTTTGATCTCCATGGAGTTTAAACAAATAGAAAGAAATCCCTGTGGTGCTTTTTGTGAGAGTAGTGATGTTTGGAATTCTTACAGTAATCTCTTAAATTTGTTAATTCTGTTGCATATACTCCTATTTATCTTTGTAGCTTGAGTTTTTTCTTAGAGAGTTTTTCTAACCGTAAACTACAGAAAGCGTGCGTTCCATGCATGCTCTTGATATGGAGACTACCATTAAAACTGTGCAGAGATGTGGATTGGTGAACTATTCATGGACTGGCCTCGTCTGCCTTCGTGTTGATTCACCATTATTCCCTGCAGTGTATTTGTGCAGATGTTGAATATTGCCTAGTCTGTGCTTCAAAAGCTCCGAACTGTCTGAGGAGGTTCTGCGTTTTCCTTTGGAAGATTATTTCATAGCTGCATACATTCCTCTGTCACAAGTTTTCCCAAGTTTAAATCTTCATCCTGTCTTTCCTTTGAAAATAGTCCCCCTCTTTCTTTCTGCCTAGATGTGACCTTCAAATTATTGTAAGCTTTCATTACATTTCTTACTGCTTAAAACTGTCCTTCCAGGCCCTTTCCTAGATCATCGAAAAATGATCCAGGAAGGAGATTTCTCTTCAGCTGACCTTGCTGGGATTGCTGAGGAGATGGGGGAGCAAGGGGTGGACCTGAGAAAACTGGTATCAAAGCAGGACATTTCTGAGAAGGAGGGAGCAGGTTTGGAAGTTTTAAATAGGGATGTGGGCATATTAGGATGAGGAACAAAGAATGAGTGTGTCCATTGGAACGAAGGGATGGCCTTCCATGGGAATATACAGTGCTTTGCACAGTAAGTAAGGGAACAATCAGGAAATAAACACATAGTTGGGAAGTGAAGAAATGGCTAGCAGGAGCAGAGAGGGAGCAGCACACCTTGCGACATAAGGCTTTATGCCAAGCTTGCATCTTTTGTAACATTGCAGAGACACAATTACTTGTAAATAAAGCTAACAGCTGATAAGTTTTGCTGCTATTTATCACACATCAGAAATGTGTACTCCTGAGGTCAGCTGCCAAGTGCAGTTAATTTGGCAGGAGAGATGGTGCTGGCTGGCCAATTCATGGTGCTGCAACAACTGAGAACTTGAGTGGGTGGACTACTTTTTCTGTGCAACTTCGAATGTTCTAATTGTTGCCCCAGAGCTGTGCATGACGTATGTAGGAATTGAATTTTACACCATGGAAAAGGAAGGGGAGACTGTCTGCTTTAGCCTTCTGATGGTCAAATCTGTTTGCATTGCTACCAGCCACACTTACATTGTTTGAAATACTGTTCAAGTAAGCCTTCAAGTGAATCATGGATGTGTGTACAGAGCAGTTGCTGCTGCATTTATACGGTAGTCCCATATAGATTATTATGCAACAAGTTAATTAAATGGGAACAAGAGCTCTTTAGCTTCCAAACACTGCATAATACTTGGCTTTTGCAAGACTGAAGGAGCATTGTATCCTTCTGTAAAGCAGTTTTGGTAGGATCAAGCCAGAGACTTGATTCTTCAGTGCTGTACCATGTCAGCAAGCCATGGAGATGTTTCCCTGGATGTTGTGTTTAACAGTAAGGCAAATGCTCGAGGTGTTAACTTTAAGTCAGAACTGTCAGAATGCCACCAATACACTATTTCTTAAAATGACACTGGCTTAGGGGATTTGTTTGGGTTTTTTTTTCTTTAGACATTGCAGAAGTCATGATCAAGTATAGAATTAATCACTACTGCTACTCTGTAAGGGAATAAGCAGTCATTAACGGTACGAGAGTAAGTGGTAAATGAGGCAAAATGTGACGTAGGTTAGTAAAGAAAGGTGATACCGAAACAACCAAATTCTTTTTGATAAGGCTTTCCAGAGAGAGGAGGAAAAGGAGTATACCTAATCTGTAGGATGTCAGCAAAATGCTTTATATCATGCCATCTGTATGGAGAAAATGGGCATTAGTGCTAGAGCTTAAAGATGGGTAGGGAGGGGATGAGACCTGTAGGTATTGCTGGTAGGAAAGGAAGGAGATTGCTAGTGGGGCTCCTTAAGTGTTGTGGACTTTTTTTTCTTTAATAGCTACTGGCATAATAAAATAGAACCATGCTCATGAATTGGTCTGATAGCAGAAATTTAGGAGGGGTGGATGGGATTAAGTCATACATCTCAGGACTACTAATGAAAATCTGTGGTATGAAAGGGGAGTTCCTCACATTTGGAAATGCCAGGGAAGAAAGGGACTTGGGCATACTTGTTCATGGAGGGATGGAAGGGAGGCATAGGATGAAAATATTCAAGTTGAAATAGTCACATGACAATGGATATATAAAGTGAAGTATTTTCAATGTACTTAGAGGAAGTATGGATACCCTTGTACAAGAGTCAGATGAGGCCTCATACAGTTTCAGTAACTCATCTTCAAATGGCATTAGGTTTGCGAAGGTGATTGAAGAAGTGGACAGACCCTGTCAGAAGGTGGAGAAAAGATCTGGGAAGGCTTATTAACCATAAGAAATGAACCAGAGTACACATATTTCCCCTGGATTTTAGACAGAAGGGAAGGATTGTTTCTCTTAAGTAGCAATACTGATGCAATAGAAAATGTCTACAAACATGAATACATTTGGCCAGAAAATAAGAAATTTTGTAGATGGAGCCCTTACTTGTTGAGCATTGCAAGGATCAAGAGGGCTCAACCAGTTTATGAGATCCTTTCACCTGCCGCTGGCCAGAGCTATCTTGTCCTTCTCTACTCCTTGGTAGACAATTTGTTGAGCATTGCAAGGATCAAGAGGGCTCAACCAGTTTATGAGATCCTTTCCCCTGCCGCTGGCCAGAGCTATCTTGTCCTTCTCTACTCCTTGGTAGACAATTTGTTGACTCAGCTGTGCTCATTACCAGGCAAGGATATTTCTGCAGTGTTAAAAGAAGACGAAAACCTTGCTGGATGATTGATTGTTCCAGGGAGTCATGCCCGAAGGGCATTTATGTTCCATAACCTTTTGTAATGAAACCTTGTGGTAAAGGTAGTTGAGGTGGTTAAAAAATATGTAGCACTGCTCCTTGTATAATTCTGTAATGAGACTGTGAATGCCGGCTGTACTGAGTAATCAGTACTGAGAAGCAGCGTGCAGTTTCAGGTAATGAAGCAGCATCTGGCAACAATTCCCTGTAAGCACTCTTCTGCTCAACATGTGCAATGAGTTTTTAGAAGACGGGGAATCTACAGGCGTGCTTCATGCTGACGTATATGCTTTAGATTTGACGTTAGTCACGTAGATGGTTTCAGAGGAGTTTCCTGATGAGTACATCCTGAGATAAACCAGAGGGATATTACAGGGAAAAAAGCGAAAGCTTTGTAGTGTGGAGCTTCCTTGTTAACATGCACATCATTAAACTGAAATCAGGATGAGAGCTGACGTCACACGCAATGCCAAAAATTGCATTGGATAGCCGTGAGTGCAGCGCAAGATGTTGGACAGTTTCACCTGGTTTAGTACTCCGTTTCCCTTGAAGTACTAGTATCCTGTTGGCAGTATTCAGTACAGCTGACTGTTTCTCCTTTCAACAGTTGTTATTTGAGCCAACTCTTCTTATATAATGCAGGTCAAGTATTCTTAGCCTGTAGTATATGGGGTAAGATGTTTTAGTCTGGTCTCAGGTCAATTTTCTGAAGAAACTGAAAAATCTTGTAGATTTCACGCCTGCTCAGGAATTTCTTGGTCGCCTTCCAGCTGGTTGCTTCCGCCTCCGGGGACATGCCACAGGAGTGCTGGGCCCTTCGACAAATCATGAGTACATCGCGTTCTGCACGTTAGTGTCCTGCATCACATCAGTGCTAGCAGAAGATAGACACCAGGCTGCGGGGTGCCCCTGCTTGCACTGTGCAGCTATCGTGCAGGTCTGAGCCCCCCAGAGGCACATTTCCCTTCTCTGTAGAGGAACCTGCACAGACGCAGCCATCCAAATTCGCAGCCATCCAAATTCGCAGCCATCCAAATTCGCCGGCCTAAACTGGGTGGCGTGAATGAATCCCCTTCAGGGTTGTCTCTGCTCCAAGCAGTAGGTGTCAGTGTGCACCCATCATAGAGGGTGATCCCAGTGCAAGTGAAAAAAATCAGGAATCCTGAAGAAATCAAGACAGTTGCTTTTAGTGGGATTAGGTTTCTGTGTAGGAAGACGGTAGCGTCAAATATAACATACCGCATTTAAAGGAAGGATAATTGGATCTGAGCTTGTGGAAGTGTGAAGGTGCTGAGAGAACACTGGAAGTGTGTCCTCTGTGTTATAGGACATCCCAGTAACTGAGAGGGCATCTCTTTATTTTTAAACTCATTATTTTCACGTTGTATATGCAGACACAATCCTTCTCTTTGGGGAATGTGTGTCGAATTAAGTAGTTGTCTTAAAATAGACCCAGTCTGAGTCTGCAGTATTGCATGTCGCAGTTTGCGACAGTCATGGAGAGTGAACAGTGTATAAATACGTATAAAAAAGGAATTTCCTAGGTCATATGTTGGAAAAATGTATTTCAGAGGACTTTAGAAATTTCCCATCTGAAATGTCAAAGCCATTTAAACATCTTCTACTTTGCTGGAATGGCAAAATGGTCAGAAGTTTTTGCATTTGTAGAGGTTTTCTTACTGTTGTGCTTGGCTTTTAAAAAAAAAACAAAAAAAGAAAAAAAAAGCTTTGCTTCCTGAATAAAGTAGATGGATTATAAATAAATCTTAGCAATGAGTGGCCTTAGTTCCAGATTGCAAGTATAGCTTATGATTTAGGCCATTAAATATGGTCAGGAATTAATTCATTGGCTTCATAAATGAAAACCTAGTCTGGGAAAATGCTATGCCGGTAAGTCAGTTTGCTCTGGCTGATGTTTTTACTTTACTCTTTTAATACCTGGATGCTAATACATTTTGCACAATAGTGTCTTGAATGAAAAAAGAGGAGAGAGGGTTTGATTTCCAACTCAGTTATTTGCCTGCTGTCATAAGATGGCCTGGACAGACCAAACAGGGCACAGCTATTACATGAGACAATTCTCTGGTGCATATCTTTTAAGCCTACAGAGTTCTAGTTAGGGGAGCAGGGGAGATTTAATGTGCTTAAAGCTGACAGAAAGTACCACCCTCCCGTAGTTCAGGTTGAAATGGAATGGAAGAAGAGGCCAGTGCAGTAAGAGTTTACCTTGCGTGTGAGGCAAGCCATTATCCAGAGCTGATGGGGCACCTTGGAAAATGAGCAAAAGACTTCGGTAAACAAGTTAGACAACACTGGGAAGTGCTAGAGGCCAGACTTCGCAAAAGGAAAAGCGTGAGGGTCATAAGAAGCCAGTTCAAAAGTTTATGGCGCTTAAAACAGCTCCATGCCTTGATGCAGGTTTTGTGTCTGGCTCTCTGAAAGTAAAAGTCCCCAGCACTGGGAAACGCTCTTGCTGCTTCCTGTCGCCTGAGGAGAACCTTTAATTTCTATCGAAAGTCGCTGTTTCTCAGCATGCTCTGCAGCAGCTGCATAATTTAATAAAGATAATCTAGCTGTGGAGATAATTGACCATACGTATCAGTGAAATGGAGCAGACGTGAGGAGAAAATAATTAACTGAAGCAGAACATGAGTTCCTGTTGTCTGGATGATTTACTGAGCGAAGCTGCCCTTCCGAGGCAGCTGCCTGCACAGGCAGGCATGCCAAGAGGGCTCTTCTGGGCACAGCTTGCCTCGCCTGCTCTGTGAAGCATAAACCCAACGGCAGAGTGACTTGTACCACCCAAGAAGTTTGGAAAACCCCGCAGGATACACCCCATCTGCTTGATTGCTCCTCCAGGCTGTGAAATCCTTTCAGGGCTGTGCCTTTCCCTGAGTTTGGTAACACGCTCGAGCATCTCCTGCTCTGTCCCTGGGCAGGCTCGAATCCTAAAGCTGCTGTGTGACTCTCTCCCCTCCACCATTTGTTTTGAATGTGAACTTCCTCGATGTCAAAAAGGTTGATGCAGAGTAAATCAAGCAATTTAGCAATGCCTGTAATTTAAGCTTCAAAATGAAATAGCAAGGAAAGCTACTGGTTGTGGAATTAAAAGAAATTCAGCGTATCTGGAAAAACTCTGATTTAAAATCTCCATCTTATCGAGGGGGGCTAGTAAAAGAGCATTAACATATCACAGAGTTATATTCAGTACGCAAGGAAGCAGTACTTAGAAGGGAAATGCAGTAAAATCAGAACGTTCATTTTTGTAGCTGTCCACTCAGCTGGCATGTAGCTGTGTACATATTTCCTTGTTGTTTGTCAGTAGTTTGAAAATCACCATATTACTGGCTCTCCAACAGAATCTACGTTGCCTGAGAAGGGCTTTTCTGGATACCACAAAGTAATTGTTACGTAGATATGCATCATTCTGAATTAGCAAGGTTAATGAACTTGAAACTGAATTGGTGTTAGTAAAGCACACAGTTAACTGAAAATTAGACAACTGCAGAATATTTTGGGGCATTATGAACATTTTTGGCATTTTACTTAGGTATTTTTCCAGCTTTATTTTTTATTTCTTCTTTTTACTACTACTTGTGTTAAGCAGCTGGTATGTTTTCAGTAATGATGCAGGTGGCTTGCGGATAGCGACTGTTGGCCTTGAATATCACAGACGGCTTTAACAGCATGAAGTTTTACTCACATACAGTATCTAGCCTTTTGTTAAGTTTATGTGAAATAGGAGTTTGCATTTTTGAACAGTATTAATCCTGTTGGAAATAGAGGAAAGAGCTGTTTCCTGAGATTTTTGGTCTTGTCCGATACCTACATCCAAGAGATGTTTAAAAAAAACTAGAATACAAACAATCCTGTCTCCCCTTCCAGTACCACTTTCCTGACATGAAAACAGAGAAGGTGTGGTATGAAAGACACCTTCGCTCAGTGCAGATTACATGTAAATATTACAGAAAGTTGATACAATATTAACTGACTCCCACACGTGTAGGAGCGGTAGCTAGCACATGAATTTTATCTTATAATGTGGTTTAGCCTACCACAATGACATCTTACTTGCTAATCCATCTCCCATGGGAAGCTAGGTCTTAAAAAATAGTTTGGGGCTGGGAAGAGGCCAAATAGTTCATGTAAGTGAACAGGAAAGCAAGTAGGATGCTTGGAATGTGCACTTCAAATTGCAAAGTCATCCAGTAGTTAATAGTCAAGATGTTATGTGTGGGAAGAGAAGGATCTTGCAGTTCTTTTTTTCTGTATGCAGATTGCATGTCCATAATAAGTACAGTAACACTTGTTTGTATGTGTTCTGTTCGTGAAATCATCTGAATGACACTCACTGCTGCTCGGGTGCTGTGCAGGTAATGTGGGGTATGCTGGCAAATCCGTGACTGCTTTCATGCTGTGCCACCACTCCAGGGACCTGTGCCCTGGAAACGGTTTGTGAGAAACTGGTAAAGACTGAAAGCGATGAATGGGTGTTTTGGCAGGAAGCAGCACATCTTGCATCTGGCCTGTCTTGTACCCTGGCCACACAGTGCCATTTTATTGGGATATATCGGCCAGTGGTACGGCTAATTCCTCTTCTGATACAGGGATAAATCCAAATGAAACCCATAGCCCTGTAACTTGTTTGACTTAACAAAGATCACAGAAGGAATGAATAGGCAGAAAGTGTCACCTTATCTGCAGAGCCGAGTCAGCGCGGAGGAAGAGGGGGCAGGATGGGACTCAGCTTCGCCAGGTTGAATCTGGCCTTGTGCAGAAGGAGGAAAGCAGTATTGGCTGTGCGAGGTGGCACGTCAGCTTGTTGAGAAAGGCTTTAAACAGCAAGGAGTGACACCTACAGTTGCGTCAGCTCTTCCTGAGCCTGAAAACAGACTGAGGGAAAAGGGAAAGAAGAGCGCATACATTTTATTTTTAAAAATACGAAGCAAAGAACATGAATATTGGAGAGCGGCAGGAAAGGAACTGTGCAAAGCCTGTATTTTGCCTTTCCTCCATTAATATTTAAAGGTTCTTGAATATTAAGTCCACTTTCACAGTGCATACATTTTAGTTGGCCTCAAAAGGCAACATGCTGAAGTTGAAATACTTTCAGTTAGACCTTGGCCTACTGCAAGGGAATGACAGGGAAATCAATTCTTGAGGATATTGGGATTGTCAAAATGCACCACATCACCGTGGGAGTGAAAATTCCTTAAGGGGAAAACTTGCGGCGTGTGCATGCAATTGCTGAGACAGCTCAGACCTTTAAATCTTAGTGCTGCAAAGAACAAGGGGTTTTAAGACTTCGTTGTGATAATTATATCTAACTTTCTCCTCTTTCTTTCTTTTACACAGTGCCCACGTGTCACAAGTCAGTAGTAACATTCCTGCTACAGGAGAGTAAGTGTCTCTCTTACAATTTTGTACCTACCTTTTTTGTATATTGGAGTTTTTTAAAGTATTGCTGATTTAAAGTATGTATTGCTGGTTTGAAGTATTGCAATTCTTTGATTTCTGTTTAAGGGCTGTTCTTACACAAACAAAAAAAGACAGTGTTTCCCAAACCAAAGCATTTGCAATGGTAATAAATCACTTCCTTCTGAAAAATTCTCAGGGCCTTGGTTCTTTCCTCCCACTGTGCCTGTGATGTTTTGATTAGGCAGAACTTGCATATTTGGAGAAGCCATTTGTGCTGTGTCATCCTCTTGCTCTTGTTTGAGCCCTGTTGCATCCCAGCAGAGGACGGGGCTTGACCCCACTACCATAACTCAGGGCAGCAGAGCTAATGAGTTGGCTTCCTTGCCAGAGCTGGAAATTCCCAATGGCTGATTGGGTTTGCAGAACTGATTCTTGTCAATACATGAAATGCAGACATACTTGCCAGGTTAAGCCATGTGATTTCTTGCAGTTGCTAAGATCTTTTCACTTTTTCAGGAACTGCAGTCTCAGCAGACTTACAACTGTAGCAACTTAGCAACAACTTTTGTAAATTCTCTGGAGAAGTCAGCCCAGGTACAGGTTCCCATACTCATAGCTACTCAGTTGAAAATTAACCAGCAAATCCTGCGAAGAACTTCTGTAACTATGGAAAAAGCACTAGAAGCTATATATGGACTTTGGACAGGCGTGTTTGAAAAACTCATTCTTCAGCAGACTACTTAAAGCATTGCAAGAAACAGGGATGGTGCGGGGATGTACAAAAATGTGTTTCCAAATGACCTTTGAAAAAAACCCTAGATTTTACCCATAAAAACTTCCTCTGATGAAGGAAGGAAGGAAATATTACAAGAAAATGTTAGTACCAAAATGAAGGAGATTTGGTTGTGTTGAAAGTTCAAGTGGTCTCACATCTTTAACTGATGCAACTGCAGAGGCTCCCTTGCTGTGGCTTGTGTGGAAGCCCTCTTACTGCTAGTGGGCGTGATGGTGATCTCACACCAGAGTAAGTCAAGGGTGGCTGTAGGTGTGTTCATGGCACAAGAACAGTGCGAAAACAGCATGAACTCAGAACCAAATCCGTGCTTGGTCACTGAATTAAGCATATGAGGAGTGTGTAGTGAGGTACTGTTTGCATGTTCTCATCCCCCTGTGAGACAGCAGTGAATCACCTTCTTGCAGATGATCCATTGCCTTATGGAGCTCGTATTGCACAAGAGACTTGGCCGGTGTCAGCATGGCTGGGTGTCAGATACAATTTTGTCCGGGCAAGGAATATTAAAGCGGAAGTTAGGCACCAATATCTATAGTTGCAGTAAGTAAAATTAGCTGTTTTACTGAGGGATCAGATACTCCTAGAAATAAAAAAGAGCAAGAGGAATTGGGAAGGCTCACCTCTTCTGAGGGACCTGAACATCAGAGTATCTGAAGGTTTTGGCTCAGTTGTTTGCGGATGTCACAGCCCTAGGACATTTTATACTGCTTTGCCATCATAATAAAACATAGCCCTCGGATACCCTTGCTTTATTTATTGTTGCAGAGAGGGAGCTCCACAAAGTCTTTGAGCTCATTTGACCTTATTTTTCGGCTTGACAGGTATTTAGAGAAGACAATCCGCTCAGCCGTGGAGCAGCATCTCTTTGATGTTCATGGCTCAGGCGGCCAGAGTTCAGAGGACTCTGAATCGGGAACATCTTCAGCCTCTTCTAATGTGTCTGCCAGGCAGAGGAGGCGACACCACAAAGAGCAGGAGGAAGCCCGGAGAAACAGAGACATGTACGAGCCTGATTTCTTTGTTTTGGAAAGTATATTTGATTAAGTGTACCCTAGTCATGTCCTTTTATCAAGGCAATGCTTAGTTCCGTTGTGAAATGCACTGGCCTTTGCCCTGAGTTGAAAGCGCAGAGCAGGCTGCAGTGCCTATGCAGAGCTCCATTGCATCAGTTAGAGCTGGGAAATGTAGGGTTTATGAGAGGTCATAGAGTGGGGCAAAGCATGGTAAGAATCTGGGGGTTTTTATGCAGTATTTGTAGAGTTCTAATTACAGTATTTGGAATTGTTTAATTACAGTATTTGTTGCTTTAGTGGAAATTTCCAAGCAGTTGGCCCTATTGGCTGTAACTTTCTTTAGATAAAAACATTGGGTTTAGATGCTTTTCTGAATTCAGAATATGTTCAAAAATGAGATCAAGTTTCCCTTTTGTATGTGGAGGTACAGCTTATGTTTGAATTTATTGAGGAGACCTAAAGAGTTTGTCTGAAAGCAGAAAAATCTTCCTTTAATTAATTAGAATTTAGGAATTTTTATCCACCCTGTTATACAAAGTTTAAACATGATTTAGTGGTGAATTTCTTTAAATGTCTGTCAAAGAGTAGAAAGACCTATTTTTCCCTTCATACTCCTCTACTTGTGGCATATATTGTGTAGTACAAATGTGTTACCACCACATTAACAAATGCATGCCCAAGGCATAGCTATCTTTGAGGAACTGTAACTACAGACTTGGCGAGGCCATGATCTAATCAGTGCTTGCACATATGTCTAGCTTTAATACAGCACTAGTCCTTGGAAAGAATGTGTATACTTGTCTATACTACTGGATTGCTAGGATTTCAAGTTAGATTCCGAAATAAACATCTAGTCTCTTGTTTTTCCTGAGTGCTGAATTCCCCAAATCCTATTGGATCTGCACCTCCCTATTCAAAGCCACTTTTATAGAGATGCATAACCATCAGTGTTAATACTGCAGCCACGCTGCTTCCCTAAATGTGTCAGTGCTACTGTTGTAAAAAAGCCCATAGTTACAAAATAAAAAGCCATTTCCATAGCGAATGAAAATATGCTGTGAAGAAGGACTGGAAATTAGCACTTGCAAGTCACCAAAGTATCTGGCAGCAGCTCTGAAGTAGTTTTTCTTGTTTAGTAGCCCTGCTGACAGGCTTCTCAGGTAAGTAGGTCAGAGACTGGCTAGTGTACGTGTTCAGAAGCATATAGTACTGCAGGGCTTTTTTTCAGCGTTGCGTTACGGAGCTGCCTTTAGACAGCGTTGACACAGTTGTTCAGGTTTGTTCTGTAAAGGTGGAGCCAAGGATTTAAAGCGCATCGGAAGTTTTAAATGGTGGCTGGGGTTCAAACTGTGTTCCCTGGTTCCCCCAGGGGCAGATTGCTGGATCTCCTTTGGGTGAATTATCAAAATTGGGAATTATTTTCAAGACTTCTTGCTGTTGTTGTTGTTTTGATTGTCACAGTGACTTCATCTCCTTGCCTTGTGATGGATCACAAGAGGATTTGTAATGTCACAAGATGGGACTTCAGATAGGAAGAGTGTTTATTGCAAAAATACATACGTGAACCCCCAGGCTTTGCAGACTAAATGATCTACAGGCTATGTATACGTAGTTGGTCCACTCAGGATTTCGTAAAAACTTCCACAAAGGCAAATGTGTTATCTCAGAAGTTTAATCATAGATTTATAATACCTCTTTGTATCTCTCTTTCACCAACAAAAGAGATTCTGGATCTAGAAAATCACTGAAACTTTTCTGGTTTTGTTTTTGATCTGAATACTTTGTCATGCTAGCCCTGTCCAGATACTTCACAGTACCTGGTTTCTTGTCACAGCAGTGCGAGTCTAGATAAATTCTCCTGCTGTTCGTGAAAGCAGGCTTTGGAGTCACACAGCACTGTGCAAGGCAACCACACACACAGCAGTTAGCAAACGTTCCAGTTTCAGTGTCAAGAGTAAGCAGCCTGCCTTTAGCCTCCAGCAGGGTGGGATGGTAAAGAATGAGATGCATTGTGTTTCCCCTGTTCCCATAATGTAGCAATGTGTTATGTACGTGCGCCTTCATTATTGCACAAAGTAGAGGGAAGACTACTAAACAGGTTGTGAAGGGAAAACCACATGCCGAAGGATCCAGCAGGCTAATTGTGCAGGGAAAGATAAGCCGTACGCCAGGCTTCTGGAAAACATGCGCAAACCCTGCTAGCCAGAGAATCCCAGCTAGTGCATCACATGGTGACTTAAAGCTAGCTGTCCTGTTTACTTCCCGACACAGCAGAACAGTCCTCTTTCCTAGCAGTTGTGTTGCCGTTGCAGAGATGCATTCCCTTTCTTGTTTTGTGTAATTCCCACTAGGAATCAAGCATTTGGCTGAAACACCAGTCCTGCTCTTGCATTTAAGTAAGAGGGATAGTTATGTGGTGTCATGCACCAAAGAAGATCCTTGGACCGCAGCTGTGAATCACTTTTCTAAATTAAAAACGCGTGTCTCAAAGGAAAATACACTACGTAGTCTCTGTAAAAATACCACAGACAGCTAGGAGCTAGTCGAGCTTCCATGTGAAGTCAGTGGGATTCTCTGCATTGGCTTTAGTCGGAAGTGAATCAAGTCCCAAATGTTGATCCTCACAGTGTTCTCTCCTGAGGTCTATATACCTGGCTTTCACTCCTCAATGGGATCTAGCATTGCACAGCATGTGTTGTTTGCTGCAGTAGGAAGAACAAGAGATACTGGTTTCGTAGGGTGTAGAAGGATGTTGCCGGAACTGCACCAGTCAGCGTGATGCATTTCTCTGTTGCTACCATAAATGTAGCGGGAGAGGGTTTTAAACTACCTCTTGTTGTAATGTCCCTTTTCTTTTTAGGGAAGTCGTCAACAAAGAAAACATTCCCTCTGGATTCAGCAATCTTGAAGACTGTATTCTAGCTGCTCAAGAAGTAGAAAAATTGCAAGACAACAGCTCTGGATATCTTAGTGAAAGGAATAAACCAAAACGGCAGAAATCCAGCACCAAGCTTTCAGAGCTTAATGACAACCAGGACAGTCCTGTGGTAAGCCGGCATGCTGTTCTATTTGACACCTCGTACTATGGTGGGAAAAAGTCTTTTTTATTTCAGTGCACACCTGGTTCCCTTGCGTAGCCATTTTTGCCTACAGTACAAGTGTAAGTAGCTGTTTCGGACTATTGGGAACACTGGATCCCACCCGTGTAACCTTTGTGATGAGACAACTGAGAAGCTGTATTTCTGCTATGATCCTCTTAGTCCATCCATAGGGATTTTCTCTTTCCACAACTTTCTCGCTTTTTTTCTTCTGAATTCAGTGAAGCATTTTGGAAAGACAAAAAGGAAATAAGTCTTTTCCCCAGTCTTTCAAAAGTCTTACAAGGAGGTTGGAACCTCAGGTGCAGGTTCACACGTTTTGGTCAAGTTTATTTTTATATTCCTGCTAAGTTCTGAAACTGTAGATCCCAAGTGACTTCTTGATAATGAGCTGACAAAGGTGTTTTATTCCTTTTCCCTAAAGTCTGTGTGTTACTGTGGTGTTTGCAGTTTGTAAAACACTTTGGAGTTTGTTGGTCCAAAAGATGATCCCTCTAGCTATGTTTTACTGAGGAGTAAATGGCACAGGTATAACGTCCTAAAAATCTGGAATACTGTAGAATTTGCCCAGCATAGTTGTGACCTTCACAGTAGAAGACAGTTTGGCAACTTTTGCAAGCTGCAGGATAAAACTGATGCACCCTCCTTCCCTTTTAGCGAGACCAGACACTGGTTTTCTAGTGTCAGCAGTTGAGAAACTGTACTGTGCTTCAGCGCAGGGTCTGCTTACAGTGGCAGAAGTGCTGTGCATCCCAGTGCCTGGCACCAGGCATGCATCACACGGTTACTAGTAAGAGTGAAAGCCATGTGAAAAGACTGTCTTTCTAAGCTATATGGCATTTCCTTCAGTTGTACTTGTTTTACATTTTAGAGCCTGCCGTGAGTGAGTTCCTTCTTAATGTGACATTGTTTTGGGACTCGTTTTGTTTAAGTAACAAAATTGCAGTGATCGCTCCTACCCTATGCAGAGATTCTAGAGAGAAACAGATTTGGCTTCTCTTTGTGATAAAAAGAAGGCAAAATGCCAAAAATTGTAGACTGTGCTTAGATTTAGTGCGCAGTATCAGTAACCTACTCATGATACTTCGTGAAAGAGCACAGTAAGATAGATAGATACACTTTCACTTTGCGTCTTTGCTTGTAGCAGTGGTCTTTGAGACAGGCAAAGGTCAAGTCTTTACACTCTTTTCTGCATCTCTTCTCTGTGCCAGTGGAGTGTAAAGCAGTTTAAATGTAAATGAGAATTTGACTCAGTATTTGGGAAAGGAGGGACTGACAGAAGTGTCGGCTTTTGCTGTGGACCTGAAAAACGTCCACGAAGTCTTAAAGCGTGCCCAGAGGTGTCCTCAAACTTACCTGTGTCCACTGGACTTTGCCCTGCCTCTCATTTTTGGATCACTTCAGGGGCAAAGGCTGAAAGGAATGTAAAATGGACTAACCTTGCAGAAGAAGCACTTTGTCCAAGATGACCATCAGTGTGACTCTTGCTTGCTTTGCTAGAGGAAGTGTCGCAGGGGGATTGTCAACTGGCAGTATCATTACAAAAGAACTTGCAGAGAGCACAATGTTACTCTTTTGAAGAGCAAAGGCTGCTTTTTAAGTTTTCATGAGTGCACTTACTTCATACTTGCGTTTCAGAGATTGTCAGCAGGATGCGTGGTGGTTTAGCTTTCTTTTGGCTACATCTTTGTGCTTCAAATAGTAACCCAAATTAGACTACCTGCTTGGAGTATCAAAGGACACAACCTGCACCTTAGCATTTACTAATAGACCTTCATTGTGCAAACAATTTTGTGATGCTCTATCTTATTAGCCACCATTTTCTGAGCCTTCCTGCTTTTAAAAACCTGAAAGACTATGTAGGACAGTGTGTGGAGGCTTTTCCTCTTAGCTGTCTAATTGCATCTGACTCAAAAGCGTAAGTCAGAGGTGGAAATCCTGTCAGTTCCGCTTACTCTCCCAAGCAAACCAACCACAAAGCATTAAAAGCTTCTAACTGCATTTCAGAGACATGGCAGCCAGGTACCAGTAGGACCTGAAGAATCACATTACGCAAAGCTGGAATGGCTCAGCTGTGTCACCTTGTGGGGCTGGAGGTGTAGCAGGGGAAAGAGGGCTGTGACTACCCAAGAAGTCTGTGCGTGCAGTCCTCACGGCCAGGGAAGGAACCACATTCCATTCTGCCAACTGACTTCATCCTATTTAAGAGGGACTTGCCCAAAAAACAGAGTAGAAAACCTTGTGGACATGTGCCGGAATTGGGAACGTGGCTTGTCTTCACAGTGCTTTCTCAAACTCTTGTTGGACAACAGCGTTGTTGGACAACAGCGTTAATGTTCTTAATGGTACTCAAGACAAATTTCTGAACAAGTTGTCATAACCAGTTGCATTTCTTGCCCTACATTTGTATTAGCACAACTTAACGTTACCTCTGTGCATATGGCAGTCTCTCTGCAATCTTCTGCCAGTTCAAGAATAAACTAGGGAAGGGTTTTGGCTGAGAAGGGGAGTATTTTCTAAGATGCGCATAAGGAGTCCTGCTGGGAAGAAGCTGTGGATTTTGGTACCTACTCTTACAGAATTTGTATGCACCACAGAATTGCTCTCAAGCTCAGCCTGTCTGTCAGTCTGCAAAATGGGAACTGACGGGGTACCATGCAACATTATTCTGTTAGACATTTTGAGGTCATCTGATGAAAGAGATGAAGCAGTGAGTAGTTGGGGTTTTTGCAGGTTATGGGCCATAAAGTGTTGGTTTTGTTTTGTTATAAATGTGCAGCAGGCAGTAGTCTGATTGTTGTCTCGTTTCTAGAAGTCCTGTTGGGTATTTCTGTATTTGATCTGTTTAATGGCCTGCAGCTTGAATGTGTTTCTCTTATGTATCTTACTGCTTTAATATCTACTGTATTACAGAGTATGGAAAGCTTTAGCTCATCCAGGCCCGTAGACAGAACAGGACCTGATGACATGGAAATTTTATCTGAAGNGTTTCTAGAAGTCCTGTTGGATATTTCTGTATTTGATCTGTTTAATGGCCTGCAGCTTGAATGTGTTTCTCTTATGTATCTTACTGCTTTAATATCTACTGTATTACAGAGTATGGAAAGCTTTAGCTCATCCAGGCCCGTAGACAGAACAGGACCTGATGACATGGAAATTTTATCTGAAGAAAGGTGATTTTTTTTTTTTAATATATGTATGTTTTCTTTTCCCTGTGGTTGTAGTACAGCCTAAGAGATCTCCCACCACAGACTGAGGGTGACATTTAGTTATGCTGCAGAACAGCATTACCCACCATGTTAGCTTCAAAGTAGAACTGTATGGAGGCACTGTATATGGTGTGCAGGCTGTGCCCAGCAGCATACGCTACCAAGCCTCTTCTCCCAGCCTGTTAGGAATGGGACTGAAGGTGCTGATGGTACAGACTTGGAAAGAAGTAAGCTCTGAAGCACCTGAACCAGTACGCTCCGCACAGGGGACTGCAGGGCCTGTCTCACTTAGTCACCAGGTTGGGAATCCAGCCCTTTTCTTTGTGCTTTGCTCTTCTGCAGGAGCCATACAGCCCCGCTCTGCTTGCCTGAGACGGCAGTTTCTCTCCACAGTTGTGTTTGTTGGGAGAGTTGTATTGGTTTGGATTGGATTGGACGCTGGAACTAAATGACATTATATTTTTCACAAATAGCTCCTGAGAGAAAGCAAAAATACATAGCTGAGCAGCCTGAGGTGCTAAGCCCAGAGTGTCCCTTCATTTACTGAATGAATTAGGAAGTGTGCAGCGGTAGCAAGAATCTAAAAACCTAGGTGTACAGAAGTCCTGCTTGGTTTTTTTACAAGTCTGGGTTTGTATTTGTAATATGTTGGTTTGTTTTTGTTTTCTTGTAGCAAAGAAAGTGAAAACGATGAGGTTTTTTTCAGGCACTCTCAGGTTGGTATTTTTTTATTTTTGTGTTCCAGTTTTGTGATCTCTAAATGGACTTTTTATTGAGTAGAAACAAGTAGTTAGGCATATAGTTCTGTGAAATTTTGTTTCTTCCAGAGAAACTGAGTTAGCATTTGCTTTTTCTTTCCCGTCCCTCTGCCTTTTATTTACATAATTTAGGGAGTCTCTCAACCACTGAGGAGTCTGAAAGCATTTACTTCCGTCACTTAGACCCCTCCTTGCCAAAAAGGGAAGCGTCACTGAAGTCAGCGCTTTGGTTTAAGTGATGCCAAGTTCCATAATTAATCATTGCAAACAGGGTGTGTGACTGGTTATCTCCCAGGGTAGTAAGATTAGCTTGTCTCTCTCGATTTCTCTAAAATCATTTAGTCTTTTATTTATGATTTCCCAGTGCGGCCTGTTGCCTTTGAACATAGGTGTCCATCCATTTCTCTTAGAAAACTGGATCATCTCCTGCTTCTCTCTAAGGGTTGATGGTTGGGATGGATGTCGGGAGGGGAGATGGGACATTGATGGCAACAGTTGTTTTCCGTTTCTGCTCAACACATACCTCCTGCATTCGCTTTGTGGTGGTTTTCATCTAACTGTTCAGCAGAGCAAAGACTGGAGTTGGGTTAGGTGAACACCTTTGCAGTCACTGGTTCATTTGGGTTTGCTTGAAACACCTCTAGACAGCCAAGTGTTTAACATACTAGGGAGAGTTATCTGAGGCACCTCTCCCTCAGTTGTGCACAGCTGTGGACAATGCCTGGTTTCTCTGGCCATCTGGAGTTAACTGAGGGCTGATAGTATTTTTAAACTAGCCTCCTTCTATGCTTTGGGTTGGGTTTGTTTGTTTTTTTAAAGCCATTATGCCTTTATTGCCTTTGAAAGACTTCATTTCTGGTAGGTATTATTTCCATCTAGCAGGAAAGGTAAAAGATTATTTGCTAACAGCTGGGCTCCGGACAGCTGTGTTGTATCTGGAGAAGTTCATGGGACACTGAAACATGTAACCTCTGCAAGGGGTGCCTTTGATCATTACTCTGACAGGGCTTAGATGGATCTCATTTGCTCCCAGAGGGTCAGTAATCCCCAGTGATCCCGCACTTGCTTGTGAGCTGTTGCATGTTCTGGAGCGTGGATTTTGCAACACCTTGTTAGTCACGTACTGGCTTGTATGTGGAGAAGGTGCTGTCACTGCCATGCCACACAATGTACCCATCAAGCTTTTAAGTTAGTCTGAGGGAAGTATATTTGAATATGAAATCATAGTCTTAAAATAAACTTCTCCTTAGGCACAGTCTTAAAATTTAGAATTTTAACTGCAGGAGAAGATGTAGCCTTAACCCAGAGATTGTGCTATATAGGAATTACAAGGTCAAGAAAATGTTACGTTCCTGCAGGGTAGTTTTACATTCCTTGTCCCTTATAAGCCTTTTGCTTAGGGAGCTTAAAGACATACCTTTCATAAAAAACAACTCGTTCAGGATGAGGAAGGGACAGGGACTTTCTTACTGTTTTCTCTTTCTTACCCTGTCTCCAGTCTGAAGCTAGTAGGAAAGGTATTTGGAGTTTGCCATAGCTACCAGTTGCACAGAGTCAGGTCTCCATGAGGCAATAAAAATACCTTGAAACACGTGTCCCAAATGAATTTTCAGTGCTTTTGTAGCCTTCGTAATCTGCTCTTGGAAGTAGCTAAGCTCTGGGATGTAAACTGTGAGCTGAAAAACACGGATTTCTAGTACCCAGGTTTTGGTAAGGTAAGGGTGTTTTAAGTTGACACCATCAAGTCAACAAGTGTAAAGGGGGATTGGCGTGACTCAGGAGTAAGGCAGCAGAATGGCTGCGTCTTGCATCAGGTTGTATTACCAAGAGGTACTTAAGAATGCTTCCTGCTTGTGGTTGTAACAGATGATGAGATGTAGGGGAAGCAAGCCTTTTAAATAAAACTGATTCGAATCATCACACGTAATCGAACAGAATACAACTTCCTGATCAGTATTCAAAGACCTTTCTGCTGCCGTTTAGCTCCTTGACCTACTCTTTATGCTGAGTCTCCTGTGGAGCAGGGAGAATTAAAGCAGCTGACTTATCCCCAAGTTACTTAGATCTGTAGTTTACTGGTACCTGCAAAGCATGGCTGCGGAAGCAGCTTCTAAAAAGCAGAACTCAGGTGCCTAGTTTGAAGATTGTTTGTGGTCATTGGTGTAATAGCCACAGTGCACTGTGACTGCCAACTGCTACTGAGATCATCAACTTGCTGCCCCTTTGGTTTGTAAGAAATTGTGCTGCATCCAGACGTAAAGCACGGTAGTTCTCCCTTACTTGGTTTTTGTCCTGGAGGCTGGCAACTGGTGGCATCAGGAAAACAAGTAGGAAAATAAGTGATGGGAATACTGAATTAACTATCACTCTATGGGTTTGGAGCATTAATGCAAAGAAGGTTAAACATCTGCTTTCTTGAGTCTCGTGGGTTTCTACCACTGTTGTTCTTCAGAACGCTTAATGATTTATTCATTGTATTAGAGGCTACATCAGTGAGCAAGGGAAGGAGAGCAACTGGCTGCAGGCACAGCACAGGCCTGTTTTCAAACAGCTTTTAAATATTTCCAACAACTGAAGTGACTTTAGAAGGAAGAAGTCATTGATGCGATCTTTTTAATATATCTATAATGGAGATGTTTACCCATCTAGAAAGTGCTCTTATATCTGCTACAGATATCTTTCAAGAGTCTTAGTAAGTCAGGAGACTGTATACTCTTCATAGAAAGAAAAAGATGGTATTTTCAGGTTGCTCCCTTTGAAATTGTCAAAATCTAGGTAAGTTCCTCTCTTCACACTTCTTGTTGTTATTAAAAATAGCACCTATTTTGAAACTTATTGCAATATTTCTTTCAGCCTTAAAATACTGTGCTGGCAATTTAAGTGCAACTGGTACAGTTTGTTCTTTAGTAAGTGTAGAAGACTGCCTGTTTCTGGCCACTGACCAATCTTTCTGTTTGTAATGTACACTGACTATTTAGATCCTGGCAAGAAATTTGTTACTGGACCTTAAAGAAATATTTAAGTCCTCCCAACCTGGAAGGAGCTTAAAAAATATTGAATGGTGAATTAGCATTTTTCTATGTACAGCTCTCACAATAAACATGTTGGTAATCAGATTTAGTGTAAAGCTGTACGAGTTATTAGTGCTTGGCAAGCTGTCCTGTAGCATTTCCTTTTGTGATAATATTTCAAAAAGGCAATTTGTTGAGATGAAACACAAACCTTATACAAATACAATCCAGATCACTCTTTACAAATACCAAGGTGTTTGTCAACCAGATTTTTAGAACCTTAGGACAGCCCAAGTTGGAAGGGACCTCGAAAGATCACCTGGTCCAACCTTTTGCGGGAGAGGGATGAGATTATCTAGCACCCTGTCCAATTGCAGGGATTTAATCCAGGTAAAAACATTTATTCGTATGATTTCTCTACTGGGCAGGGTTTTTCCCTTCCTTAGATGAAACTTACATGTTTTTCTCTGCTCAAAGGGGCATAAAAAACCAAACACGTCATTAGCCTTATGCAGATGTAAAAAATGAAATGTGGCACATACTAAGGATATTGGTTTAGTATGCTTTGGCCATGCTTCTGGATTCACAAGTAAAGTACGTCCAAATGTACCAGGTATTTTCTGTAGGTCTGTTTTCTTCACACATCAGCATATGTAGATTGCTAACTAGATTGTCAAAATACCTCCAGGGGGAAAATCTGCATGTTGATTACCTGCTAGGCTATATTTGAGAGAATTATGTCTAAGCTGTTCTTACCAAGATCAAATAGTTAAAGCAATAATGTAACGCTGCCTATTCGGATAGCTCGGTGTTTGTCGGTGGGTTTGTATGTATCACACTACATGTTTATGTACATGCTTTACACTTCCTTTTCCCTACTGCCCTCTGTGAGGCATTACAGCTAATTTATTTTGGAGTGACAAAACTGCTCGTGTCATCAAGCACTGTTACAGGCACGCGCACTGTGTATCTGCATTGTGGGAATGGCAGTGATTTCTGCATAAATGCACACGACGTGTGGTATGTTCAGGGGTGAATAGTGGTAAGACAAACAGCAGTTTCTTCTAGGTAGTTGTAAATGATGAATCATTTACTTGACAGCATTCTGCCTTTTTTTTTCCCCTATGTCATTGGATGCTTGTCTGAATTTTTTGGCTTTTTCCCAGAGTCCACACTGCTTCCAGCTGAGATGCCAAACCCCACTGCCGTTTGGATTTGCGCAACGCTGCTTTAATACCCAGAGCTCCTCCATAAATAGTTCTGCTCTCCCCACGCCCAGCTAGAAAACAACCACAGGAAATCGGGGAATGTGCAGCCAGCACAGCTTAGCTGGCACTAAGTGATCTGAGCCAGCACAGCACGCATGAGAGCGTTCATGTATGTAGCCTGCACTGCTTGCTGTCTGCGGCTGCTACCTCAGGAGCTCCGGTGCCTGCTTTTTAGAAGACACCATATTGCTACAGCCTTACAACAGCAGCAGCGTTGTTGTTGTTGTTGCTCTGAGGAGTGGCACTCCTGTAGGAAGTGTACGCAGCTGCCCCCTCTCTCTCCCTTTCTCCCTGCCTTCCTCCCTCCCTTTTCATCCCAGTCGATTACTGGAGGCTTTTATCAGCTGCATGCAGTTGTCAGAGCAGACAGTCTCGGGAACTTGCAGTGGCTTTCTAAAGAAGGAAAAATTCAAGGAAGGCAGATGGACGGATGTTTTTACCGGTGTGAGTGAGCAATTAGTACATAGGGGTCACCGAGCAGGGGCTTCAGATTTGGAGCTGGAAACGTCAGGGTCTGTCTGGATCTTCTTAGCTAAAGACGTGAGCTTACTTCTGCTGTGACTGCAGGGTTGGGGGGTTTTTTCCCTCCTCTGCCTGCTGAAAAATTTTTTCTCCTTCTCTCTCATTTCTGTATGTGTATGGGAATATAGCTGACTTCAAGTATGAAGATTCAAGAGCATCCAAGCATTCCTGAAAACAAGTTGCAAAGAAGTCAAGATGCTGATGATCAGGAAAACAGCTTTGTGTCAGAAGTGCCTCGGCTGGATTTGACAGCGCTGTGTGATGACAGCAACTGGGAAGGTAGGATTGTGTGATGGCTGGTCGTATGAGTGAAACGAGAGAGGGAAACCTGAGTGGGCTGGGTATATCTTTATGGGATCGTGTTCCCTTGCCAAAAAAAACAGGGAAGCGGTTTTGTCCTAAATACGGAACTGAAAGTTTGGAGAAACTGGAAGCGAAATACTAGATGGGTACTAGTTCTACTTGTCACTTAGAGGAAGAAAATTAATTGTTTTCTTCTTCCGCTTACTTTCATGTGCTATTTAGTACTGTTAAGTCCCTGAGTATTTCAGAATAACTTATTTCTTGGTGGCCGATCACTCGTATTAAGGTAGACTGCCCAGCACTTCAAAGAAACTGGGTATCTCACAGTCTAAAAGCAACTTCTTTCTCTGTTTTCTTCCACTTCTGTCACTATTTGGAAATAACGGTTTGGATCTGAAAAGCCCAGCTGGAAAAAAAGCTGTCTGTTTGCTACTCTGTCTTCTGATGGCTCTTACAACTTTTTTTTTGTGTATGCTGTGAAAAAATTCTGATCACCAACTCAAATGGCAGTGTTAAATTGCATGTCATTTAAATTATTTTAATACTGTTGCTTAGCTCTCATTTCCAGAGTGCATGCTTGCTTGACTCTGCAGACTCACTTAAGAGTGGGAAATCTGGGGGAACTCTGTGGGTGCCACGAACCTTAATTTCATTTGAAACTGAGATTAAGTGAAGGTGCCCAGCACCTCTGGGATCAAACTCTTTTCCAATTACTGAGTACGTCTCTGTGTACAAGCAAGAATTCTTCTGTTAATTTGTGCTTTAGGAGTGAAAGAGGGACTTTGACGGGGAAGAAACAGGAAAATGCAAGTATGGTGTTTTAATAAAGCAAGAGAGGGAAAATGTGTAACTAATTTGTTGCTCTAAAAAAACCAATCTCTGAGGGGCTCTGAGAAGTTCCAAGTTCTCTGCTCCTGTATCCGCAGCATACGTGACCTAGTGTATTTTGCTGTTCCCTCTAGGATGGAAGTAGTTACGACACTTCGGGCATGAGTAAAGAAAACCTGCAGCCATGGCTGCCTTTGAGTCAGCCAGGCAGCTAGTCACCATGGACAGGAGATAATTTNTGAGGGGCTCTGAGAAGTTCAAGTTCTCTGCTCCTGTATCCGCAGCATACGTGACCTAGTGTATTTTGCTGTTCCCTCTAGGAGGGAAGTAGTTATGACACTTCGGGCATGAGTAAAGAAAACCTGCAGCCATGGCTGCCTTTGAGTCAGCCAGGCAGCTAGTCACCATGGACAGGAGATAATTTCTCCACTTGCTTGCTAGGCTGGGATTCCCTGGGTGGTATCACCACGCGTGCAGCATGGCTGATCAAAGCGCCACGGAAGGGCTCCCAGGAGGCCTTGGTCGCCTTATGCGTTTGCTGAGATGCTAATTAGCACTGCCCTGCAGGGTCTCGAGGCAGGCTGAGTACGTCTGTGTTCTCAGAGGTGATGTGTGGCTTCAGCCATCACGTGAACCTTTGGAAATAATGAGACTTAATTCCTGGGTTACTAATGGGAGTCATATGAATGCATGAAGGAGAGAACACTGCTCCTTTCTGTCTGCCAGAGGCTTTCCCATCATAAGAAATAAGTTGCGCCTTGGTACAACTTCCTCTTTGTAGGCACGCGCTTATGTTGGGTCCTGGCTTTCTTTGCCCTGCAAATATGAAACAGGATTATGAGCATGTGTGACTGCTTGAAGAGTGCTTCTCTCTGACGCTTCCTTTCTCCATTCTGTTCACATGTATTTCACACGAGCAGGAGGCGAGTGGTTGCAAAAGAATCAGATGTCTAGGCTGAGAGATGTCATCTAAAATACTTGCCTTTCAGAATCACCATTTTGTTGGTGCAGATGAAAGAGTGGCAAAATGGTGCCTTCTGTGTCTCAGCAAGGAAAGACTGAGTCTTTCCTAACTGTGGATGTGAAAGCAAGCTCGCAGCAGCCAGGAAAGGGAAGATGTTAACATTAACGCTCAGACTGCTTCTGCAGCGAATGACAAAGTGTGTCGCTGAGACTGGCTTTGCAAGGCAGGGTTGTACCAGTCATCCGCATCTCCAGCAGTCAGGGCATCCTCCCTTCCCCTGGCAGCCTGTGTCACTCAGACCTTCACACGTCTCCTCAGGATCTATGTCGCAGCTCTGGTTGCATCCCCAGCAAAAAGGGAAAGGACTGTGCCTCCAAATGCAGTAACACTGAGTTATTTATTGCTAGCAAATTTGGTAGGTCTGTCTCTCAGGAAATTACCCATTCCTCCAGGACATGGTGGAGCTGACTTCTGGTGGCAGGGTCCTCTGTATGGTAGTGTGGGAGACAGAAAGCATCTAGCGAGCAGGGCAACTGCTGGGCCTTTCACGAATGGCTGTGAGAACAATTGCAGGTTGAGGGGTTGCCTTCAGCTGTAGTTGTCACTGCCTCCAGTCAGTTAGGAAAGGACCTTGAAGAATGGGCACAAAATTGTGCAAGACAACCTTGTCCATTGACTAGCTTGTATTTATCACTTGGGCAGACTCTCTATCGTGTTAAGACCAGAGCTGCCTTAAAAACCCTCCTTCAGGGGCACAGAACTGTGATAACGGCTGCTAGGTGAGCTGGCAGGGTCTCCTGCCTTTTATGTTATGCTAGAAGCAATTTTTACCAGTTGTTTTTTTTTTAAGGTTCACCACATGCAGCAAATCTCTCCTCTTAGTATAGATTTGACTATTTCTCCAGGTTATATTCTCTTAACCTAAAGCTGAGCAGAGAGAGGACAGAGAAATTTGCTTCCGCGCTTCCTCCAGTGCACAGGCTCACGCTGCCGTGTGCAGGCTTTCTGCGTCCACCTTGCCTGCTACGTATAGGGGCATACGTGTCGTAATCGTCAGGCTATTGATGTGGTACACAGGGTGTGAGCAGTGCCCCAGCCGAATTTGAGTGCTGAACAGTTGGCCATTTCCCATGGTCTGAGAGAAGTATTTTACTAGTGTGTGTTTGGTGGATGCATACCAAATAGTTTTATTCTCAGGCTGAGTGTGAACTGAGCTGTGTCTGTAAGCTGGGATGCCTGACTTCTAGGCTTGTCTGCTAAACCAGGTAGTCGGTGCCAGCTGAGACAGGCAAGCAAGCATTTTCAGAGCTACTTCCATAGCAAAGGTTTTTAATTGTTGCGGATTACGTTTGAATCGAGTGCTGTGAGCGAGGAGGACACAGTGTTCTCTCTCAGTCCAGCACTATTGTGCAGATTTCTTACCAAATGTTTCTAATTCAAGCCCAAAACTTGCTATCCTGCCCTCAAGGAAAATCTGGAAGTATGTTTCTAATTCAAGCCCAGAACTTGCTATCCTGCCCTCAAGGAAAATCTGGAAGTATGTTACGCTCCGTAACAGCGGCTGGCCCTGTCAGCAGCTTGGAGCTGAGCAGTTCAGTAAATTGATACGATGCGTGTGATGGCTGCCTACATCGCTTGATTACTGATGTTTTCAAACAAGTTCTGTAGATGAGATTTCAGGCAGAGTTTGCAGTAACAAGCATCTATGAAACAATCAACTGACATTTTTCTGCAAACTTTCAAGCGTAAAAGAAAAAGAATAAAAGTAGAAGTTTAAAACACAATTTGAATTCTCGGTGTTGAGAGCTCAACTATTGCAGCACTGAGACCCTGAGGGTGAAGCTGGTCTGCAAATAGTTCGACACTGCCTTAATTGATACTTTCCCATGTAATGCAAAAAAATCCAAAGAGTATAGCAACACGGACACTGAATTTAGGTTTCTTTTTTTCAACACCCTGGACTTAGATACGTCAGTGTGTTTGTGTGTAACACTCTTTAGCATAAGAAATCAAAAGGTGGTGAAACACACTGTGTTTTTATTATTATGTGTAGAAAAGAATAATTGCATTGTTTACTGATTTTATTGTATAGCACTGATATTTTAAAAAAATTTTTTGTTGTTTATTATGATGTTCTATTATAAACAAAATACAAAGTCGGCTTGCTAGCTGAGACCTGTCATCTCTAACTGAAAAGGCGTAGTAGTGCTTTATTTGGGCCATTCTTTTTGATCTATGTAAGGAGAATACCTCCTAATTTAGTCAAACAAGTATATTTTCAAACAGTTACTTGTAAGATGAGTAAAATAGATTGTTACCGAACTAGTGAATGTTTTAAGGCTTTAAATTGCTTTATTCACTTCATTATGAGTGGTATTTCTGGGGTGTTTCAAGTGGGATTTAATACTAGGACCTCAGGTGTTGTAATTAGTTTAGGCTTTTTAATCTCTCCGGACCTACTTCAGTTTATGGCAGCTAAGATTTGGCCTCCTTTGTTTTGTCAGATGGGTGTGTATAAAAGCACTGTTGGCAGCAAGTATCAGCTGTGTGGCTGCAGAGAGGGAAACAGGAGATGCCCACGGCATTTTCCCGGCTGCACCTCAGGCAAGACGTGTGTGTGGGCACCTCCCTGTTCACCCTGCAGCCCCCAGTAACCCTGTGGCAAACATGCAGTGCAATGATAAAAAATGTCAGATTTTGTCAGCAAGACAGCTTGGAGCTCACCAGTAATGCACCAGTTTGATATAATTAGTCTGTCTTTCTTCTCGCGTGGTACAGGTTTATTAATATCTCCAGCCCTCTATGCAGCAGGTTGGCAGAGAGGTTGTACTGCTGTAGGCGTGTGTGTGCCTGCAGAGCAACACCTGGCAGAGAGCTGACAGCTTTGTTGAAAGATCAGCAGGTTGTGGGATGCTGAGAGGGAGCACAGCACTTCTGCAGGACTGCAGACTCAGTACCAGCGTATTTCACTTCCTCTGCGCCAACTTAGAAAAGGCGTACCTAAAAGAAATGCGTTGAGAGTCTGACCAAGAAACAGAAATTTTTTTCACCCCTTCTCTGCACTGGTACAGCCATGGTGGTTAAATATTCCCAAGTATTTTTTTCAAGAAAGGTTACCATTATGGAAAATGGGGGAAAAAATAGTACATGGAAAGAATGTGGAGGTGGGTAGAAAACTAAGAGTTTTCTTTGAGCCAGAGAGATCTGTTCAAGACAGAAGATGAGTAAGGGTAACTGCTCTGTCAAGTTAATGGCAAAGAAAAGGTAAAACATTTACATTCTTTACAGAGGTTTTATTTTTCAGTTAGCAGAAAGGGGAAAGCGTGACAACATTAATCCTGATAGCAGATACTTCAAACATGAACCATTAAGTCCAGGAATTTAGCAGCCTTCAGAAAAGGCTCAACACTTTGATCATTATCTTCGATAAATGAATAACAAAAGATAGTATGTGTTCTGTTAGACAGGAACTGATTGATTGTGCACTGTCAGAAAAATCGGCAGCTTACCCTTAGCAGGTTCCTCTATATTTTTGCAATCCAGCAATTCCAGCGCTTCCAGCTGAAGTGCCTGGCACCTGGCCAGTATGAGAGAGAAGGCAGTTGGATTACAGCTCTGGTCCACTTTGTGATCTGATGTAAATAAGTGCATAGTTCTACATACCTAAATATGTTCCTTAACTAATTGCTGTTACTTTCGGGGACGGGTGGGGAAGCAGTTTTGTGTCCAGATGAAGTTTTTTTCTTCTAGGTATTTATAATCTGCAAGGGAAACAAGTCGGGCCTTCCAGGAATGAGGGTTAAAACCAGCTGATTTTCTATAGTGGCCATTTCTTCTGTCAAGTCTCAAATCTGATTAGGACTTTTTTCCTTCTCCTTTTTAACACTTTCTCCTTTGGGATGTGGGTTTCTATTTTGGGTCAGTGTTTTGAAATCAACAAAATAGAAAGTACACATACCTCGGCCTCCGCTAGCTTGCATAAGGTGCTTTGCTGTCTTTTGGGGTTTGATCAGAGGCTCTTTGAGCCCTTGCAGTTCCCTGAATGTCGCATGCTATCTGGTATGTAAATCCACCTTGGGACAAAGTCACATGTATCATGCATGAATAATAATGGCTTTGTGAGCTGATGTGGTAGGAGCTTAATTTGGTTACAGCTAAATATGCCGCTGATTTCTTCTAAGTTTATTCCATCTACATAAATCCCATGGAGGTGTGATTTAACAATTTCCAAGTGGAAATTCTGTTTGGGTGTGAGAGTGTATTCCAAAAATTGGAAGTGAGAGATGTCTGGAAGAATTGCGTGCATCACTTAATCTCATTCCTGCTAGTCAAATGCATCAAAATTGTTCCTTTTGTGTGTTATTAGCCTTTATTTTCCTACAAGAGATCTTGTGGAGGACCTTCCTGAAACAGAGGTTCGGAGAAGTGTGTGACACCAAAGCATTGCGGTTTGGCTGAAGTGTTTGCCCTACATTTCACCTTCCTTCTTATCAGATTCCTTGAGCAAAATATTTCAGGTATTAGGAACGGCCAAGGTTGAATGGAGATCAGAAAAAACTCTTGTTCCAGAAATTAACCAAGAGAAGTGCAGGCTGCATAAACTTTGCAATCTATGGCAACACAGCCTACACACCTTGCAGACCTCATTGAAGTATCCTCTGCAGGCTAGGTTTGTATGTGCTTAGCTTATCACAACACCTGCGAGAGGCTCTTAGGCAAAAACTTCCAGCCATTACTTTCAGAGCAACGCATCAGTGTTTATGTGCAGCACCAGCCTGTAAGCAGAGGCATGCCATTTATATTTGTGTGCTAAGGAAGAAGGGAAGATGAGGAGGGCATCGTTTCGACGCTGTGTACAGGCAAAATACCACTGAGCCTGTCCTTATGGAATTGTGCATGATCTTGCACTGTCCAAATTGTGCATGGGGAGAACATTAAACAGCATAGAGGTTCTGTAAGGGAATCCTCATGCAATCCATTCTGAGCTATGAAAACGTTAACCTTGTTCAGCAAAAGGTAATGCTGCTTTTTATTCAAAATTTGATAATGTCATACTTCACGGAAGAAGAACAGACACACTAGGCACAGGAAATAATGAGTCCGTAGCTCTGTGACTGGTCTGGGAGCTTTCTATGAGGTTTTTGTTTTGTTACTTGACTCTAGAACTATTTGTTAGATTTACAAGTTCAAAGCCTGGCTCTTAAACTGTCTAATCCGGTGGTGCTAAGTAGCAGCATGCAAATCAGCTTAGTAAACTATCTGAACACAAAACGTTGTCTCCTTATGGCATCTGGAGGGAGTGATCACAAGATTGAGGCGGCAGCATAGTGGAGGCCACGGAAAGCAAACCAGCAGTGCTACGTTGGGTTTTCTTCTTTTTCCCACTCCAGCATCTCCCTGTACAGCATTGCTTTTACTTCCAGCTGGTTAGATTGTCCAGGGGGCTGAAGATTTCCTCACTTTTCTACCGTGCTGTTAAGCAGCAGGATTGCATGTGAAAGAGAAAAGGGGGAAACTCAGACCATATTACCATTGTCGTTAATTTACAGGCTTGGCACTGTGCAGAACAGGTAGTAATGTGAGACACCTTTTCCTTGCAGACTAGAAGGTCCTATGCTTACTCCTAGTCTTTGAATTTCTTACAGCGGGTGGCAGGGTCCTATTGGAGTGCTGGAGGCTATGGGATGACAATTAATGTGCTATTCATTTGCACTTGTACATCTTGAAACTGAAAAAAAGTCCTCCTGTAATCCGGTTGCCTCCTTTGTACTGCTATGTGCCAATAATTCTCTCCTGTCCAGCATAACTTTTTCCTCAAAGGTGCTGGCAGGTGACGGCCTCGTTTGGTGTCAGTCTGTGGTAATTACTGGCCAACTTTTGGGTACAGTTTTCTGTTGCACCTAGGAGGTTATTTATGTTTGTGAAGAGCACCCGCTGTGGCCAGGCATTGCTTTGCACACTGGGCAGATGCAAGTAATGACCCAGAGAATGCCTGGCGACAAGGAATCGTGGTCCGGGACAAATGGGTCAGGGTTCATTAGAAAAGTTGCCTAGAGTCTGTCATACGTGTGAAACAAAAACAATACAACCAGCCTTTGTCTTACTGTTCCCAGAGCCCATCCCTGCTCTTTCCTCATGGCAGCGAGACGGCTTAGACTCAGATGAGGCTCGCCTTTCCCCGCAGGCCGGTCGCTTAATCCGCCAGCTTCTGGATGAGGACAGCGATCCTATGCTGTCCCCTCGCTTCTATGCCTATGGACAGAGCCAACAGTACCTGGACGATACAGAAGTGCCTCCTTCCCCTCCAAATTCTCATTCCTTCATGAGGTGGGTTCTGATTTGCCTGTGCTGACTCTCGCACCCAGCTATAAAGGGTTTGCACAGTTGCATCAAGCAACATCTCTTTGGATCACACACGCTGGATAGCTATGCTGTGTTGGGTTTCTGTTCCTACTGACAGGAAACTGATATTTTTAGAAAAGTTCTTCACAGCTAATTGTTTCTGGGTTTATGGATTAATATCTGGGGAGTGGCTGTTGCTGAAAGAGGCTGTACAGCATCTTTTGCTATCCGTCATTACAGAGTAGCAACATAGCTTTCTCACTTCTGTGGGATTTTCCTTTATTTACACAAAGTTTTAAGTGGCCTTCACTGCATGAAGATGTACTATGGCTGTTTGGATAAGCTCTTCCTGCAATCTCTGCTCTTGGTAGGAGGCGGAGTTCGTCTTTGGGATCTTACGAAGATGACAGAGAGGACCTTACCCCTGCACAACTCACCCGGAGGATTCAGGGACTGAAGAAGAAGATCAGGAGATTTGAGGACAAATTCGAAGAGGAGAGGAAATACAGAGTGAGTCTCTAGGAGTTAAGCATTTGTATGGAGAGGTATGCATTAGCAACAAAGGCAAGTGATGTCAGGGAAGTCTGTCAAACATAAAAAGGGCTTGAAAACATTTATGAGGAAGAAAAGAAAGAAGCTGCTGCCCAAAAAAATAAATTCTGCATCCATATCAAGCAAATTACCTCTCCAGGCATTATGTACTATCAGTGCAGCACAAGAGATAGGCTAATAAACTCATAGGATTTTGATCACTGCTTAAGACAGTGTGCCAAAAGGAGACTCTCAGTGTGTAGAAATGGCTGTGTTAAACCTCTGTTTGTTTATTTAGTCAAGTTCAGCTAATGGGAAGCGCAGTTGCGCATCTCGTTTGCATGATGGTAATCCCAGGACACTAGTGCATTGCAGAGGAGAGAGAGCAGCCGCCTTTACTCCTAAGCAAGGAAACACAGTCAAGTGCTGCTGAGCTGCAGCAGTGTACTGTAATCTAGTTATTCCTGACACGCCCTTCTGATGCACAGAAAGCTTTTTAAGGAACTAAAGCTTTGCATGTGCGCATCTTTAGTGGTGATCAAAACTGCAAAGGATTGTACTGGAAGGATCTTGCTTGCAGTAGAAAAAGCTGGAAGAAATGCTTAGAGCTTTTACCCTAGCATTTGGGTTATTTTGGTGTCTTTGGAACTAAGGCAGCCTTTGGTCTGGATACGTGCATCCTAACGCTTCTCAAACTGTTCATGGTAGGCTTCCTCTATTCTGGAGGTGCCGCCTTGTTAGGAAACAGTAGACATGATGATTCCAATGTGCATCTGGCCCTCTGAGCCACTCCTACAACTTAATGTTTGCCATCAAAAGTTTTGTGTTTTCTGAAAAGAAAGTCAGTCTCATGATGCCACTAAGAGCCAGTGTTGTGACAGGCAGGAGCAATTAAAGCAAGGTCTGAAATGAGCTGGTCAGAGCTATGCAGGTGCCAGTCCGAAGCCAGTACTCATGCTCTATGCTGGGTCTGAATTCTCTTGCACCTCTTTTTGTGACGCACACTTGTTTCAGTGAGTCTCTCCTGTCGGTTTAAGCAGCATGACTGTTCTTTCCTCCCAGCCTTCCCACAGCGACAAAGCAGCCAACCCTGAAGTGCTCAAATGGACAAATGATTTGGCCAAATTCCGAAAGCAACTTAAAGGTGAGCAGCCACCACTGGTGCACCTTCAGGGGGCAGCTGAACTCTGCCGCATTTACATTTGGTGTTAGGCAGCGGTCCTGTCACTGTCATATTTTAAAAAAGAAATTATTCATCTTCCCCCGAATGTCCCTGTTTAGAGTCAAAACTGAAGATATCTGAGGAAGACCTTGGCCCTGTTGTGCGTCAGAGGAGCAACACGCTCCCCAAGAGCTTCGGCTCTCAGCTCGAAAAGGACGATGACAAGAAGCAAGACCTGTCAGATAAATCTGCCAAACCTACTGTGGAAGCGACCCTTGATTCTATCCAGAAGAAGCTTCAAGAAAAACGAACAGAGACAAACCGACCTGAAGATATCAAGGTACAATGTAGACAGATCAGATTTAGGCCTTTAAGTACAAGTAGGTGACTCGTGGCTGCACTGTCACTTGTGAAAGTCCTGTGGTCTTCTACGTTTTCTCACAAAGTCTACAACCTTTACTCCCGGCTCACTTACTTTAGTTTCTTTCAATCTGCCTTTGGTATCTGATTTTTTTTTCCAGAGCTCAGTTTCTATTGAATGTCATTGTGTTTTCTTTTTCTGATCCCTGTATATTCCAAGTAACACTTCTGAATTATCGCAGTATTTCCTGCCTTATATTTGGGTATTTCTGTTGTTACGTCCAAAGGCTTTTGGCAAATTCTGAGTCTTCCAGTGATTCCGGAGATTGGGTCATCTGTTTTCTTCTAGTTCATGCCAGCACTGAATGCTCTTCTCTCAGGGCATTTTATCGCTACTCTTCACAGTTCCACATTGAGTTCTGTTAGCTGCTGTAATATCTGAGGTTTATCAGCAGGGAGGTCTTTGTGTCTGATGTTGCTAGTTCCTGAGGTTTGGGCAACCTTGTAAGTGAAGTACTTGAGTCTGCTGCCGTGTAGATTATGCAGTGCTTTGTAAGAGAGGGACAAATAGGATTATCTTTGTTTGCTAGATCTGCAGAAGAGGAAGATACACACAGTGTGTGTTTGGCTGCTTTCTGACGGTAGCAAGAATCCACAGCCTTGCCCATAGCCTGGCCATTTTAAGAGGGCATGTGATAGTATTCGGTGCTGTGATAGGGTGAGAAGGTTCGGTGTCAGGCAAGTTCAGTGGGAGAACTCTGGCAAACTTAGGGAAGTCTTCTCCGAGTGTCTGCCCTTTTTTTGTCTTGGTCCCCTCAGCCTGTCTCACGGAGCTTTTCACTCCATAGAATTGGCAGAAGGAGACAGTCTGACTGCACTTAGTTCTTGGTAAAATGTGTTTGTGGCAGTCAAAGCAAAGATGGCAAGCTTTGCAAGAGGTACTGGAGCTTATCTCAGATTTGAAGAAAAAGAAAGAACGTGGGTTTTTGTAGAATTTACACTTCAGAACTTAACTAAAAAAGAGCAACCATCATTAAAAGTTGCATACCATTGTTTTTTCAAAGCACACTGATAATCGATAAATTCCACTTATGTACATAAAAGGGGGATTACGTTCATATGCAAAGTTTATATGGTTTAATCTGCCTGCATTGTGCATACGGTGCCACTCAGGCCAACAGTCTCTTTGGCAGTTTAGCTGGGGAAAGAGGACTAGAAGGCAGATGAATCTTCAAAGCATTAATCGCAAAAAGACATGACTTTGCTAGGCCGCAAATCAATATTGTTTGAGTCCAGGAATCTGACTTTTTTTTTTTTCCTCCTCTCTCTCCGTGCCATTTTTCATAGGACATGACAAGAGATCAGATAGCAGCTGAAAAAGTGGCTCTTCAAAAAGCTTTGCTGTATTACGAAAGCATCCATGGCAGACCGGTATGTACAGCAGCATTTTTTTCAGAGTACATCTTTATATGTCCTTGTCTGCGGTAAATGATCCCCCTAATGCTCCTTTGATGTAACAGTTACTAGAACTTCTTGCTGTTCAAACCACACGTGCATCCTCTCATCTACCTCCCTGATCCTTCACTACCGCTGCTACTGAGGAGTCTGTTCTCATCAAGGTGATGTCTGCACGCAGCATTGGGCTTGGCAGATACCTGTAGGACCGAGCCTACAGGCTCAGTGAGGCTGAACGTGCACTGTTTTGGCATCACACTCACCAGGATCCACAGACACCCAGTTTGTGGCCCAACTGACTCACCAGCTTTGCAGGGGATACAGTCTGCACGGGAATAATTGTGTGTGGTCCCCCATCCAACCAGGAATTTTGCAAGTTGCTAGTATTAGTGGCTAACTGGGAAGACAGGTGCGCATACAATTGCTCCTTCTTAGAGGAGCTACAGCGTATTTCTCCCGGCACCTTGCTGTTTGCACAATCCTCTTGTGCCAAAGGATTCATGAAACAGTTTGTGTTCTGAGCATCGCAGTGTAAGTTGAGAGAAGATTTCATTCTTCCTCTGAGAAGTGGGTGGTTTTTCCCATGCACCAGTGGAAGCAAAGGGTATGGGGTTTCTTACACATTTGATCTTAACAAAGGAAAATTATTTGTGAAGACAGAGAATTAAGTATTGTGTCCTGTTGATCCCTGCTGTGGCAGAAACACGGTAGCTTCCAGGCCACCAAGTTGGCTTTGTATTAATCCCTCCTCCTCTTTCACTGATGACATTATAATCTTGCTACCAGCTGTATAGGTAAAGTAACTTAATTTCAGAGTGGTGCTAATCCCTTGAGCAGTGTCTTGGGAGCAGCAAATTACTGCTTGTAAGGAGTACTTGATTAATGCAGCTGACAAATCTGACATTCTGCTGCTGCATGGGATTCCTGATCTCTTCCGTGCTTTTGCTCCTGAATTATTTCCTCCTTTGTCCATTGTTTTAAAAAGTCTCACTAATTTATTTAAATGCCTTCATGAAGTGCTACTATTGTACAGTCACATATACCAGCAACTGAAAACAGCGTAGTTGTATGAGAGGACATGCAGTTTTATTCTTGTGTAAAATAGCAGAAGGCCAGCACAAGGGAATCCGGTTAACCCTCCCTGTCTTCTCCATGAGAACGAGTCTGCTTTTGCTGCTTTTACAATTCTATAAATCAACAGGTGGCATCTCGTGGAAGTAAACTCATTTAAATCTGTTTAAAAAGAGAACAAGCCCAGAGCCTGGCATATGTTTTTTTTCACTCCCCTTTCTGATGCTTTATTTATACAACTGCTTTTTAATTTGTTTGGTTTTAAATAAGCAGTCTATACCTAGCAACACTGAGTTGCGCGGCAAGGAAGACTGCAGCTGATCAGCTTTTGCTGTTCCCAGCTTCTGGCCCTGCAGCAGTGGAAAAGTACTGAGAGCTTGAGGAGAATGGGGATAGTTCAGCCAAGTATTTTTTTTTTCCTTAAAGATATTTAACTAAACATAAAAACAATGGAGCTCAGATTTGTTGTGCAACTGGGTCTTTCTGCACCAGTGATAGATGAACCTGCAAAGGTGGAACTGAACTGTTTTAGTTAAGCCAAAAAGTCTGTCTCTGCAGAAATTCTCGAGCTGCTCTAACAATGCAAGCAATGGTCTGTTCCTCAGCTGCTGCTCTTTTGCCATGTGGAGTGTGCCCCAGAGTTGTGTCAAAGGCTCCATTATTCCAACAGTCTTTTTGCATTTTGATGTTCTCCCAAAATATACTCAGGTTCTGCTGGTATTACTTATGTTTACATAGTGAGATGGTTTGCCCATGTGCTAAACGTTCTCTTTCAGAATCTGCTTTCTGTTAAGTGTACTGGTGTAAGTCTACAGGGCTGACTCAGGCCCCATACACTTAACTTCCAACGCCTAAATTAATTCTCCGTGTTCTTCCTCCATACTGATATTCCGACACTGAAGCATGTTGTTTATTTTTTCCATTCTTCAACATACCTAAGGATTTTTTGCCCATTCCAAGGCTTATATTTACTTTTCTGTACGGAACAGTGCTATTTATCGACTTTGAAATGTCATTAATTGAAGGTTTAGTTCTCAGCCTCAGTATAGTCCTTTTTTTTTTTTTTTCCTTTCAAGTAACAAAGACCGTCTGAACCAACAGTAGTGCTGCGCCTCCTGTTCCACTAACTGCTAACCTACTAAAGCTAGGAATAATACAATATATGTATAGGCTACCCAGTTTCTCCAGTTGTATGCTTGATTGGTTGCAGAGAAACATCGAAAGTTGGAGGTAGCTTGCTAGCCAGTGCAATTGAATGCAGACACATCAACATGGAACTCGATCCAGAGGGCCGAGTGAATTGTTTGATGCTGCTCACGTCCCTCTAATCCATGGGAGCTGCTTAGTCAACGAACAGCCAGCATGAAGCTGTCGGGCATTGGAGCCCAACTGCGCTTCGGCAGTGTGGGACGTGCTGGCCCCAGAGCTCGGACTGCCCATCTGTGTGCCCCTTATCAGGCTTGGGGATGTTTGCATTGAACCCAGAAAGGAATAAAAAGTCTTCCTTCTTCTTCCTCCTTATTCATCTGCCCCCAAGATAGGAAACACGTTTGGTTATCAGGAGGAAGGTGCTACCTCCAGATGCTTAGAGTTCATCCCTGCCAGTCCCACTCCTGGCTGGCACTTACAGCTCTTCTGCCCCTTGCAAACCTACACCCTCTGTGGCTCTGGAGGGAGGATGCAAAAGCTTTAGAAAGCTTACCCCAGTGAAAGTCAACTGCAGACAGCATTATAAAAGACAGTTCATTTTAAAGTTTCCTCCCTCTCTCAAGCTGTATTCCCTTTCCTCCTATTTCTGTTGTAGAAGGGGAGACCATACAAAGCTCCCTACGGGTTCCACTGTTAATGTTGATTTTTATGTGGCAGCTGTTCAGATGGTCTGGTGATTAGCAGCAGTAAAAAGCCTTGAGGAAGATAAGCGTGATATCAGAATCAGTTAAAGCTTCCCCTCATAAGAGCTTTATAATCTAAAGTTAGACAAAAGATCTAATGGGAGGACAGTGATAGGATGTGGGTCAGACAGTGCTGAATGCAAAGACGATGATCAGGTTGGTTTCACTGAGTAGTTTGTTTGTTTTCTAACCCTGCTGTAACAAAACATTGAAGAAATAAAACCCAGCTTCCTCACAAATAGTACTTAGTTGGACAGACCTTGCTTTCCCACACTAGCTACTGTCTGTTAGGTCTACCCTTCTGCACTGTCAGTACTACTGAGATTGGATCTGAAAGAAAAACAGAAATGAACACTCGCAGTTTGTAACACTTAAACTGGGGAGGGAGCACAGCATGCAGCTTTAAGGAAGGCTTGGGGTGGGCATCACAGCACTACTCTGTCTTCTCAATGCCACACAGTCCTGGCACCTTCATCCCTGCTCAGCTCCATGGTAACTTCTCAGCAAGGTTGCTGGGAAGAGGGGTGGAGGGGAGGGTTAGCAGGTGAAAAAGGTGAAAAATGCTGGCTTGGACAGGAAATCAAGAGGAATAGTGAAGCTGGAAAGTCAGCTTTTGTGAAATCTGTAGTTTGACCTACGCTGGGAAAGTCTCCTTACGTTGCAGAATCCAGTCATCGCAGCTCCTTTCTCTTTTCATGGGTCATAAACACTGCTGCTGAGGTCCCAGCGGCAAGAATAAGGGTGCGAAACCTCCTGTTGTGCCTTATAATGGTAGATGTGATTACAAGCACAGGCTGCTGCCTCTAATGGGTCATTTTGTGCTGTGGACATACAATACCTAAGTTGGTCATTTAAACCACCTATCTCATACAGCCACGTTACAAGACACCCCACAGCTTGGGTGCTGCTTTATCTGGCACCTGGGACAGGAGATGCAACGACGTACACGAGCACTGGCATTACCACTTTCGGGGCTAATGCTGCTAATGTGTCATCCTCATGAAATTCTCTTCAGGCCCCCTCTGACGAACAGTGATCACAGTCACATGCGTTATAGAGTAGAGTACCTGCTGCAGGCTTCATGGGTCTCGCTTTTTCCTTTTCAGGTTACCAAAAATGAACGACAGGTGATGAAACCACTGTATGACAGGTATCGCTTGGTCAAGCAGATACTCTCCAGAGCCAGCACCATCCCTATCATTGTGAGTAGAGCATTCTTTTGGGGGGCCATTTCTTTGGTTTCAAGCTGAGGAAACAGGAATCGCCACACTTTTGCATACAACACTATCACTAAGGCCAGGTTCCAACCTCCCTTACCACTCAAAGACCAAGTAAATGCGTGAATCAATGACACACCATATACTGAAGTCGGGCAAAGCAGGTCAAGGGACTGTAGTGCCCACCCATGAGCCATGGGGCACGTCTCACCTTATGTTGTTTCTCCTCTTTCCGTTGGGCTGCTGCTGTTTTTTCATCATCTTGTGTTTGGCTACAGCCTCACCACCTTTTCTTTACCAATCCACGCTGAGCTGTAGGTCTTCCATGCTGCTTGGTTACACAGGATTGTATGTCAGGAACCACAGACTTGTGTGAGTCCCACAGGAGATATCAGTCTCCTTGGCTGAGAGAAAGGGCCAGCAGTCTGCTAACACTTCATTTGTATTGAAGAGATCATGCAAGGGCTGGATATTCCCTCATTCAAGGTGGTGCTTTGGCAAGGAGGCACTGCCACCAGCAAGGAATCCAGTGCACCCCCTAGGGAGCAAATGCACTGTCTCTAATTTTAGACAACTTGTGTAAGCCACTGTTTAAAAATGATTTGATCTAAAAAATACACAATGAATACTGTTAGCCTGTCTATGGAAAGAGAATTGTTTTATCATGGTTCCTGTTTACTGTCTGTCCTGTATGATCCTTTACTTTTTTTGCTGTTCCCAAGCAGCATTCATGTCCTGACTGCTTTTTGTAGACCACCGGTGAAGTGACTGGACTGGCACAGCATTACTGAGTGCAGTCACACCAAGAAGTGGGGTTTTTTTTCTGCAGACAGTGGGATGTGGTTCTGCATTTAAAACAAAACAGAAAGCTGTTCCTCTTTGAATATGCGAAGTACTCCCCAAAAGGTGTGCTGTGAAGACAGCACTGGCAATCAAGAAGAAACCATGTAGCTGTACATGGGCAGTTTAACACGGAGCTCTCGAGAGCTCAGGTCCTGTTCAGACACAAAACTGAAATTGCACAGTGGCTAGCAGAGGAGAGACAAGACCAGCTTCCAGCTTTCCCCAGCCCCTTGACTGAGAACAGTGAGAGGCTTGTGCACAGACAGCATACATTTGAAAATCCATCTCCACATCATTAGGCACTTCAACGCGAAGTTAGGCTCCTGGAAAGCAATCCTGGAGAGTTTAGCTGGCCTTACACTGCAGCTCCGGAGAGCCAACCACATGTTGATTGTGTGTCGGGGCCTCAGGCTGGGGATTATTTTCTTGCAGCCTTTACTTTGCAGTTGCTGCCCTGCTAGTATTCCAGCATCCAAGCATTTTTCTTCAAAGTGTTCGGCAGTGATGTTCCTTGCTAAGCAACACCCTGAGAGAAAACAGCCCAAGGTTCAGGGGGTTTGCCAAGCGTGTTTTTCTTATTTAAGAAATAGAGTTCTCCTGATGGTCCAGCGATGAGCTGAGAGTGAGTGTGTGGGTGAGAATGAGCTGAGAGCAGGTGGTGGAGGAGAAAGGGGTTCGTAATGTAACATACTTGTTAACACCTGTCACAGGGTTCCCCCTCCAGCAAGCGGAGAAGCCCTTTGCTGCAGCCAATTATCGAGGGCGAAACAGCTTCCTTCTTCAAGGAGATAAAGGTGAAGACCTCCAGCTGCTAACTAATTGCTCAGTTTGCATCAATTTTCCCCTTATACCAATGAAAGAGAATGATTGATAATTTTTTTTTCCATCAGTGTTGATTTTTTTGCAGTGTCCTCCTGAAAAATCAGTAGCTGCTTTAAGCCTCACCTGTTCTGATCAAATTCTTCCCTTGTTGTAGATAAGACTACAGTATTTTGTTGGCTTTGCATTCTTTTCCATCCTTCTCCTTCCCCATCAACCTGCACATAATATGTTTTACTTTGCTTTAAAAAAAAAATGAAAATCACAGTTACCTCTGTGTGTTGCTTTCTTCTTGCTTTCCTCCTTTCTTTTTAATAACACTAATTTGTTTTGCGGTAGTTTCTCTCACTCCAAAGCTCTGTGGCTTGCACACAGCACCGTGGCAGGAATGAGCTCTCACAAAACTAACACTCGCACATGGAGCCAACCGGGGCGCTTACGGGATTCATACCTACTCCCATTCGCGTGCTTATTTTATCCAGGGCTCGTTCTTTGTCACCGCTTTGTGGATGGTATTTCTAACCAAGTCCCATGAGGATGGAAGTAAGGACAACTCAGTTCTGCTAGTTAACGCTTGGTCAGATTTGGATGGCAGGATTGTTGTGTTTCTTTCTCGTGCTGCTGTGGGCTGATAATTCTTGGTGGTGAAGACTGCTTCGGTATTGGGCCTTCTTCCCCTGAGAAGAAGGGAAGTCCAGCGGTTGACCAGGACACGCAGCATGGAGCTGGGCCCTGGCTTGCTTTTGTTACCTTTGGAATGTAATAGGGGGGAAAAGTACTTCGGCACACTTGGGTCACTTACGCATTATCCAGCCAGAGTTTGGTTAATGGTGTAAATGCTGCAGGCCTAGACATCCAAGGTGATTTGATTGTTATGCAGCTACAGTAGATTGTATATTAGTGACTATTCAAGGCACATACTCTTTAAAACCAGGTTGCTGACCTGCTAGTCTGCTGTTCAGAGGCTGATTAATCATGACTGGGCTTTCTAGATAAACTTATGGATCAAATGTGCAATAGTGTTCTGGTGAAGGAGTGGTTTTGGTTTTGTGTTTTTCTTCTAGTGTGTCCCCTGTATTTCACCTATGCACCCAGAGTCGAAACTTACAGCTACCGGTTATGGTGATCTCTGATGACAAGCACTGCTGGTGCTGCGTGCCAGGGCAGCATCGCACCATCTCAGCAGCGTCCCGCAGGGAATACAAACCTTGAGAGGTTTCTGACTGAAGATCAGGGTGGCCTTAAGGCCATTAACACTTACATGCCTATTAACACTTAAATGGGGCCCTGTGAAGCTGCTGTGGCAGCTTCGTGCTGAACTACGCTCAGAACTACTGAGAGGAAATTGCCAGAAGGCCCCAAAACTTACCCCCTGCATAGGTCCACTGTGGGCAGAGCACTGCCTATCTTGACGGATCCCTGACACTGTCAGGTTTTTTGATTCGGAGGTTTTCTTGAAGCATGTAGGAGAGTTGGATAAAAGCTTGAAAGGTAATTTGAGATGAAGCCTTACCAAATGTTTGGGTACAATATCTTGAATATTGTTTGTGTTGGAAAAATCATTGGAAAGCTTGCTTGCTGGGAGTGCTGATGATGGGACACTTTGGAGATTTTGTATTTGTAACTCTGGAACAAATCTAAATGCCTCACGATTGCCTAAAGATCGAAGCAAGTGCAAGCGAAATGGATCTAGTCAATGAAGAACATTCTGGTTCGAGGTGTAAATGCCAGTGCAGGTTTAAAATAAGGTTTTAAAGCTAAGGCTTATGGATGGCCGTTTCTGTTTGGTTCTCGCTAAGAATCCTTTGAATTCACTCTTTTGTTTTAAACAGCAAAATGCTTTAAGAGGCCTTGTGACAGCCAGATGTAGTGTTTGCACTGAGATCTAAACAAGTGGAATTTCTACACTTGCTTTTCCTCCCGTGGGCTTCCATTGGCAGGAGGCTCGCTCCTGAGCTCCGGGCCAGAGTAATCCTTGCTGGCTTGGGCAGCGTGCTGCTGCCCCAGAACGAGGCAGCCGAGACAGACGGGCTCATTGGCGTCGATGGGGACGAGAACGCTGCCAGATTTACACAATCGAGTTACACCTTGCATCTGTCCTCAGGAGCAGGCTGTCACACTGCTTACCAAAATTGTCCCCTTCCTTTCTCTCCAGAAGGAGAATCTAGAAGCAGCTTGCTCTCCCAGGAAAGGACACGGGAGCTCCTCCTTTGGTGCTAGAGAGGTTTCCCTAAAATCAGCATACTGTTTTTACTGCTTAGATTGACTTAGCAAGTCCTCATCCATGCAACAGCAGGATCGGTGTTCTCCTGCTTCAGTCCTCGTTGCCCTTACCTGGCAGGGCAGGACAGCGTGCTTGGGGACTGGTAAATGGCAATGGTGAGCAATGGTCTTCCTTCCCCAGCCCAGCCTCAAGTTGTTTGCGGGGTTTAAGGACGATACGTGACTGCTGTTTTATGCCTTCTGTTTAAGCTGTATAATTTACGTCTGGAGAAATGGTCTCACCTTAATCATATGCTAAATGTTGCTTTAACTTCACAAGTTCCCTGCAGATTTTCCTGAGATGTTTTCAAACTTGTCTCTATCTTTTATTATTATTATTACTCGAAACTTCTCTCCAGCTGATCTTTTTTTCGTCCTCAAACCTCCATCTTGGTTGTAGCCTGTGGCTTGGCATTGCATGTTCATGGCCTAGAGCTTTAACATAAAAAAAAATAAAACCCAACCTCTGGGCAAACTCTGATTTCATGTAAATTATAAATCATTGGCTTTGAGGATTTAATGGGACTATGCCAGGTCCTAGTGTTACTTTCTCCCCTTTTGCTTGAACTGTGGGAGCAGTCTCTTAGGAATGATCACAGAATCACAGAATGGAAGGGCCCTCTGGAGATCATCCAGTCCAACCCTGCTGCTAAAGCAGGTGCCCCCAGAGCAGGGTGCACAGGAACGTGTCCAGGCAGGGTTTGAATATCTCCAGAGTAGGAGACTGCACAACCTCCCTGGGCAGGCCGTTCCAGGGCTCCGTCACCCTCACAGCAAAGCAGTTCTTCGTCATGTTCAGGTGGAACTGCCTGTGCTCCAGTTTGTGCCCATAAATTGAACTATTCACAAGGAATTGCATGGAAGAAAATAAAATGGCTTCTTTTGATCCCAGTGCAACGATGTATGTTTGCATACACGTGAAGACTTCAGTGATACTAGCCCTCAAAAGCCTTTAAAGATACACATGTGCTTAGATCCTTCCTGGCTAGAGTTACATGGTTATAAAATACATTTTTTATATATATATTTTCACATACATATTTAAGAGATTTACTATCCATGCTGACATTTATTACCTTTCTCTAATACTCATGCCTCATTCCTTATATTAAGGTTGAAAACTGCCTTCTAGAAGTGTCTCTGCAAGTAAGAGAAAACTGGGCCCTGTTCCCTGAAAATCTGAATGATTCTGGATAGTGTCGCAGGACAAGCCCTCCGTTTGAGAGCGCTATGAATTAGCAAGTACCAAGTGCAGCAGAGACTTCCAGATCTTGTGCCTATAAATTTTGTAAAAAATTTCAACGCAACCAATTCATCAGTGTATTTTGGGGAACTTGCACTCGGCAGTGTTTCCACTCCAGTTTTGAACGTATTCCAGCTAAATGGTACAGCTGATGTCAGGAACACATTAGCAACAGCAGTCCTTTTACAGTCAATCATATCCCACATTTGGGCCATTGGAAGACTGATCTGAGCTCATCAAAATCACTGTACAAGCATTCAAGGTCTTGAATCAGCCGTTAGAGAGAGCTGTTGAGCTGCATGTGTTGAGATAATAGTTTGCAATTTAACCTGGCAGTCTGCATGCTGCCAGGTGCATTTGTAGGGGAATTCAGAGGATGGCAGGTATGCTTTACACAGTGTGCGCAATGACTGTAAGTGGGTTTATTTACATCAGAATACATAAACAAGCCAGCAGGTTGCTAAGAACTCAAGGTATTTTTTCAGTCAGTTTTGTTGCCTTGGGCCTCATTAACCAATCTGAGTTGGTGGTCGCAGTTTCTCTGACATGCTCTGGGTATAGGGAGTCTTACTGGTGGTCTTCTAGTGTCCTGTATTGCTTAGCAATTCAAGTGCTTGCTCTGCCTATCCTCTCTTTGTATCTGTTCCCCAGTGCATGTGGTGAAAGGAGGGGCCTGTTTCTGAGAAGGGAGGCAGTAACCTATTCTGTTATGGGGGTGCTCTGTCCCTCTCTGTAGGAGGAAGAGGAGGGGTCCGAGGAGGACAGCAATGTGAAGCCAGATTTCACAATTACCATGAAAACAGATTTCAACGTGCGTAGCTTCTTGGATCAACTAGAAGATGATGCTGACGGCTTTGTTTCCCCGGTGGATGATAAGATGCCATCTAGGAGCACTCAGGATATGGGTCTTTCAAATCTCCATGAAGCATCCATGTATGTTGAATTCACAAGCAACTTCATAAAGTTATTTCTTGCTGAGATAGCCTTTTATTTGTCAGAAAAGCGTCAAGATTTATTTTTTTTCTGTTCAGGAGTCTGAAATGTTTGCACTTTATTTTTAAGTGAAATAGACCCTCTTATGAAAGGACTCGGGAAGAAACTACCTTGTCCTGATACTGATAACTGACTTCTGTATGTTTGGGTTCTAGCACTAACTAGTAGCTCCACTTCACCAGTGGCAAGCCTGTACCATGAAAACAACCCTGTACTCTGCAAGGTTTTTCAGGTTTTGGAGAGGTCGAGTTGAACTAGCTTTGCTAGTTTCAAGCGCTTAGGTCTGAGGCACACACACGTAGGTCATGGCCTTACGTCATGACCATTGAATCTTGATCCCGTAAAAGTCACCAAAACCAGTCTCATCTTCAGCAAGTAAGTTTCATAGAAGTTAGTGGTGAATTGTGAAATGCACGCTTGACCTCCTTAGAGGCTTCAGCTTCAGTGTGTGATCATGTTGCTGAAGTAAATTCAGAGAGCTTTTTGTTGAAGTAACATCAGATTGCCAGAGCTGCTTGCAGGAGCAGCTCCATTGCTTGGCATACGTACAACCATACATTTGTAGATTTACTGTATGGTTCCTGTTGTACTTGTGTACATATGTATAATCTTGTTTATATTTAAACCCAACAGCCCTGAACTCTTAGAGCAGCTCCAGGAAGTCAGGGAAGAGAAAAAGCGAATCAGAAAAAAATTGAGAGACTTTGAAGATAATTTTTTCCGACAAAATGGAAGGTAATTATTTCTCAGGTGTCTCTGTCCTTCAGCTACTTTTAATCTGTTTGGCATCTACAAAGACCTCCAAATATGGGAAGTTACCTGAATTCACTGTTACGTATTTCAGCATCGATATCGGTGTTTTACCCAAGTTCATTACAGTTGTTCATTAAAATTAATTGCTTCCCCTTCCCCGACTCCCCCTGCAAAGAACTTCAGGGACCACAGCCTCTTTGAAAATTTTGTCTTAGGACAAGCAGTGGGAAGCAAAAGTACAGATTGTGAAAATCCAGCTGCCTCTAGCACAGCTGACAGGATGATGGAAGAGTTTCTCAGTGATAGAATAATTGAGTTTTTTCCTAGTTATGTGTTTACATTTGTGTCCTGTTCTTGCTTGTCCGTGAGGTATTCAGACACTAGTTTTAACAACTACTTCTGCTTTAGTGTAGCTGGGTTTATCATTTTCAGAAAATGTCCCTCGTTAATGAGCTGATAGAACGTTTTAATTTATTTATACTCTTAAATTATCTTGTTAGTTTCTTGCCACCAGCCATCATCCTTAGAGATTCTCGTAAAATCACTGAAAACTTAGAAGTTTCTTGTAAGCCAAGAGAAATCTGATCAGATACCTTCCTTTTCACAAGTGCGCCTGTTCATCTAAGTGATGTGGTGCCAAGCCAGGAGAAGCTGTATTTTACTTTGCCGGGCTGGCAGGCTGACATTCAGATGGCTCCTGAAATACTTTTCAAGTATAGTGTAGAGGCTGGCGATTTCAGGGAAGTAGGGCACACTTCAAATAATGTTTTGCATTTGGATCCATGGGACTGTGATTAGCCTCAATATGCAAACATCCCATGCTTTGCTGGGGCGGTTTGTTTGCCCCTCTTTTTTTTTTTTTTTTTTTCTTTTTACCTCTCAAAGGATAAAAGTTTTGGTTTTGTTCCCTGATGGGGAGTGGAGGAGAAGAGCTGCTTTCTATGTCTTGTTGGGGGACAGAGGGAGGCTGCTGAGGGAAGATGTCCTGTTACAGAAATCCTCATGATCTGCTTTCACTCCCACTAGGAACGTGCAGAAAGAAGACCGCACTCCTATGGCTGAAGAATACAACGAATACAAGCAGATTAAAGCCAAGCTGAGGCTGCTGGAGGTCCTGATCAGTAAAAGAGATCTTAGCTCCAAGATCATGTAAAGGAGGAGATTGTTTTTGCCAGTAAACAAAGAGGAGAGAGCACCAAATGGACAAATTGCATGAAGTGGATGCAGCAGGAGCCTGGCTGGGGAGAGACGAGGAGCTTCCTGGGAACTGAAGGGCCAGTCTCAGAGGTGGGAGGGCAAGGAAAGGTGGCTTTCCATCACTCTCTACACTAGCTCTTGTCCAGTTTTTCTGCAGGCCTGATGCCCAAAATGGAGTTCGCCAGCGTAGGAGACATGACGCTGCGCTCAGTGACTTCACTGAAGGGATCCTTTTGTTTTGATTTGCTTACAGATCCTGTAATATTTAGAATATCAAAGCCAGCCATGCTGTTCTTTTTTCCCAGGATATCATAGCAAGAGGCAAAGTAGGATGAATAGTGATTAAATCATCAAATAGCTTCTACTTTAGTTTGAGAGACAAGTGCCCTGACCTCGTGTGAAGGCACAGGTCACATAGCGCCAAGACTGTTCTCTTGTAGCTACAGTAAAGATTTGCTCAGACTTTTGACCTGACTGTTTGGAGTCCAGCATCTTCTGTTGCCCTAGATAAATGCTGTAAGAATCTCCTGGTCATCACCCACAGCTGGTGTGAGTTACAGTTTTGCCTAGCCTTGAGTTCAGTTTTCTTCCTGCTTTCTTGGTGGCCAATTCAACTGAAGTAGAAGAAAATACTTGCATCTGTTTGGGCTAGCAAAGAAAATGAGCTGTGCACCAAGGTTCTTGCTGGCTTGTTCTGCTTGGAAGGTGATACTGTCATATTATGACCATGTTTAGGCAACTGGGAGGAAAAAGGTTTTAAAAGCTTTAAGTCAGAATCCCTTGGGATTTTGGTAGCTGGTGGGTTAAATGTCTGGTGTCAAGTACCTCGAAGATACCTGGAAGACCCACCTCATTAGTACGTGTGCTTCATCATCTGATACAAACCTAAGAGTCCAAGCTGAACAGTCCATGTGCGTGTCATGCATACTCGCTAGCCTAAATTTTGTTCTTCTGTGTACACCGTCAATCAGACGGGCTGCAGTGGTGACACTGTGATGGTGGCAACAGAGGGTGGTCTTTTCTTCCCGGTGTGTATTGGTGGTATACCAGCGCAGAGGATACTGCAGGGAACTGAAAGCCTAGAGCCGTGTTCTACCTGCAGAGAGGGCCCATGTCTCAGGTGCAGGTTTTGACAATTCAGCATTTTCAAATTTGTTCATAACTTTCAGAAAAGAAAGTCCTGGGACACCTGATTCAGATGCTTGTGTCAGACAGGTGCTGCCTGAAGGAGTGAAAGGCAACAAGTTCAGGAACGCACCGAGTAGCTGAGGGCTCTCAGTTCTGCAGTCCTGGGCCACCTGGGCTCGCTCTTCCACTCCAGAGGTTTGTGTGCACCAACTCGCTCTGCCTCAAGCCAGAGCTGCACCCTGGTGTCCCAGGGAGAGCGTTTCTGTAATGCGTTCTTTTGCGTTGATCCACCAGGGAACTAATGTGCAGAAGCCAAATGGCTGAGATCAAATGCAGTGGCAGTCGTCATAGCCAGGCCTCAGGCAAGTCACACCAGAGGAGGCAAGAGGAGGAGCCCCAGAACAACTTCTCCCCCTTCCTCCTTTATATGGGCAGGTGGGCTCACAAATAAGATATATTTGGGTTGTGGTACGTAGACTTGCCCGGTTCCACTTCCTGTATGTGCTCTGTTAATTCTTGCCAAAACTGATGCTGAGGGTGTCTTGGTCTCTTCAGGATCCCGTGAACACTTCAAAAGGTGACCTTCTCCCAGTAGGTTTGCACGTAACCAACCATTACAGGTCTGGATGGGTGAGGCAGTGATGTGCGTTAGTAAAAGCACCTAGGTGGGATTCTCCCAGGAAGGGTTTTTATTACTAATTGCAGAATTGCCCTTTCTATATAAAATCAGCGAAGACTGGATTTCATATTTCCAGAGAGTCCAGAGGACTTGCTTGCTGACCTAGGGCTTGGCTTTTCAGAGATGCTGAGTTTCATCACTTGAGAGGTGTGGGGCTCTGTCTCTTGGAAACTGATCCTTGGAGTGTGTTAGCTGGGCTGACAAACGGGCTCAAAAACTGCTTTTGAAGGTGTTTGGCTGGAGGGGAAGGCTGACCAGGGTAAACCCCTGTCTGAACGCTGGGCAGCCCAGGAAAACTAAGCTCTGCCTGTGTCCTTCAGCCTGCTCTTACAGGCCGTTCCTCCCAGAGGCCGTACTCAGCCCTCCCTGGTTATTCTAGATACAGCAGCTGAGCCGAACTGCCTGCGGTGTTACTCCGCGAGGAGAAGTGTGGGATGAGAAAGGGTGGTGGGTTACCAAAAAGTCCTTCGCGCTGGCTCAGTTCGGTATTGTTCAGGCCCAGATCAGCAAAGCAAAAGCACGCGTGGTGAGCGTGCGCCCCAAGCTGGGCTGCTTTCGGGGTTTTGCTGAATTACGATGAACTAAAGCTTGGGCGCTTTGCTGAATCTGGGCCTGGACATCTTTATATATAGACAAGAGAAGCAATTTCTGCCCTTTCTTCATAGTCAGACATTTTTCAGTGGGCCAAGGCTTCCCAGGAATTTTTTCTCTGCTTATTTTTAAAAGCCTGTTTGCACTGTGTACCGATAAATTATCTGTTTTGCTGGGTTTTGCCCCTGACAAATCTTGATAAATGATATGTAGGGAACAGTCCATTTTATTTTTAAACTGATGAGATTGTAGCATTTTCTGATGCTTAGTTACCGCTGTTTACATGATATATTGCTAGAATTTCAGATAGTTTATATGAAATGTAAGTACAATTATGCACTTTAGAGAGTTTATATTTTTGAACTTTGAAAGCTAAAAGTAACAAAACCTGTTAACTGAGATTGTACATTAAAAGAAAAAAACCACGCCTAGCCATTTCTCTTTTTAAACTGCTCTTTTCAAGTCTTTCCCCGTGGCAGAAAAAAAAAAAAAGACGACCATCATCCACCTAGTTGCAAAGGGAACTGCTAGAAAAGACTGCCGTAGAAGTGAGTTTTAAAATTCTAGTCCTGGAAAGACGTACGAATGCTCAACTTTGTCCTGGGTTTGCAGATGCTGTCACTTCCCTCTCCCAAGCCTGCACAGGAGGAGGGCTCCAAGACCTGAGCACTAAAATGTTGTCTTTGTGTCTCCTGCCGATGGTTTGACTTCCCACTAACCACAAGTAGCCGGAAATGGCGTTTGCCCCGCCACACTCCTCCAAGTCAATCCAAGCAACGTCTGTGCGTTTTGTTTGACAATTTGTCTATGCCAACGTCGATGACTATTGATTGGAGAACATTAAATACAAGACTCTGTTTTTAAAAGGTGTGAAGTACTGTACAAAAATCTACTTTATGTGGTATAAATAAGCTGTTAGTATAAGACAACCTGTTTCCATGTCACTAGAACAAACTGTCTGCTGTAGGGTGGCAGTACGGTCTGTTGGGCTTCCCGTCCACTGGGGCCATTTCAGACACGCGTGTCTGTGTGTTACCACATTGTGGTATAATAAATCATTGTGGTTTATTTAAATGATGAGAATGAACAGGTTGTGGACAAAATAAGATTGCGAGCGGTAAAGACAGAGGGAAAACTTGTCATTCTTACAAGTTGCATTTGGTTTTATTCTGTTTACTCCTGAGTAAACAGTCAAATAATGGTTGTTTATGTTAAAGGCAGTGAAATTAAAGCATCTTATTTTTAATCATTCTGCTAAGACATCAGTTGTTATTCCTGGTACGTGCCAGTTTCAGCGGGTAAGTGCTGCCAGACATCCTCCAGCCTGAGGTGCTTCCCAAGTCCTCTTTGGAGATGTTTGCAAATGGGTGACTCGCCAGCGCTTGAAACAATCTGCAGAGGTGAGCGCCCTGCGGCTGTCTTCATGGTGCCCAGAGGTGAAGCTCGGTCTGTTCACGGGCCTTGCTGGCTGCTGGCCCAGTGCGGGGGTTGACGTGCTGGGGCTGTCCTGGGGCTGCGCTGTCGCCCTTGCTGCTGCTGGCCCTTGGCTGGTGGCAGCTTTGCAGAAGCCTGCAGCTTGGGTTTGTCATGCGTGAGACCAGCTGGTGCTTGGTGTACGTAGAGGGTGTGGAGTTGTACTTCAGCTTGTTCTTCAACTTACTTGGGTTTCGCTATTTCTATTTCACATCTCTTGGGGAAGGGACCTCAGGGAAGGGATCTCTCCTTCTCTGGAGATATTCAAAACCCACCTGGACGTGTTCCTGTGCACCCTTCTCTAGGGGCACCTGCTTTAGCAGGGGGGTTGGACTGGATGATCTCCAGAGGGCCCTTCCAACCCCTGCCATGCTGTGATTCTGTGAATTATGGCTGTTTGGGAGGGAATTTGGGTCCAGGCTTGTTATCTCTAAGCCAAGACATAGGAGAGGACTTTGCTTCCTCATGTGCAGATGGAAAAGTTAATTTTGGATTTGAAAACGGTAACAAGTGATGCATTCATGACCCTGTAGTGTGGGATAACTCGGTGGAAATGGTGCCTTACTTCCTATCTCTGGATGCTGCCATATTCCCGAAAGGCAAAAAGACCCTTATCCCAGTGGGCGCGTTTACAAAGTGCCTTCTGTTTTGGCAGAGGATGCCGATTCCAGCAATATCCCCCGCATGTGTAACAAAAAGTGCTGTTGGCACCGGGAGCATCAGCAGAACCAGAGCGCAACCTGGGCCGTGCACCTGTTGCAGGCCTCGTGGGCTGGGCTGATTTCGTGGTTGTGCCCTGGGAAGGGGTAGTGTTCATTCGCCGTTGGGAAACAGTCCGGTGGTTCACATGCACAGCCCATGGCTGAGGCCAATGCCATAGCTGCTGGAGTTAACAGCCATTTCCTTACTGACTCCAGCAGGAGGGCAGCCCCTGGTATGAGGCATGTACTCGGTACGTGCACCAGTGCTCGCCAGGGCTCAGCTCTTCCAAACCCTTTGCGGTGCATTTTGTGATATGGGTCTGACTACAGAGTTTACGTGTATAGAGAGAAAGCTCTCCCTGCATCTCAGTCACCCAGCTCCCTCTCTCACTCTGCTGAAGAGTGGCTGCTGTTCTTGTTTATTGCCTCTGTGCTCCCTGCTTATGAGAGGGTGAGCTGTATTAATGCTAAATGTGATGACATTCTAGTGAACAGCGTTTGGTGGGCAGAGCTGTTTCTGCAGGGGATTTCCCTTGAAAATATTTAAACAATGCATAAAACAACTGTTTTCCAGCCATAAAATGGTAAATTGAGAGTGCAACTACTGAAAAAGCAAGGGAGCTTACTCTCCATAAGTGCAGTGGGTGAAAGCAAGTGTTCGTTTTGCAACAGCACTCAACTGCACTTCACCATTTCTTTTTTTTTTTTTTAAGAAAGGAGTAATGAAGTTAGCCCAGCCTCAGCTGGCTGTGATAAACTCCTCTTCCTTGCCACTTTTGGGGGAAAAAGAAAAAAAAAAAGGGACTGAAATTGTCACAAACTGAGTCAAAGATAAATTTTGCACTGATTTCAGTACTTGGGAAAGTACAAAGTATACAGTCAGTAGAAGGGGAGTAAGTGGGGCAGCGTGTGCCTGGTGTATCATACTGGCTTAATTAATTTTGCTAATGGTCGTAGCCTGCAATGACTACATCTGAGAGAGGTAACAAGTGGAGATGCATAACGAGAGCAAGCCAGGCTGGCGGCTAAGCAGGGTTTCCTGGCCTCCTCCTGTTTCTCCTTCAGGGGGTTACTAAGGTATTGTTGCCTTTGACCATCACAGCGTGTGGTGTCTGCGGTCCTTTGCTTGGGACAGATGCATAAATTGGCTCTGAGAAGCTGACCATGAACAGCCCACCCCTGCCCCTGCCTGTCCTGGTGCCCCACATTGAGAAGACTCATGGAAAACTTGGAAAAAGCTCTTGCCTTTGGAGACGGGAGTGGATCGATGTCTGCAGCAATTGACGGGGCAGTGGAGTCTCACCAGCCCGTACGGTCCTGTGCAGCACGGGGTTGTACACTTGCTGGACCGTGTGTGGTCAGAGCGATACTTGTGCCTCCCTTTGGACACCCGCATGCCATGGTGAACCATCTCAGTCGTCTATACATTGAACAAGATACATTTAAGCAAATACGTTGTTGTATACAGAATATCTGAGTTGGTTGGAGTGCAGAAGCCAGTACTGGGGGGGCACAGCCTAACTGAAAAAAAAACTGCCTTTGCTGTATAAAAGCAACGAGAGCGAGAGCTCTGTCAAGCCCAGTTTATTGCACAGCTAGTGAAACCTTAGCAGGCACGGGTCTAGGTTTCCATGATTTATGTAAACAAGTTTCATNCGCACAGCCTAACTGAAAAAAAAAAACTGCGTTTGCTGTATAAAAGCAACGAGAGCGATAGCTCTGTCAAGCCCAGTTTATTCCACAGCTAGTGAAACCTTAGCAGGCACGGGTCTAGGTTTCCATGATTTATGTAAACAAGTTTCATTTGAAGGTACAGAGTCTTTTTAAATGAAAATGGATCAACAACATTATGTGTACATTTTGTATTTTGTTTAAAACAAGAAAATAAAACTATTTTTACTACAGGTGTTTGGTAACAGTTTTTGTTATGCATGTGACGCTGCTAAGGGTGTCTCAGCTCAGTACGCAAGTGGCCGGGCAGCAGCACCCACCCTGCCCTTGTCCTGGCAGCCCCTCACTCTTGGTCATCTTGCCAAGAAAAGAGACGTAGGATTGATGTTTCACTCCCTGCCTTGGGGTAAATACCGTGTTGCCCCAAGATGAGGTGGCCAGGCAGTGCTGAGCAGGGCGTGCAGACACGGGTGTACAGCTATGTGGGCATACAGCTGTGCACGGTGCTCACAGTCCTCAACTGCCCTGGCTGCTGCAGCCACCTCCTCCTCCCTCATACCCCCATCAGCTGATCATTGTTGACATCCATGAGTGGAAAATGGGAGGGGGGTGGGTGTGTGCACAATGTATAAATACGTATACATACACACTTTACATGTATGATGTTGTTATACAAAATGGTATACATACTTCTCTGTATATTGTGTCTAATATACACGTGTTATAACTACAATACATGCAAAATACACTCTATATACAAAATATGTATGCTATATACACTACTATACAACTATATATAGACCTCACACAATACAGATCACACTGTAAAGTGTATACATTAAATTGCATGTTTATATATATATATAGAATATATATATATAGAGAGAGAGAGAGAGAGAAAGAATATATATTTTTATATATATATATATATATATATATATATATATATAGGGTATGCATATATACCTGTATGTATGTATGGATCCATATATTGTACACATGTATGTATGTGTCTAACTATATATGTATTTATACTTTCTGTGGAGGCAGAGAAGTATTTTACTTTTTTGGTCTTAAATGAACTTTGATAGAAACTTTCTCTTCACATCTGCCATGTGAGCAGTGCTTCGGTTTGCCACCAAATGNTATGCATATATACCTGTATGTATGTATGGATCCATATATTGTACACATGTATGTATGTGTCTAACTATAT
>VZSC01007753.1:20164-62589 GCA_013398225.1 Steatornis caripensis
TTTTTTTTTTAAAAAACCAAAAGCGATGCTGCTTGTGCAGCCGCGGGCGCTGGGGGGGGGGCACTGCCTGCCTCCCCCCCACCATGGACCCGGGGCGCGCGGTCCCCCCGCTTCCACCCCATCCCCGGCTGCCGTGGCCGCCCCAGGGCGGGAGGGAAAGGGAGCGGGGGAGCAGCGCGGTGGGACCGGGTGGCAGCACCCATGGGTGGGGGGGACCCAGCCACCCTCCATGCAGCCCCCTCCAAACAGGCCGGGCTGCCAAATATATTCCAGCCACGTCCTCAGGCTAATTTCAATTTCCTGGTAATTATGCAAATGAATGTGGATTTAATTAAGGGCAGATTTCATTAAAGTCTTCTTGGGGAAATGAGAACAGGGTGGGGGAGAGCGAGGAGGAGGAAAAGGCAGGGAAGGGGAGATGAAGGCAGCGCCCGCCCCGGAACACAAACGGCTGCAGGAGGTGCTGAGGGGAACGCGGTGGGATCCCTTGGGAGCAGGGGCCCTGCCGTGGGACCCCATCGTGGTGGGGCTCAGCGTCCCCACCCCGGCGGCGGGGGGACCCCGCGAAGGTGCGGCAGCGGCTCCTCGGGCGCCTCTGCAGCCCCGCTCGGGCCGAGGGCGGCGGGCGGCGAGCCCCGTCCATCCGCCGGGCACAGCGGCGAACGCTTTCCCTTCCCGTCAGAGCAGGCAAAGCGTTTCTTTGACATGCGATGTGGGGGTTTTTTTTTTTCCCTTCCCCAAGCTAAAAATACAGATTTGGCCACACCAAAAGGTCTAGGAAATCAATGTCATTGTCACCAGGCGCTGGCTGGAAGGACCCTCCCCTCCCCGCGCGCAGACAGAAAAGGAAACGCTGCCGTTTGACGTCTCTGAAACGAACCGCTCGGGCTGCTTTCAGCTGAAGCGTCTTTAATTCAAAGCGAAATGGCTAATTTTATCCCAGCAAGGTCGGGGATGCTGAGAGCCCGGCGGCGCCGCGAGCCCGGGGGCTGCTCGTCTCCAGGTGAAACCTCCAGATCCAAGCACCTGGCAAAGCCGTCGCCCGCCCGCATCCCCTCTGAGCTTGCTCCCGCGGTCGGCCAGGAAAAGCGGCCGCCCCGGTGCTGTGGCCGCTGACCTTGAGCAGTCCCCGAGTGACGGACGAGCAGCGCAGGTGCCGCTCCTGCAGAAACAACGAACAGATTTGTGCGGATCCTCAAGCCGGGCGCGAGGCCGGAGGGAAGGGGCGCGGGCTGCCGGGCTCAAAAGCGGCATCGGTGCTGGACGTGGGACGGGTGCAGCACGTCCAGCCCCGCTGGGGCCCCGTAAAAACCGGATCCTTCCCAAGCTGCGGGGCGGGAAGGCCAGGAGGTCCTGCCCGTGATACTCAGCAAAGCCTGCCCACCTCTAATTTCACCCAGCCCTTGATTTCTGGAGCTGAAATTTGCCCGTTTTGGCTTGGAGATGCTAAGAGAGCCACTGCGGCCCCAGCTAAAATATTGGAGGTTGAGAGTAAAAATACCCGCGAGTGATGCGCTCGCTTGGAGCACAAACGATCCATGCCAAGCCAGCATTGCCAAAAAACCCCCCAGCCCCAAACAAGCCCTTTCAAAGGAAATATTTTGGCGCTGAGATGCCGCTTCAGCTCCCCGATGATTCGGGAGGGGCTGCAGGATGAGGCCCACCCCAGGTGTTCCCGTGCATCCCGAGGCGGGGGGGGAGCGCAGGGTCTGGGCTGCCGGCAGCTTCCCCAGCCGCCGCGCGGCGACATCGCAGGAACGCGAGCCCAGCGCGGCGAGGTGTTCACGAAACGCGCTTCTCAGGGCTGATCCACTTTCAAGAGGTCCCAAAAATAGCGACGGTGCCAATTGGAGGAGCTCGAGGGCGCCGCTCGGGGTGCTGCCGATGGCAGGGTCTGCGGGAGGACGCACGAGGGCATCCCCATTCCCTCTCGGCGGCCGCAGAGCCTGCGGAGGGGATGCAGCTCGGGCTCGTCCCCTGCCTGTCCTTTCCGCAGGGCCCCTCCGCCGTCTGCGTTTCACGGACGACGGGTGGATGGCAGTCAAGGCCCGGCAGCTGCCGAGGGCCCCTGCGGGGAGCAGCTGCCAGAGCCAGGCAGCGAAAGCTGTCCTGAGGTGCGGAAAAACATCCAGCCCCGTTCGGCAGGGCCGCGTGGCGGAAGGGAGAGGTGACCTTGGCGGCAGATCCAGCCGCCCTCGGGCAAAGGGAGAGCAGAGCTGGCTGCACCTCCGTGCCTCCCGCCCCTTGGCAGCCCACCTCCCGGCAGGTCCCTGCTCGGCGGAAGCGGCTCCCCGAGCATCCCACGGGGACCAGCTCCGGGCCCAACTCCGCCAGCCTCAGCTGGCCAGGAGGATTCCAGCACAGGCAGAGGAGGCTGCCGGCGTCTCCAGCTCGGCTGCGTGCTCCCCGCAACGGGTTTCGCAGCGTTTTTCACCTAAAGGTGTTTCTTCCTGGGGAAAACCCAGTGGGTTTTGCCAGGGTCTTTCAGTTGAAAAATGGGTGGGTGTGTCAGCGTTGGGAGGAGGGCGGTGATCACGATTTTGGGGTGCCGTGAGGCGCCAGGGCGCAGGGGAGGTGCCGGGGACGCACGCCCAGCCCTGCACAGCCTTCAGTTGGGTTACGGCTCTGGCTCCGGCACCGCAGGCCTCCCACGTTGCCATGGCAACCGCAGCATCCCAGCCTCGGCAAGGACCGGAGATCTCCGCCATCCCCACCGCCGCCTCGCCCGGGCAGGGCTCGGGATGCTGGCACAGGTATCGCAACCACGGGCAGCACTCCTGTCCTCAGGCCTAGCTTGGGGTGCACCGGCAGCTCCCCAGGCCCACGGCTGAGCCTAAGGTGCCGTTCTCGCTGCCTCCTAGGCGCTGGCCCACGCTCCCCCCGATTCAGCCCGCCCTTTGCATCCCTGAGCGCCACAGCGCTGGCAGCAGCGGCTTTCGTTTGCCCCATGAGGGTCTGCCCCATCGAACCCCACCCCGCACACGGCTCGCGCTGCTGCAGACACGTCTCTCCCCCAGTGGCCACGCAGCAGCTCCTGCCTGCTCCGGCTTTGCTGGGTCCCAACTGGCAGAGCACCCTTGTGCTAGACACCCCAGGCTGCCCCCGAGCCCCCCCTGCCCTCCCGGGGCGGCGCAGGGTGGGCGGTGGGATCCCAGAGCCCGCTCCCACAGTCACGCCGGCTCTCGGGGCAGCCGAGCCGCCGCGGTCTCTGGGACGGGCGTCCCCCCACGCTGATCCGAGCGTCGTCACGGGCAGCTCTCGCTCTCAGCAGCCTCCTCGGCGCGCAGCCTGGCGAGACCCCGAGCTAAACCCTCGCTGACATCGGTAGCACCGGGCTGGGGAGAAGCTAAGCTCGCCTCAGAGGCTGCCGCACCTGGTAGCTCCGGAAAGGCCTCATCTGAACAGCATTATTACAAGATTAATAGAGGCTTTAATAAACAGCGAATCGGCCGCTAATGGAGCCCGACTTGTAAGCCATCTGTGACACCTCAGGGGCTTGAAGGCATCCAGAACACGTCTGGAACACGCTTAAAATGGATGTTAATCACCTTGTAGCCCTCGAGACACCACGCCGGAAAGAAACCTTCAGACAAAAAGTTGCAGACGAGACAAGGAGCCCGCCTCGTCCCGCGGCTGCTTTAGAGGGGGTTTGTTTGCAAGCGCTGCCCACCCTGCGCGGGCGCAAAGGCAGGCAGAGGAATTTGGGTCACCCGCGTGCCCCCGGGGCTGGAGCCGGGTCAGGAGCCCGTAACAAAGCAGTTTATAAAGGACAGGCGCGTCCCCCCTGAAGCACGGCCACCCCGTGACAGGGCGCCCGCCCTGGTCAGGGAGCAGGGGCTGGAGGGGCAACGGGACACTGCTCGGAGCAGGGTGAGCGCCGAGGCTGGCCCCGGCCCCTCTCCTAGGGCTGCGCCAACCTTCTGAACAGCTTTTCCTTGTGCCCTTGCTGAAGCTCCACCGCTCCACCGCATCCTTCTNCGAGCGCCGAGGCTGGCCCCAGCCCCTCTCCTAGGGCTGCGCCAACCTTCTGAACAACTTTTCCTTGTGCCCTTGCTGAAGCTCCACCGCTCCACCGCATCCTTCTGCTCCGCACCTCCCCGGAGAGCGGGGCAGCTTCCTCCACGGGGCTCGGGAGCCACACCTGCCCTCACGGGCATCGCTCGCCGCGGCTGGCCAGGATAACTCGCATGTGGCAGGACTGGCTGGCTGACCCNTGAGCGCCGAGGCTGGCCCCGGCCCCTCTCCTAGGGCTGCGCCAACCTTCTGAACAGCTTTTCCTTGTGCCCTTGCTGAAGCTCCACCGCTCCACCGCATCCTTCTGCTCCGCACCTCCCCGGAGAGCGGGGCAGCTTCCTCCACGGGGCTCGGGAGCCACACCTGCCCTCACGGGCATCGCTCGCCGCGGCTGGCCAGGATAACTCGCATGTGGCAGGACTGGCTGGCTGACCCACAGGATGCCCGGGACACCGGCCTGGCTCCAAGTCCAAGTGGATTTTGGTATTTGGAGGCTGCCAGACACGCTGGCTGAGAGTCTGGGCATCGGCGTACAGCCTATGGTTGGTTGAGAAGCGCAGCAGCAGATACCCAGAAGACAGCGGCAGTTCAGTGGTCAGGAGCTTCTCGGTGGTCTTTAATCGGCCTCACAGCCCCACTGGGCAGTATGTTCAGGTCCACGTGTTCGGACGCCTCCTTTCAGGGCAGAGGAGCAGCTCTGCAGGACCCGGGGCACTTCGGTCGGCCTCAGCTCTAGCTGCTTGAAGCAGACCAGGATTCTCTGCGTGCAGGGTCAGGGACTGAACATCATCTTGGCTGGCTTCCTGGCTTCCCGAGGGAGGCATCTTGTGGAAGGGCAGGCGTGGGGTCACAGACTGGAACCAGCACAACAGTCGCATTAGTCTTACTTTGCTGTACGAAGTGCCCGGCTCTGAGTCATTACCCAGCTTTCGGCTGGAGACAACCCACAGCCATTCTCGGGAGCCGCTTGCTCATGGCAAAGTCTCCGCCGCTCCACCGAGGAGCCAACCCAGTGCACTGCAGACTAAATCCGCAGGTCAGGTTTTGTCCCTCAAGCAGCAGGAGGACATGACACCTGCTTCAGTCCAGCCCCGGCAGCTACACGGCACAGAGTTGTCTGTCAGCCGGAGCTTCTGAGGGATCACCTTCCAGAGCTGTCTCGGAGATGGGCGTTAAAGAACCAAGTGAGGTTTGAGACTCGAGGAGAATGCAGACGTGCCTCCAGGGCACAAGCTTTCCCTCCCCTTGTCCCACCATTCCGGCCCCCCAAGAGGGCAGGGCGTGTTCAGCTCTGCTCATTTTTCCCCGTGCGAGATCTTCCCTACCACGCTGCAGCCACTCTGGCCTCCCTGGGGAAAGCATGGGTTTAGTTGCGTCCGCCTGGCTTGGATCGCCTCCGAGGCAAACAACTGGAGCGGCCGGTGGATTTTTGTGATGTTCCTGTTATCATGAAAACGCAAGAATAGGGTAGAGCAAGAAAATGGGGTCGGAGGCAGCGCCTTCCTCTAGGTCTAACGTTTCCATCTCTCAGGCTTTCGCTGTAGGTTCAGGGACCTGTTACAGCAGAGGACACCTGCTGGTGCTTCAATGCCCTGGGGCGGCTTCCTGTTCCCAGCCGCTCCGTGGCTCTCAGGTGGACACTCACTGGCCAGGCTGCTCAGAGAAGGTATCGGTGTCTCAGCGCAGCCACGAACAGCTCAGGATCTTCAGCCAGAGCTCTGGAGAGGAGGACTCCCACGCCCAAAGTCACCGGTCAGAGCACTGGAAAGCAGGTGTCTTGCGCTAAGAGCTTCACAGCCACGCGAGCGCCTGCACCAGCGTAACACAGCTAAATGTGTTCTCCGGGGCCCAAGCAGTGGCTGCCAGCTGGGGGGTAACGTTCAGCCGAGGCAGAGGGTCAGGGAGGGCCAGGCTGCCCTGCCCGCTCCCTCCGTCCCTCTCCGGATCAGTCGAGGGCCCGTTGCAGATTTCAGCCCCGGGCAGGTCAGCCAGGACCCCACAGCGCTGACATCTCTGCTATTAGCTCAGCACCAGCAGCGCAACGGGGTCTGCCGCAGCGCGCCGAGTTTCTTCAGCCCAGAGTCAGCAAACAGAGAGCACCACACGCGACGGAGGAAGGTCTCGGGCAAGCGGGTCACGCGCAGCTCCGTTGGGGTCGCCTGACGATCCCCGTCAGCCACAGAAACTCGGGTGTCCTGCTGCAGACAAGAGCCTTCACCTTTGAAAGCTCACAAAGCTCCCCGGAGGTGATGGACGGATGGATGGACAGTTGGATGGATAGATGGATGGACAGATGGATAGAAGGATGGACAGATGGATGGAAGGATGGACAGATGGATGGATGGATGGACAGATGGATAGAAGGATGGACAGATGGATGGAAGGATGGACAGATGGATGGATGGATGGATGGTTGGATGGATGGATGGACAGTTGGATGGATGGTTGGATGGACAGATGGACGGACAGATGGATGGATGGATGGTTGGATGGATGGTTGGATGGACAGATGGACGGACAGTCGGATGGCTGGAAAACGGCAAACGTCACCCAGGTGTTCAGGTGGGAGGGCTCTGGGGGTCGGCAGCAGGGGCGGCCCCCAGGCCCAGAGGGGTTCACCCCGCAGAGCAGCCAGGCCCAGCCCCAAGGCAGGGACAGGGCCCCCAGCACAAGCCCCAGGCCCTCCCAGGGTTTATATACCCGTCTCGGCACAGCGGCTGCGTGTGATTGGCCAGGGCAGGAGCGGGGAAATGCGGGATTGGCCGGAGACAGCAAGGCAGCAGGGGATTGGTCAGAAGATCCTGCATCCCAGACCAATCCCAGCCTGCAATGGGTCTTACGGCCAAGGGAGGAAGAGCCCAGCTGGTCTTCTCCTGCAGGACCTGGGTGCGGGATGGTTTTGTGTGCTGGGGTGGGGACGGGTGGATGGACGGATGGACGGACGGATGGATGGTTGGATGGATGGTTGGACGGACGGATGGATGGTTGGATGGATGGTTGGACGGACGGATGGACGGACGGATGGACGGGTGGACGGATGGATGGATGGATGGTTGGATGGATGGACGGATGGATGGACGGATGGATGGATAGATGGATGGACAGATGGATGGTTGGATGGATGGTTGGATGGACGGATGGACGGTTGGATGGATGGTTGGATGGACAGATGGACGGACAGATGGATGGACGGACAGTCGGATGGATAGATGGTTGATGGATGGATGGACAGTTGGATGGATAGATGGATGGATGGACAGATGAACAGACAGTTGGACAGACAGATGGATGGACAGACAGATGGATGGACGGAGAGATGGATGGATGGTCGGATAGACAGACAGATGGATGGACACACGGATGGACGGAGAGATGGATGGATGGTCAGATGGACAGATGGATGGATGGAGAGATGGATGGATGGTCAGATGGACAGACAGATGGATGGACAGACAGATGGACAGATGGATGGATGGATGGCCAGGTGGACAGACGGATGGATGGATGGAGAGAGATCAACTGACCGACCTTACAGCCCCTCTGCCCAGCTCCCCAGGAGCACTTGCAGTACTGGCAGCCCCCAGCTTGCCCCTGCACCACGTGGAACTGTCCATGGAGAGCTTCTGCCCTGCTCAGACAGAGCAAACCTGGCCGCTCCTCAGGTCGGGCGTGGTGTTGCCGTTGGGTCGTGGCCATGCCGGGGCCAGGCGAGGTGGCACAAGGCGCTGCCAGTGCCGGTCTCCTGCGTGACCCAGTTAGAGCAGTTCAAAGAGCTCCTCGCACACCGGGCTGGTGTTTCTGCCTGAGCCATCTGCCGTTCCAACCGGTTTAATTACCCACATCTGAGTCATCCCCGGCCCCGCTGCATCAAAGCTCGCAGCCTTGCAGACAAACCGCCCTTTGTGCTCCTCCAGCCCCTGTCAACGGGGAGTTGCCAAGTGCTGCTGATTAATGAATCAGCGTCTCCTGCTGCGACGGGCCTGGGAGATGGTGCCCCAGGAAGATGGAGATCAAGGAGTGGAGAAAGGTCACTGCCCGCCCAAGGGGACAGAGCTGGGACTGGAGCCCGGGTCCTGATCCCACCCCAGGAGGATGACGGGGAGGCACACGCTTTGCCCGGCAGGGCCCAGGCACCACCCCTGCCATACCTGCGTCCTGGTCACTGGCCTCGCTAATGCCAGAAGCATTTCAGCTCTCTGGCATGGCCACGTCTCTCGTGTGGTGGGCCAGCAAGCCCTCTAGATGCAGAGACACCTGGAAATCCAACAGCGGCAGCCCTCGGCCAAGAGACAGGTGCTTACGGCTACGCCAGCTAGAGCAAGGCAAATATTTGCGAGCATGGGATCTGTGCGCACCGACATCACCCAGCCTGGGGAGGATGGCTGGTCCAGGGACAGCTCAGCAGGTCCGTCAGCTCCTCCTGCTTCTCGAGCCAGCCGCGGGCCTCCGGAGATGAAAACCAGCGCCCAATTTCAAGGCCATGCCTGCGCAGTTCACCGGGAGGGCAGTAAATCCTGTTTGCTGTGGAGTGATTTGGAGGCTGGCAGGTCTGAGCGGTGACGTGAGACATCCCCAGTCCTCGGCAGGTTCGTGCATAGGGCTGCAGCAGAAACAATTATTTGGGGTGAATGTAAATGTTAAGAACCAAAGGAAAAAAAAAAAAGAACTGTTCTGGCCCAAATCAAATCCACGTGTTGGTGTTACGGGCTTGTTTCAGTTCCAGGTGTCGCAAGATTTCAAATCTGCTTAACACCGCAGAAGTAAGGCGGGTGGGGGACATCAAAGTGAAATACAAGTTTTGCTCTGAGGTGACTGATTTTATTTTGGGTTTTTCCTTGTCATTTTAATTCGGAGAAGGGTGGAAGAGTCAGTCTGGCCAGACTGTAAAACCTCTGAGCGGCTGCTGAGTCTGCTCTGGTGGCTGAAAGAGGGTCAGCAGCGAGATGCCGCCCCGCTCTCCCGGCAGCGGCGGGGTGCCGACCGTGAGCCAGGGATGCCTGGAGAAGGGCACAGCCGCTGTGCGCTCACCGGGGATGAGCTGCCCTTGCAGCTTGCCGGCAGAGCGGACCAGCTGCCAGTTCAGCTCCTCCAGTGTGAATCGCGGGGTCATACGTGTGCGCCATGCTTAACGCTTCAAAGAGAACCGCTACGGTCCTCCTCCGCTCACCTGGCTTGGTATCAGTGTCCCACTGCGGCCGGTGGCAGCCAGGCAGCGATTTCTAGGCCTAATTGATAATTAGTTAAATCTGTCCTGGGCACGAAGGGGAACACAGTGAGCTAGAAAGCTACGACGTGAGGGTGGCTCTCCACCGCCAGTGCCCGCAACAGGGAAGAGCAGGCAGCACCTCCGCATCCCTCGGGACATCAGTTCGCTCTAAGGCAGAGCGAAGGGCTCAGGTGGGAGCTACCGGGCCCTCCGCGCAGCAAATAAATACAACGGGCCCGTACCCGACGGTGCTGCGGCTCTGCCGCCTGCACCCCGAGGCACGTGCCTATTGAAGGGAGGTGACGACCGGGCCGGAGCACGCCGGGAAAATGGGAGATGGGCACCGGGTGCTGCACTCCCATCTTTTCTTATCACAGGACCCTAAGGAGTTAATGCAAAATGCCACCTACTGTATTTTATCTCTCCTCCATTGAGGCAGCTCTGACACTGGCAGCAGAACAATGCTAAATCCTGATTAGCTCTGGTTTTCCAGCAAGAGGGGAGGCACGAGAGGGTGGGGAATTAATACTGTTCTGCATAATTTTTAATCTAAATTCCATTTCTTTTCTTTTCTTTCTCTAGGAAGCAAACAATCTAGGGGTTTTTGTACTCAATTCCTTGCTTTCATAATCTAAATGAATTGTTTGCAAGTAGGAGCCAGCTGCAAAGATGGCAATCGCCGATCAAATCTGCCTTTCTTCTAGTTCTAGCAATCATTAATTTGCTCCTCAGCTCTGATTAGCTAATCCTGGCTGCCTTGTGGCAGTTTGCAGGGGAAAACAGTGTGTGAGCTGCAGCTCCCTTTGACGGAGCGGGAGCTGGCGGCGGGGCACCGGCATTGATTTCTGCAGGGTCCGTGGCGCTCCCGGTTGTCAGCTCTCCGGAGAGGAGTGGGGTGCTCAGGGAGGAAAGGCTGGCAAGGTTATTTATGGAATCCTGGCATTTTGGAAATATCAGAGGATGATTCTTTCCCCTGCTCTGTGCGGTTTGTTACACCGAGACTAATCAGCTGGGCTTTAAAATAGGAATCGAAGACACTGCAGCAGCCTCTCCACTCAGAAGTATCTGGGTGCTGCCCCGTTTTTACGATGTTGCTGCTGTGCCTGGGGGACGTGGCAGAGCCGTTACCTCTATTTCATGCACGGGAAACCGAAGCACGGGCCTTTGCGTGTTGGCGGATGGGGGCTCATAAAGAACAAGCCCCAGCAGCGGGGCTGTCTGGAAGGGGATGCGGTACAGGGCGCCTTTTGTGCCAGGCCCTGGTCTGTGACACAGTGAATTCCAGTAGTCTCAACGCCTGCTGCAAAGCTCGGAGAGCCCCTGCCTGCTGGCAAGCCTGGCTGGGGCCGGGGTTGTTCGAATGCGATGTCACCACCCCAGGCTGCCCGCTGCCAGTCACCAGAGCATCACCTCCCGCCGTCCAGCTCCCCGTGATCCTGTTTCTCACAGGCCCGAGAGCCCAGGCGAGTCGGACGCGTGCCACTACGGTGGCTGGGTGCAGCGCTGCTGCTGGCCCCGCGTGCCCCTTTCTCACACGTAGCTCTGCAGGCCTTGTCTTTCAGTTGCTATCTGGCTGCGTTTTATTCCAACACGCTCCTTTTTCAGATCAAACTCCCCGAGTGCTGGGGGTGGATCCTTTTAATTTTCATTTGTTCAAAGCCGTACATGGCTTACAAGCATGACAGCAATGCGCCTGGAGTGCAGGAAATGGCCTACTTAGCTGCAGGAGCAGAGCAGGCTGTTCCGTCACGCTGACTCCCGGGACCCCGTCCTCTCGGGGGTCCAGGGCAGCTGCCTGCTTCCCTCACGGGCACGTGTTTCTGGAGCTTCTCTTCAGGAGGTGTTCGGTGCCACCGTAAAGCCCAAAGAGCCTGTCCAGGCAGAACAGTGCCGAGGAGCAGAGGTTTGGAGGGTGCTTCCAAATTCTGACACCGAACTGCTGTGTGAGGTTGGGGCAGGTCCCCTCTCCGCTCTCCGAGCTGACCTCTTGTTGCTGCTTCAAGGTAGCTTAGAGAAGGGGAGAGACTGAGGCAAGGCTGTTACCTGCTGAGGAAGCAGAACTTGCAGGGCCAGACCTCTGACACCTTTTGGACTTACTGGACACTTTCAGCCTAATTTGAAAGGGGACAGGGATCTGAGGGGTGTTGAATTCTCAGTTGGTGTGTGCTAACGGGCTGGGGAGGAGGAGTCATACCGGGCTCTCACAGAGTGAAAGGCTGTGCGCAGAAGGGGGTCACCCTGCCCGCAGCACCCGGAGGGGGGCTGGCCCGCCAGCCGCATGCTGCTCTGCCTTTATACCGCTTAGAGAATGCACGGGGACTGTTCTTGCTGCGTCCAGGATGTCTGGAACTGGATGCACATGCATGCCTAAATCTTTGCCTTAGCAGGGCAGGTAGGAACACGAGGCCTCCTGGCCTGAGTCTTCCCCAAAGAAGCCGAATTTGTCCAGCGGGTCCCAGGAGGACTGAGGACCTTTGTATTAACGCCAGCTTCCTTGCCGGAGAGCTCCCAGAAAGGACTCAGCTGAGGAGGAATCGCGCTAGGGTCAGCAGCTGCTGTAGGACAAGGAACGAGAGGCAGGGTTGTGTGCCCACGGGAGGGCGGTGAGCTGGGGCTGGGCAGAGGCAGCTGCTAACAGGGCTGAGGAGCCCTGTTACTGAGGAGAAGCAAGGGAACGTTGAGCTCTCCAGCTTTTAACCTCAGTCAACAGCTCTACCTGGTGTACTGAACCCTCCAGGGATCCAACCTTCCCTCAGAGTATTTCCATTTTATTTACTGTGGTTTTGTCTTTGGTTCAAAGACCATAGTAGCAGCAGAAAACGGAGTCTCCACATAACGTCTTTGGGGCCTGGGGACAATGCACCTGAGAGAAAGACAGCAGGGAACCCCTGTCCCTGTATTTACTTTACTTCCTGAGTTTTTCCCAGCCAGAGGAATGCTCCAAACCTTGCTCCATAAATGCAAGCAGATTGTCTCTAAATGCATTCTGATAGAAACCACGGCTACAGTTCAGAAATATCTGTTCTTAGGCACTGATCCTTCCTCCCCCGGCTCTCATTTATCTTACTGATGCTGACACCATACTTCAGACTTTATGTTTTAATGACAAACAAATATTAGTGCTCTTAGAGGCTGGGAGGCCCCTGCGTGTCCATCTGCACAGATACCCACGGCGACATCCACCCATGGGCTGCGTGGGGACCTCGACCATCTCAGCTAGCAATCCTGGGATTCAATTCGGAGGACGCTCTCAGATGTCAGGGAGTCAAAAAGGCAACAGAGCAGCTCTTTGGCCTGGGGAGAAAAGAAGGAAAGGGTTGGGGGAGAGCTATGATTGCTGTGCGACGGCAAAGAAACTTCTTTGCAGAGCTAGGTTTCTTGTGCGTGGTGCGGGTAGGCAGCATAGCAAGGACGTTTACCAGGCTGAATTAATCCCAGCACAGAGGTGGCTATGAGCTGGTCCCACAGCAGGGAAACGTCTGCTAGTTGTAACTGCTGTTTGGCCGTTCTCAAGATCCATGTTTTCAAGGAACTGAAGAAAACCAAGAACACGCAAAGTACCAAGTGGGAAATCAAACTCCCTCCCCCGGCTGCTCTAAGTCTCCTTCCCAAACCTCGCTCCTATGCAGCTCTTTTGGCATGGCTGGTTCAGAGACTGGGACGCCAGCTTAGCGCCAGGGGCTTCAGTCTGTAATTCTGACTGTGCTGATGCTCCACCCCACACAGCCCTTGGGACCCCCCTCCTGCCAGCACTCTGCCTCTCCTCATAGGTTTTCAGGTCTCTCTTACAGGATTCCAGCCCTTCTGCCTGCTGCTGAGAGGCTAAGCATCACGCCATGAGCGGCTGGGATGTGTTCTCCCCGTGTCGCTCTGCACAGTCCCAGGTTTCAGCTGTCTCTGCAGGGAGGGAGATGCTGGAGCAGCCACTGGGGCTTCTGGCAACCGCTTCAGGGCTCCAGGCTGAGTGGAGGGATTGGTGCTGCCTGCCAGCAGAGGCTTGACTACACATCTGTGGGCTCTTACAGAGGAACGGCCGGGCAGAGGCCATGCCAGCTCCCTGCTCTGACCCGCTAATGGTGGCAGGCCAATGACACACTGCACCTCTGCCAAGAGACGAGCACCTCAGCCTCACGATCTCATCCCAGCCATGGTGCAGAGCTGCACGTGAGGAGAAAGTGTTCAGCCACAGGACGTCCCAGTCCTGAGGCTGAGCACAGCACTCCCTGACAGCCCTCTTATCGCTGGGGAGGTTCCAGCTTGGGTGCGGGCCAGGTGCAGGGACATCTGGGACCGCCCCATTGAGGTCCACTGGAAGTTCAGCAGCCCCTAATGATGGCACCAACAAAACGTGGCTCTGTCGCTTCCAGATGACAGCTGGTCTGCGTGTGCCCAAGAGAAGCCTACATGGGGAGCAGGCATCTTCAGGGTCACTGCCTGAGAATAAGGAACTTCCAAAGCATGAATTCATCTGCTCCTAAGGTAGATGTTTCAAACAAGGCAGGTGAAAAGTGCTATAGAAACGCTTTCTTCTCTCAGTGACTGCAGAAGGCAGCAAGACAGCTAGCCCAGACACAGATATCAGCACGGAAATAGTCCACGTTTGGAAAGCTGATTTCTCATCTGATTGCCTAGTCCCAAATCACACAGGGAGCAAGTACGAAATGTCTTTTCACTTCCATGGCTCGACTCCACCAGTAAACGCTGCAGCTCTGCCCAAATCACGAGGACTTGAAATCTGTGTTCATTTAACCCTCCTGAACTTTGCCTGATATCCTGTCGCTGCTCGTTAGCTTTGACCTGGAAAGCCTGGCTGACATTTCATAAACTCATTAGCAAGAGATCAGAGGATCAAACACCGTTTCTAGGGACATCCTTTGAGGTACAGTCGTTCCTTGGTGAGCTTGCTCCTCAGATCTCGCTCTGTGATTTCTAAACCTACCCTGAGCTTTGGAGCAAAAGGCCCATTTGAAAACAAACATTACTTGCTGCTGTGCCTCTTGTAAGGCACACTGAGAAGCGCTGCACCCACCGCTGTCCAGGACTAGGCTTGTGGTCTGGACTCTGAACTGTGGCGAGTAGCCCCTGCTTCCACCAGCGCCACAGGGATTTGATTCAGCGGCCCGGGCTGCCAGAAGCAGGGAGAAGGGCTGAGCGTATTTGCTTTTTCTCTTTATCTATCACAGAAAGTACTATGAGCCTCTTCCTGATAGGCTGATTCCCCATAGCCGTGAAACAGAAGGGATTTTATGTCAGCCAGAGATACGCAATGTCCTTTTCAAAGCAAATCAGAAGACAGCCTGGACTTGCTGCCCTGTCACATTACTTGGCAACAGCCTGGCACCCTGGCAGCAGCAAGCGCGGCGCTGTGACAGCCTTGCAGCTATCGCAGAGCTGTGCAGGCAGACCTTCCCAGGCACTGCGGCGCGTACAATCCCAGCTACGACCGCGGAGAATTTTACTGCGCCTTAGGGAAAGCTGCTGAAAACAGCAGCTGTACGACTTTGGGGAAGTTTGGGGTAGTTTTGCCTGCACTGAAAGCAGGAACACAGACTTCAGAGAAGGCTCTGTGTCTTTTAAGGCTCAATCCTTACAGCACCAGTACTGAAGGCAGCAACTCAGATACGTTCTATAACATCACCAACGTTTCTCACTCTCCTGCTGGGTGTTCTTGGGGAGCAAAAGGGATCCACAGGAGACGCCTGTCCACTTGCGACCGTTTCTCATGCTCCCCAATTCTTTCACACCTCCTAGTCCTAACTCTTCAGGCACTGCCTCCTCTATCCAAATCTCTGGTTTGTACTAAATTCTGATGACGACAGCCGGAGTTTTAAAGGCATTTATGCAGTTTATTCCCACTAGCTGCCCACATGCCTTTAAAAACCTGGAGCGTAGCGTTTCCTTTCTTGAGGTGAGCTGCTGAGAAAATATTCAGCTAGCCCATCCCTAGAACGACTAATGGCTTAATTTCTCCTCTTCTATTTGGATTAGTGCTTCCGAAAAGTAACTTCCCGAACACAGGACAGGTGCCAGCTTGGCAGTAGGGCTGAATGAACGTTCCCTGTCACCTATTTTTGACAAGTATCACAGATATCTTCCTAAGTGTTGATTCTTCATAAAAAGTAACTGACATCTGTGGAAAAATATTGAATCTTTATCAAAGTCTCCAGATATTTTGATTCAAAATAGTGCCACTGCTGTAATGTGGAAGACAGTTTGACAGGGTTTTGGTCCCACCGTCCACCATGCGCTAGGCTCTCAGAATAAGCCGAGGCTTGGGGCTGTCAAGAGGCACCACCTCCGTCTCACACAAATCGACATTTTCTTCTAAAATTCAACCAATTTTGACGAGTTTCATTCATCACAGGGGCACAAAGGACGCGTATCTGTACCATAAACTTCTCTACTTGCCTGTTTGTCATTTTGGGGATAAAGGAGATGCTGTGCAGTGTCCAGGACCGACTGCTTCTGTGAACAGATGCTGGGGGTAAAGAAAAATGGAAGCCGGTGTTACTTTGCTATCCAAGCTGTCAGAGACTGCAGATGACCTAGCTTTGAGGAAGACTATGCTCTGTGCCAGCAGCTCTGGCCATGTGCATCTGTTACTGAACTTCTTTACACAGATAAATCCCGGGTTTTACAAAGCTTTGTATAAATGGATTTGGATTCTTAAAATCTAAGCCTTCAAACAAACAGCCATGACCTGTTGCATAATGGGGTCTCTGGGGCAGTGGGAAATACACATAAATGTAGGTAGTTAGCTCTGTGCAAGGGTCCTTTTCTCACCAAAGGTAATCTGTGTGTTTTCCCCAAAGCCCAGAACTTTCTAAGCTGCCTTCAGGAGCAGGGTCTGCTTCACTGGTCCTTGTTTTGCTCTGGGCCCACCTCAAGCCACACGTGGAGTTGACCACGAGACACATTCAAGAGAAATTAAAAGGCAAGAATCAAATTTCAAAATTGCCTGTTAAACTGACTCCGTGCACGCGCAGAGTCTTAGGCTTAAAACCTCTCCGGAGGCTTTGGAAACCACTCCCTGCTCCCTGCCCCCATATCCAGGTATTGAGCCTAGCAACAGTTTTCCCTTTGGTGGTTTTCAACAGCTCCAAGATTTTACATCCCGTGTGTTCATTTTTTTGATTTCTGCATCTCCTTTCCCTCCAAAGCTCCCAGAGATGAGCTTCCTATAGGGATAACATCACTCCCTGCTAACAGCAATTAACGCTTGGTAAGAATGTTTCATCAGAGAGAATAACATCCAGCTAAGTTCCTTAACACTTGATTTTTGTTCTGATTGCACTACGTTGTCTAAAAAGCAGGAAGGTATAAGGCCTTGTCTACACTCCGATTTTCTTCTGATGCAGCCAGGTTTTCGGCGTGCTTTGGCTGAACACTGCTTACCGGGTTCAGTACGTTAACGGGGTGAGTTCCTAAAGACCATGCACAATATGGTTAGGTCCTAACAACCTTATGGGCATCCGAAAGTACTTTTTAAAAGCTCGAATGACCACAGAGGAGTAATCACTACTAAATCAGTATCACCTACAAAGGCAGCTAAATCTAGTTTGTCATGCACAAAAAGCAGCGCATGCCTTTCTTCCAGGAGTTGCTTTGAATCTACTTGTGAATTGTTCCCTCTGCCACCCCGCAGCTAGGAAACCTGGCTATAAAAACAAGTTATGACAGGGAAAATTCAAATGCTTTATATTGGAGTTCCAGGCAACCGGATGCCGACAGAACAAGAAAGGTAAGTCTCACATCATTTTTCCTTGTCTGTGGACAGGGTTGTGTCACTTCCTTCTCTGGATTTTGCCCCCGGTCCCCACTGCTCTCAGGCTGTGCTTCAGCTCCCCCTCACCTCTTCCAAACACTTACTTCACTCTGCCCTATGAGCTGCCCTTGGCACCCTCCCACATTCTCCCAGATTCCTACTTTGGGTCTACTCTTTGCAGTTAATCAAGCTCGCAGGCTGCTTTTGTGCCCTCACCTGCATACATTTCATCCCATTCTCTGTTCTTCCTGCCCTTTGGTGCAGAAACAATGCATTCGTAGATGTCCAGAGAACGGACAGAGGGGGTACTGCTGCTGCTGAGCCATCATCACTACGCAGTTACGAGGGTCCGTGTCTGCCTTTAAGGCAACTGCTCTGCACAGCACATCCTCCAGCGACTGAATGTCTCTGCTCGATGTACCACTGCTACAGCTGGCTTAGGAAAGCTTTAATGGGCTCTGAACCACAAGCAGTTATACCAGCGAAGCCCGCATTGTTCCTCTCAACACCTGATTCCTCCTTCTTATCACAGCCCATCTCTGACATCACATTCCAGGCTTCCATACAGATGGCAAAGTCTCTCCCCATGGCACAAAGCCTCAGTAATGTGGCTCAGCTGCGAATCAGCTCTCAGGGCCATAAAATAATCTCTTACACTGTGATGCTTCAGCAACGCAGCCGAAATGCAGGCCAGGACCTGCGCAGGTATTGGAATCCTGGGCCACGGCAGTAAAAGTCAAATAAATACACAGTGATTTACTCAGTACGAGAAAGGTCACGTGGCTCCTGCTGGTAGAGTCATAAGTGCAATTAACCTCAGATGTTATTTGGAAATGTTTATAAACTAGGCAATGAAGATGTCTTAGCATGAAGTGTCCTTATGAGACACTAGTGAAGTCAGGCTGGGTTTTCAAAGATACTTGCAAAGTTGATTTTAAACTCTGCGACGGCTTATGATACAATAAGGGTACGAGTTTACTGTTGGCTAAAGCTGATCTAGCCGAGGGATCACTGTCTCCCCTCCTCCCCATCCTTGGGCACACCTTGCTGCCCCTCCCTTCCACAAGCATCACCGATCAGGAAGGCAAATCAATTTTTTGTAGAGCAGGTTTCAAATGGCTGCGTGGTCACTAGCTCTGGCACTGGGGGAAGCGGCAGAGGGGCCCTGCCACTTGGGAGTGCCTCCTAACAGCCACATTTTCTGCACGCGTATTTTGCAGTTCGGCAAGGAAGTTTATCCATTGTGCAGACAACCATGCTGGCACAGACCAGGACGAGGGGTGAAAGACACAGCTGAGACTGGCACCTCTTCCTCCCTGCTTCCTTCTCAGCCCCTGGGCTTCACTGTGAACGGCAGTGGGAAGCCACTGCGAGGTTTGCTCTGGGAGGGCTGCCTTGAGACTGGCAATCTTACAACACATCAATTTAAGCCTAGAGAAGAGGGAAGCGCTGGGCTGCAGCTGATCTTGTTACGCAGCACCCATGACTCTGATGAGCAAAGGCTTGGTGAAAATAAAGAGCCAGCTCTGCTGACAGCCGCTCTCCCAGAACTGCCTTCAGCAGTGATCCCTGGGGTTCCCAACAGCACACTTTTTTCCCCATAAACCAGGGAAAGAGTGGGAGAAAACTTGCTAGAAAGGTCTTGGGTAACTTGCTCTTTGCTTCCCCTTGGTGCTGTACCTTGCAGGGTGAAAGGTTTGGGATGCGGCTCCCAAGGGTGCGGTTTTAAATGAACGGGAGCAATGTCAAAATTTTGTCATTAGCTTAAAAACATTTTTGAAAAGTTACTGATAAAATTTGTTCTAACTATTCTTTCCAAGTGTAGCCTTGTGACCGAGCACCGTAACACTTCATAAAAGTAAAGAACTCCAAGGTGTCTACCAACTTGGATGTTCAGATTTGATCCCCTTGATGCTTGCAAACTCCAGCATCCTTGAATTCCTTATTCCCGTCCCATCGACGGCGTTATCTGGAAGTCCTCCAGATGGCACAGCCAAAGTCATGACAGCCTTATCGGTGTGGCTGCTGGACTGCTCTATACTGAACGTGTCGGAAAAAAGACTCTCTTAGCTTCCTTTCCCAGAGGAAGCCACGTGCATGAATGACACATCGCACTGCCAAATACCAGCCCCTGTGCAAGGAAACTTTCTCTCTGGGGGACAGCGGGTTAATTGGCCTCGTAATCATTCTATTTCACTAATCAGTCCCTGTAGAGGGGTTCTGTTTGTTTTACCGGGCTTATAAATCCTCCACCCATTATTTCTGGTGATTTATTTAAGAGGCTGATTTTTGATTTTGCTCTCTGGCATTTAAGTATTTTTTTTCATAGCAAATGTAGAATCTGCTAAGATATTTCTCCTAGGAATTTTATTGATTCAGCAGGTCTATTCCCAATGTGAGCCCTTATTTCAGAGAATTCCCTGTATTTGTGGAACCATGCTGCCAAGCCTCGCAGACACTCCAAGTCCTTAAGAAACAACCCAACTCAGTATTTAAGGTCCTGAGTATAGGACACGTGACTTTGAAACTGGGGAACATTCTGAGGTATCGACCAGTCGACAACAACGTAACTTCAGAAGAACGGGTTGCCTTTGAGCGGCACCTAACCTCACGGGAGTCTGAACTGGAAGTGAATTAGAGAGGAAAGTCAGCTGCCCTCCTTCAGATCACAAGGTCTCTAGCAGGGGGCTGAGACAGTGCTGTCAAAGCCACACTGTCCTCGCTTACCCGTCCAGCAGGGAGTCGAAGCAAACGACGGCGTTGTCTCGCTGTGCTGCTAGCACCAGACACAAACCATCCATTAAGCGGGAATGCTACAAGAGAGGGAAGAACAGAGCTTTGGTGATGCTATCCACTTAAATAAGTCTGTAAGCCTCGCCGATGAACCGCTGCCAGCACAGATAACTGCTTGCGTGCTGTGTGAGGGGATGAAAGTCACAAAGCAACAGACCCTTTCGAATTGAAAGAGTATTACATCTGAACTGTTAGTTAGTTAGCCCGCTCCTATGGCATACTATTATTCCTGTTCCCTTGTCTCGGAGTAAAAATAAGCAGGTTACTTAGGTGTGCTATTCAGTCACCAAGTCTGTTGGAAACAGGAACACAGAGATAACTGTAAACGTCGAGATATTGTAGCAGAAACACTTATTACTTAAGGGAGCCCATCTCCTTTCTGGCAAGGGAAAACAAATGCTGTAATGTTCACCTTTGGCTCAGCAGTGCCAGACCCTTCTGGAAACACGCCAGCTGTGCCCAGAGTAATTCATCTCTGACAGGAGGAAGCGTTTCCATGGCCAGGAGAGCAGTGCCGCTGCCATAGCTCTCCTTCCCACACGCTGACTCGCTTTGTCCTTCCTAGAGAGCTGTGCAAATTCCCGTGTGCAGAGGGATGGCATCCTCAGGGGAACCGCAGGAGAAGAAAGTACTGCTTAGACTAATTGGATGCTAGATGTAATTGCTATTCTATACAGATGCACTTCAAAGGGATGCTGTCAGTTTAAAAAAAATCACAACCTGAAAAGATCTTACCTGTTCTTATTACAGATAACACCCAAGACTCATAACTGAAAGGCTCGAAGCACAAGCGTTTGTATTTTTTCAGAGGGACCGCTGTGTATTTCTGACAGCCCTTTGTTGATTGCTGCTTCCAGTATAAGCAGTTCCCACCTTGTTTACTCCGTGCTCCTGACATCACTTTCTTGCATATTCTACCTTACTGCTCTGCCCTAGTAGGGTTCCTGAAACGGTGGGCTTCTACACCCAGTGCAAAGGGAAAAACAGTTTGGCCAGATACTCTGCGGGTGTAAAGCGATGTATCTGCTCACCCCAGAAGCGCGTCTCACGCTTAAGCCCCGTGAACACTTGCTCAAACCCCATGCTGGACTGCGGCTTGAGCTGTCAGCACCAACTAAACGAGAAGCAAAATGAAATCTCTCCCCAGGGCACAGTCCAAAAAGTGAAAGGGTTATTTAGCACTGCAGAAGGGGATTAATGGGGTGCGATTAGAGAAAGGCAAGTAGAAACTGTATTCATCTGGAAAAACAAGACAGGATACAGCGGCAGAACACACATAATAGCAGCAACCGTGCACTGACAGGTGAATGGAATAAAACGTTTCATGGGGATGTGCTGCTCACGTTAAGGATCCCTTCGCACATACTGATGTCAAGGGTAGGTGTCGGTGGGCCAGCGGGGACACAGGAACACAAGAGAGGGACCAGGCAGCAAGGCACGCGGCCCACGTTGCTTACCAGTGGTATTAGAGCTCAGATACAGTGCTGTGCTAACACTGCTACCAAAGCAAGTCTGCTCAGAGCTAGCCTGGATATCTTAGCACAGCACGGCATTAAAAGGCTCTTCTGTCACACAAAGGAAGCAAAGCACAACTCCAGCTGTTTCATACCTTTGCTGCAACGCTGCACTTTGCCCTGCTTAGTGTCTCAGAGATGCAGTGAGCTTGTGATGCATCCAGGACAGTGAGGCGTGCTCCAGTCACTGTGAAATGTTTGCCAATAAGCTGATCAAGCAGTTCGACGTAAGGTGGGTGCTCTGAACCCCGAAGGATTATCCCAGGCAAGACGAGGCAAGTGGTTTGGCAGAGGTTATCAAGCAGTGGCCGATCTGATGGGAAAAGATCAAAACACAACAGATGCTTATTTTATATCTGCTAGTCAACTGCTAGTCCTCTACGTAATTCTTCCCTGCCACAGACAAGTAACTGGAAGATCAGAGGCACTCAAGCATTGTCATATCGTTTGGGATGTCCACAGATGTGACTGCTCATCCTGAACTGTCAAACTGCCGTACACCTACGTGTACGTCTCTGGAGATCACGAGACAGCGGTAGTGACCCCATTTCAGGGGTCAGACAAGGACAGCTGCTGGTCTGCTATGGGAGATACTATTCCATTTCGTTTCTTCCAAGCAAAGAAATCTCTTAATCCAGCTGCTATAATCCAAAACGTAATTCTGCTCAGCATACATAACACGATGTATTTCATATTTTCCTCATGATAAATCTGTCTGTCCATTAGGCAGCAGCAGCTTTGTGATTATTTGCTGAAGGAGAGGTCTCTGTGTGCAAGAGCTACCTCTAGTGTTCACGAGGAGACCATAAAGTGAACGATGTGTCTGGCTTGCTGGATGGAGGTGCTTGCTGTATTGTGCCTGACAGTTTAGAGATCACGTGTACTTGCTTTTCCAGGACAGTAACTCTTTGAAATACATTTTCTGAGACACAAAAACATCAGGACCATACACTGGTTTCCTTTTGACTCTGCTTAGACATCTTCAAAGCAAAGAGATGCTTGGGCAGCAGGAAATTAGGGGGACAGATTTTGAGATCTGCTCCCAACACAGGGCTGTACAAAGCTCACAGAATACTCGCGCACTCTCCACAACAAGCTATTTCTTTTATTTCCTGCAATCTTTTCTAAAAATAAAGAAGTGCTTCACTCACAGCAGACTGGTGCTACAGGCCTGGTTCTTCCCCATCGTGCAGTAAGTTGTTGGGGGAAATACCCTCCCCATCAGCAATGGCAACACAGGGTATTTTGGACTGGGAACACTGGCAAGTCTCCTCTCACCGCAGCTTTGTGCTCTGAACACAGCTTGAGCTGGCGTACCCCATAGGAAACACAACGATGCGATCGCATCTCTGCAGCTATGCAGAGAAAAAGGTCAGACAGCGACACGCAGAACAGCCTGGTCGCCTCAAAAAGTGGCTGTTACGCACACACAATTGCCAACCTCATGTTTCAGGACTCACACAATGGCTTAGGAATGCCAGTAACGTTTTGAGATACGCCTCGCCCCTCACCACAGGCATCAGTTAAGTCTTAAACCTTCCTGCAGTCAGTCTCTGATGTATTAGTGCGCAATGTAAGACGAGGGAGCTTGCGTGAGAATTTGTGATTTTTGTAATGATCATGAAGCGTGTGTAGAGCATAGCCCAAAGCCAACAGAAGACAAGGGAAAGAATTCATTGATAATGACCTTGGGGAAAAGACCTCCTTCAGAGACCACCTACACAAAAGTGACTTGCTGTCTACCGAGCACCTAGGCTGTCATTAAGGCAAAGGCCCTGACGCACCGCCATCCTCCTTGCACTTCTGCATGTGCTGCCTCATGCACCTGCCGGTATGGGGTTGATGCCCAAAAGTCCTGTTATCAGTAAGGGTTTAAGGTGGGAGGTAATTCTGCAGCATTTTTACCCTACTCTTCCACCAGTCCGCAACAACCTTGTGGTTTTACTGCTGGGATTAACAACTGCAGCAGTCAGGTGTAGCACAGGAACATTTTCTCAGCTGCCTCCTCCTTGCCAGTCACATCAGAACTCAAGCTATAGGAATGAGAATGACCTGGTTCCGAACAAGTCTGCTCCCCGGTGAACACCACAGGGATGCTTTATGTGGTCACCGCCTGTTTATCAAGGCTTGGGATCAACCCACAACACCCCAACATGGAAGCATCCCCATGTGTTAGTTACATCTCCTGACATAGATGGTGCTGCATCACAGCCTGTGTTGTACACGTGCCTGTCAAGTAAAATCAACAGAAAGGCCCAGAGAAGCTGTAGGCAGCTGAGGGAACTGACGGGCTTGCTGAAGCTTCAGCTTCAAATCAAAGTCAGACCAGTGATAACTGGAAGTCATTTTGAGCTGGCAGCTGTTCCAGCAGCTAGTGGGAACTGAACGAGATCTCCATCCCGTCCCTCAGAGTTAACGTCCATGCTGCCAACAGCACTCCCTGCATAAATTGTTATTTATCTACTCACAGAACAAAACGTCTCACAATCGCCCACCCCTACGGTGTCTGGGCGTCTCCTGTGCAGGCTCTGAATGGACACGCGAACCACCACGGCCAAGTTGGTGTTGAAATGCGTTGTAAAAGTTCAGCAGAGGAACGTGCACTGTTGCTTACACTAGCTGTGCTGACAGGGCTGGTTCTTCTGCTGGTGATAAAGGTCAGCCCTTCTGAACGGCCCTGTGTTTAAACCCCTGAAAGCACTGGCAGTAGAAAGGCCTGGCAGGTACACAGTTAAACCGCTGGACTCCACTGGAGCTGTTCTTTGCAGCTCAGAGTTGTCTCTTCCTTCTGAAAGGACATCAATACCAACTCTTGCTGCCACCAGATGGTACATCTTGCTGTCCAACTGATCAATAACAGTCTCAATCTATATAACAAGAGTTACGCATTTCCTTACCCAGACTGCGTGGTTGCTCGGAGCCCAATAAATTGAGTTGCCCTCCTGTTTCACGTTTTATGATCTTGCGCTGCTTCTTGATTTCCAAACTGACTATGGGGTCACGTTTCAGGTTATAGATCTGCAGGAGGGGAGGGAGGGAGAGAGAGGCAGGCCACGTGAACACCACTTACCTAATCAGGAAGGATAACACTTCTTAAGAATTGATTCAGGCAAGCTGTGACGCTTTTGTTGCTGTTGTGTACATCTGTAATTGCCAGCCTAGAAAACACCTTCTTGTCTACAGATAAAAGAACATTTTGCATGCATTCTTTTTTCTTGGGGCTTAATTCAGTACTGCATCTTGTCATCCTTTTAAAGGTCTTCTATCCAGACATCTTTCTAAGGTCTCTGCTCCCAGCTTCTCAAGGACAGAAACTCAAGGACTAGGAGTGTCTGACATATTTATCCAGTGCCACTCCTGTGTGCAGCAGCTCCCTTCTGTCTCTGAACCGGCACATCTGTGCGTCCCAGCAGAGAGCAGTCATGATGCTCTAGACTGAGTTGCAGAGGAAGAGCATCCACATTAGTGAAACATATCACAGATGTGACCAGCTGCTTCCAGTTCCAGAGCTAATCTCCGTGGGCTAACTCAGCTGGGTCACCTCTGTGCCATGTGGACGTAGCATGGCTCAAAAATTTTCATCCTTTCGTTGGGCATAACCCAATCATTTCCAACTCCGGTTTTGAGAAGAAAACGATCAGAGTGGAAATGACATACAAAACTAGTTGAACAGGAAAGACTTACGGTTTCATTTTAGCCATTGGCAAGTTACAATGGCTTGAATCAGAGACCAGCAGCTACTCGGTGTGAAGGGCCAGCTGAGCAGGAGCAGGCCACACCACTGCTGGTAGGCTTCTCGGCACGGTCTCCAGTGCAAGCCAAGAGACAATAGCCAGAGTCTTCACGCCTCTGTCTGCAGTCAGAGAAGCATGCAGGCACCCAGCAGCTCTGTACACAGTGCCTGTACTTTGTAGCATGAGGTGTCTTACACCAGACAGCTCCACCCTTCTCATTGCCATGGGCTGGTGCCTCCCCTGGCAGGGCACAGGGGACAACATCCTTGTCACACACACAAGGCAGCGCTCCACGCTGTGAGCATGTGGATGTACAGACTCTGTGGGAGACATTCGGCAACCAGCGAGTTACATCATCGGTGGTCCCGCTTCATCTCCATTCCCAAACGCTACATGAGAAAAGCTGGCAAAAAACCAGCCTCTGGGCCAACTGTGCCTTAGGAATTATCGATGATGTTGCTACCCCGTTCCGTGACCTGCTTCCAAAGCAACGTTGACTCTATCTGGGAACTCGGCTTCTAAAGTACGAGCCCTGAGCCCTCCTGAATTCACAGCACAGGTTACTGAACAAACGTATCTGAAAAAGCACTTTTCCACCGAGACTGCCTGGGTCAATACAAAATTAGCACATTGTGGTAGGAACATCCAGGGGAGAAGGAAAACTCGGCAGCTGGTGAAACACAGCAAAAAAAGCATTACCTAAAGCATAATAGGAATGAAGTCCTGGGGTAGCAGGGCCAAAGCCGTTGCTCTGACACAGCAGGATATGTCTCAGGAAAGGGCAGAATCCTACCTCTTCCTCCTCTAACATCTGACACTCGGCACAGCACAGCCCTTCTGGGAAAAACAGCTTCATATCCCGGACAGCTATTTGATAGGATTTGGAGCCTAAGAGATAAATACAATGAGAAAATTCTCTCAGGCCATGAATTAAACATTCTGTAGACTCACACTCATCTTTCTGAGAGATTGATGATGTGCAACTTACTGAAGTAATTGCTTTAAAGGCCAGCTGTTCTGTACAGTAATAGCAAACATTTAAAACCATAATGTTTAGAATAGTTCCATTGCTTTCTTGGTATTTTGATTCAGTCCTATTATCACTCGGCTTGTTCTTCGTGTAAACAATACTACTCCTATTTCCTAACAGTGTAGTCAAGGGAGTTAAGTGTTAAGGAGCCTGTGAAACTCTTCAACACCAGCTCCAATCCCCCACTGTTGTTCCCTTGCTTCTCAATCACATCAGGCTGGTCTTACTGAATGGGAAGAAGCTACTAGTTAGTAAAACAAATGTGCTTAGTCACAATAACGCAAGTCCCAAATATGCTGGGGTTTTGATTTACAACAGAAATCAGAATTAGTACGAGACACTGCTGGATAGCAGTGTATTTTTCTGTCCACCTGCAGTCGAGAAAGGTGGGAGAGACTGGAACAGGTACAGAGAAATAACGTGAGGATCACGGAAGGAATGGAGAATCAGCTGAAGAGTTAAAACTAAAAGACCTTGGCTTGTTTGACCCAACCTGACACAAAGCTGAGAAGGAATCTGATTTCTGATAAACACATCAGGGTGAAAAAGGGCAGAGAAGAAAAAAAGAACTACTTAAAATTAAAGTACAGGTACTGGCACGAGAACAAATGGATACAAACAGTATATGACTATATTTATGTTTGAAAATGTAAGAAGATTTCTAGCTATCAGAGCAGTGAAGTTCTGTAACAACCATCTGACTGGGGTGGATGCTTATGAAAGGGAAAACATGACGGGGTTGTCTGTGAGAGAATTAACTGAGCTCAGTGACTTGAGAGGCCCCTCCAGGCTCAGCATCTGAGCATTTCCCTATAAAGCAACAGTTTTATAATGCGCTACTCAATGTTTTGAGATTTGTGGGCGGAAAATGTTAGAGAAAGAAAAGCTATTTCTACATAACTGGAGTTCAGATAGATTGCCAATGCGCTGGCACAGATCCATGCTCCTGGGATACAAATACACACGATGTGAATATCCTATGAAATATTAGCACATTTGCAGGCTACCCATTCAAAGAATCACATCTTACTGCTCTTCGAGCACTCAGACCTGCTTGAACTTCATAATTCTAGGTATTGTACAGCCAGAGTCCTTAACACAGTAGTTTACAATCCTAAGATTGCATAAGTCACCAGCATATAAATTGTGCCGGATCCTCTGTGTACCTCTATGCCAAATCTTCCTTGTTTAAATCACTGATGCCATTACAGAGGACACAAATGTTCCCAAAGCTAATAACATTTTACTCTCACCTTGTTCAAGGTATAAGACTGTATAAATGCACGCATCAGAGCTCTTTGGGTTCAAGAAAAAGCACTATATGATGACTTCACAAAACCCAGAGGTTTTTAGAGGAGTGCAGGTTTACCTCTGCAGATGAGCCTCAGAACACTAAAACTGCATTACTTGGTTCAACGGTATCACTGGAACCTGGTCTTCATCTTAACTTGAATTTGCCCAGTCACTTCGGGAGAAAACACACAGCTAGAGTTTGCTCTGCTTCGGCAAGACGGCGTTAACTGGAAATCTTCCTCAGTGGGAGCAAAACCGAGAAAGCTTGGTATTCCCTCCTAGCAAAGGAAGGTGGTCTTCCACAGTCCCCCAAATGATTACTCGGGCAATGATTAAGCTCTTCCTGCTCAACTCTTAGGCAAATGTTTCACCCTTATTGGAGGACAAGCTCTTGGAGGTGCAAGGGATTTGAACACTCCTTTTCTTATGGACAGACACGTCCCTGGCATAGCAGCTGGATCAGATCCTTGGGTCAGTGAGTATATTAGCTACAGCTGCATCCGTTTTCCTTGAACATGGGCAAGGATGGCTTTGTGAGCCAGCCATATAGCTGGCTCCAATGTAATGCATAATCTGGCCTCAGTGGGCAGATGGCAGCCGGCTAGTTCGGCTCTGGGCTCAGCCCAGCCTAGGAGGAAGCACAGATCTGAAGGGAATCACGAAGCAGACGTCTGAGGGTTTCTCTAACGCGGTGAGCTCTCTGTGACTTCCAGTGAAATCTGGGATGAGACTCAGCCTCTCTTACCATTCTAAACTGATCTTCAGCTGAGCTATAGCAGGGATGCTCTAACCACAGCACGAGTATCTTAAGTTTTGGGTATATATTACCCACTCTTAGCCGTAACTGATGAGCTCTCATTCTCAAGGCAACATAGACACATATAATTCATTAATCTTAAGAGCTAAAGAAGCAGGGGCTGATAGTGGAGAAGTATTGGCTGAAGAACCCCGACCATTTCTTTTGTGTAGGTAGATCCTGCTCGTCAGTCATGCCCATGAACGAGATCCTGTGAGTAATCATGGTGAGAGATCTCTCTTGGTTTAGTCTTGGTCCTAAGGGTTATGATCGTATCCGATAAAAAACAGTTCTACATCAAGTGTTCGATTCTCTTCCCCAAGCTGTACAGGGTGTCTACTTCATCCCCTACCAGGTCTCCCCCAAAGACCACTTGATACGGACGAAAAGAGGGAGTGATTTGGCAGCACAAAATACAATACAGAAAGCCAAATAATCCAATAGATCTTGACAGGAAAGTTCTTCTGGAACGCGAAGGCAGACAGTGCCTGCTAGCTCACCTGTGTTTACAGAAACTATTGCTTTTATTATTTTTATACTGCTTTAACTACATATAGCACAATCAGTATCACACTGAGGAAAAACAACGTGAACTACCGACACCCAATTCCTTATGAATTTTTGACTTACATCCTTCCCTCCTTGTGGCAACAGCCAGGCCCCCTCCAGCAATACCCATGGTTCTCTGCAGGCCACTCTCTCCAGCAATACTTCCCATTCTCCCATCCTTCACCCGCACTCTCAGTCATCTCCCATCCCACCCACCCAACATACACACTGCAACATCCTGCTTCCCTCTCTGCTGGCAGACGAGCTGTGCCTGGCTCAGCACACTGAGGATGCTGACTAGCTGGTGTGCCTCTGCTGACGTGCCAGCTGCAAGAGCCTCGCCGAATGGAAAACTGCTGAGCTTACCTGCTTTCCCCAGCAAGAGCAAGTTTTGATGACCTCTCTCTAGCCAATCAGTAATTGTTTTGAGATGTTACAGGAACTCGGTATCTTGGGTGTCTAATGTCCCTCTGTGAGCTCTGTTGGCCAACTGCTTATGAAGTTACCAGGAGGGGACTCAGAAGCAGTCAGAAAACAGGTGGGTTCTTGGGGATAATTACAACATAACCAAGCTGAAAGTACAAAATGACCAAGCAGTGAAGAGACCAAAGAAAATCCGTTCTGATGGAAGACAGATCTAGCTAGGGCTGTTCTGAGAAGAAACCCTCAAGACATACTCAGCTCAGCCACCAAGAAAACAACGAAAGCTTTCTAGGGAATAACAGTCTCTACTGCCTGCCAAGGCCAGATCTGTATTGACAATACAGGAGGTAACAGTACATAACATTTTTTTCCATGGGCATATCTGAGCTTCTAGACTTTTCTTTTACAAAAGCTTACCATAAAATCCATTTTGGACTGTGCTGATGCCATACTGAGCCCTCCAGAGGAACGGGTCTAGTGCTTGGGCTAGTATAGGATCCTCTGGCCCGAGTAAATCTATCAGCTTCTTCACAGCATTCGGCCTCTGAAGACACAGCACGAGAGCAGTGCCTGAGGCGAGGTAGGTACAATGAGCTTCTAAAACAGCGGGATCCTAAAAAGAAACAACGCAGAGAGAGCAGGTTATAATGAACAGTGTTCGTGAGCGCTGTGTAAATCCCAGCTTTCCTTTGGCTAGATCCATCCCTGTTTGAAGCAAGCAGATCTGCCATTACTCTTTGCTTTCTCTCCTCTTTGTAATATCTGTGCTAGCAACACTAGCAGAAGCAGGCAGAGCTTCCAGAGCATATACCGTGGCCACCAAGACAGTATTTGCTGTGACACCCACCAGGTAACAGGAGGTCTCACCGCACTCAGGTCCCACCCTAAGTCCACACAGAGCTAAAGAAAAAGTTAAGCACTGAGCTTAAGCCGTAACAGCTCGTGGTTTTAGTCCCCATGGTCATAGATCAGCCAACGGCAGTTCGCACACATACGACCACCTTTAGTGGTAATTTCCTCAAATCTTTTAGTAAGAAAGGAAGCTTTTGCTTCTGTTTCGGAAAGACAGAAGAGACTTGTGCTGTGACTTGTTCTGCACATCAACAGGGTCACTGTGCTCTGGGATAAGGAGCCACACTTAATTCTTCAGCTGATACAAAATGATGGTTTACAATCACCAGAACTTTTCTTTTTGAATTCAGGAAAGGAAGGACCTCCACACCTACTCGGATGCTGCAGCCCAGCTTCTCCTAGAGGGTGGTAGGACTTCATACACTGGTTCGGATCAGGACTAAAGAAATAGCGAGCTTAAAACAAGGAGGCTCAGAACAGGGCGCTAGACAGGGGCTGAAAGAAAACAGTCCGCCCTCCTGCCTTTGCCACCGATGCGTTGTGCTCCACAACTAATTTCTCTCCCTTTACTGCTTTCCCAGGTGCTGCCAGTTCAGCCCGTGACCACTCCCGAGCAAAGACGTTCTTCTTGTAGCTGCGCAGGTCGCAGCACCCTGGGATCTTTATTTTAACTAAGGATGAGTGGCAATGATAACTAGCAACACCGTGCCAGTGAGAAGAGCCCGATTTGTAGGCTGGAGACAGACACGATGGGAAAGGCAGAAGCACAGGGAAAGGCAGCAAGCGCCTGGGGCGGGAGACCAAGGGGGAGCAGAGCACTCAGCCTCGCTGTTTTAATTAAGCAAACCCTTGGAAAGCCAGGCTCGTTGCAGATGTCTCCAGTGAGCGGGTCAGGGTGCCCGCAGCAGCTGCGGGCTGCCTCATCCTGCCCCCTTCATCTTACTGAAATGGCAGGAGCACCCAGCTCTGCCTCCCTGCACTCACGGTGCGGCAACACCGCTGCCGCAGAGGCGCTCCATGCCAGGGCTGTATGTTCTGCACAGCTTACAAACAACAGCGTTTTCAGCTCACTGGCTGAACCGAGTCACAGTTATTTACTTTTTCCCAATTTTTGAGGAAATGAAAACAAGGGGGAAAACCACCATTTGATTCAGCCGAATTGCATCATTCAGCTCCCTAAAGGTTTTAAAATTCCTCTGTTTTTTAATCTTCTAAAAGCACCAGAATACAGCAGTTGTCTAGATAAAGCATTTCAAAAGAAAATCCCATCGTTTTGTTTAAAAATATGGAGATAAAAATACTTCAAGGGCTCTTTTGCTTTTCTATCATATGAAACCATTCACTGACTTTGACCCAAATCTTCTCTCTCACACATTCCTCCTAAACTGCATTTCTAAGAAGTAGGCTATAAATTGAAAACCACGGGCTCAATCCTGATATTCTCCCCTGTGTTTGAAAATTCAAAATGGTCCAAGAGAAAGCCTCCCTATTCTTGAATCGGTTAGTTACGCACGGGATTTGATACAAGTTGTGATTTTTGTCAGTCCTCCCACTCCACGGAAACAGAGGGCAAAGGAAACCCTGGGATGTCAGTCACATCGCATGACTGCACGTGCGAAACGTACAGAAAAGTTTCCCAGGCTCTCCTGGATAAGAGAACTCTGCTTAGATGAGGATGAAGAGTTTCAGCCTGTCATAGTGCACTGCAGAATTCTGACATCCATTCAGTTCTGTATAATGCCAAATAAACCCTTTTTGCTCAAAAATTGTTGTTAGTTTAAATTACAGATATATAATCCACTTTTCTAAAGACCTTCTCTTTGGGAGATGAAAAACAGTGATGACTACTTCATGAAAACTTTCAAAAGGACTGGATGTAACATATCGACATTCATGCAGGTCAAACATCTGCAGAAGAAGATGTTCAAAGACATAGTTTCTGCTAAAGAGACCATAATAAATGAAATTATTTTGTTCCAGAGCTTCTAAACAGTGCTTTTAGATCTACATAACAAAACCCTTTTGTCTCTGTTTCCCGTCTTTCGGTTGTTCCTCAGCAAACGTGCAGACTTTGGGTTAAAGACGAGACGTTTCTAATTGCTACCGACGGTATCAGGGAGTCAAGGTGACTTTTTTCCTTCTGATAGATCCTCACATCCGCTCGAGACTCTGCCAGCCAAATGACGCCTTTATTTGCATCCTGCCCCCGCACCGTCTTCAAACCGTGTCCTTGCTGATACCCGAGCAGCTGCGGGGAGATTGCACACGTGCAGCTGACTTGAACTCAGCAAGCAATTTTGTTGATGCTCAGGGAGAGGAAGTTCCAGCTGTGCGCTGGCTCTGGAGGAGTAACGGGATTAAAAAGCAGCAAAATTCTCCTTCTGCCTCGACCGTCAGAATCACAAGGTAGGACTGGAGGGAATCCATTAAGTTATTGACTCCAGTGTCCTGCTCCTGCGGGCAATCACATCAGGTAAGCCCCAACAGAACGATCAGGTCCCACTGTCAAATCAAGCTTTCTAACTAGCAGCCAGAACTGCAAGTCTCTGCAGCACTGGATCTGCTGGATCAGCACAGGAAGGAGAGACAGCCTCCACAGGCAGAACTCCCTCCGGGAGCAGTCGCTTCTCACAGTCTGAACACGATCACGTTGTGCTAGGAGCTGAGAAGACAACATCAGCTCTATTTACCTGACCTTTGGTTTTTTTTTTTTCATTATTATTAAACTCCAGATAAAAAGTATTACCGTGGCTCCCGTGATTAGATAACCTCAGCAGAGCAATGCGTTATTTACTGCATGCCAAAGGCCACAAGCTACTTAGAAGCTAAACGTTAGTATTTAAGTTGAAAAAGCAATCAGCGTTTCTGAAATCATGTTGCTGAGGACATTAGTCAACGCATATGTAAATAACGTACCAGAAAGAGGAAGAAGATGCTATTGGTCTTGCTCCCAGCAAATAAAACCCAAATCTGCTATCAAGTACGACGTGCACAAAACAAACCGGCACCTCACAGAGCACATGGGAGTTTTCTAGAGGTTTTTGGAGATGTATTTTGGATCAGGCTCCAGGTGAGGAGACAGAAAAGCCTGGACAGAATTTCTCGAAGGGTCAGACAACTGGCTCCACGTTCTTCAAAGGGAGATGCTAAATTTCAGCAATTTGCCCCCATGTTAAAAGCCTCCTTTTAAACCCAGCATTGTATCCCCTTGTCACCTAAACCGAGAAACAGGCTGACAATGAACATCGCTCTAATTCAAACGCTTTATATGAAATTCAGCTGTGAAAGAGGGTTCTGCCCCCACCAGCTGCCATTGTAACATTTACAAGCCAGATTTTCAAAATAACCCAGGCCCTGAAGCATGCTTAGGCTTTTTGAAAATCTACCTACTTATCTTGGGAGCTCAGCCTTTTTCGTGAGTGAAAGGCTTTTTGATGGGTTCTAAACCATGAGAAGGAGCCCCCGCACAGCAGAAAGCATTTCCTACTGTCCATTCCCCCTTGCCAAAGGCAGTTTTTTATCTCTGCTTTCTCACTTCCAAAACCACTTTTTTTTTTTCCACGAACAAAAACGCAGCAGTCTGTAATTTCTAAACTCATTAGTCACCAGCTCTTCAAGGAAACTAAATCAATGCTCAACAGCTGCTCTAGTGTGTTAGAGAACTCCAAAAACAAGTAAGAGAAAATTTTCATGAACGTCCTGGTTCGAGCCTCTCTTCAAATTTACCCGGCATATATCTACACTGCTTCCTGAGGGAGACACTGGGATTTTAAAAAATGCTTTCTGTTTCAGATGATCGCCTAAGCATTTTTGTATTTAGCCGCATGTCTAAAAACTGTGTTGGAAAGCACTTCCGTATTAACAGCCACTACACCCTTCTTACCAGCGGTCTGTAAATATTCAAAAATCAGATGCCTGTGCTCCATTGCTTTGCTATCATGCAGAGGGTATTAATTGTTCCTGACGGATGGTTATGTTCGAGCGTTGTCCTGGCATGTTCCTGTCTTCTTCTGGAAAACTCTATGAAGAATTTCTATGAGAGAGCGCTGTAACTCTCCCAAACTAACCCAAGAGCAACATCGATTATAAAGGCTTGTTTTCTGTAAATATCAGTTGGTTAAATGTCTTCATGAAAGCAATCAAATAACAAGGATTTTTTTTTTCCCCCAAGAAAAAAATGAAAACCAGCTCCTCTAAAACGCTCAGCTTTCAGTTTCCTGGTTTTCACAGAATCTTTACACTCATCTCCTATCATCTCAGGATATGTCAGGTTGGGGAAAAAAAAGAATTTCTTACACTATAAAATAACAGAAACAGAAATCCGTTTTTAGCTAACGAAACCTCCTAACACTCCAAGATTTAAGAACCCTCTTCATTGTCTACCAGGCATTAGAAATGACAGTAACTCAGTTTTCTCTCTTTGCAGGTCATTTTTACAGACTCTTGAACACATGCTCCAGCTGTACAGGTAATGTAACACAAGGTAACGGGGCTCAAGAAGCGTGTATTCTCTGACGGTGCAAGAAGTGTTTCCCAGCTGCCAAGGTTTAAACGCATGGAAGGAAAATCAGGCACACGTGCAGAGGGTGGGGTACCCTCCTGAGCTGCGCCCTACCTGGAACGAGCTTGGGGAAGAGAGAGAGGACGCCTGTGTTGCAGTTACAGTCAGCATTGTAAATCAGGAACTAAACAAACTCCTGGGAGGTCTGTATCGCCTGTATCCCTCCAAACGTTTGTTTTGGAGAAACCAGGTCTGCTTCTTTATGGCAAGCCATAAAAGAAACCGTCAGCACGTCAGCTTTCTTTGTGTCTGATACCGGTACAGACCTGATTGTTCTACATAGCTCGCTTCCACCAGCAACTCAGAAATCCCAGACAGGAATTTTTGTTTTTCTCAGGAATGGATTATTCACTAGCTAACATTATTTCCCCGCTCTAAACCTAAGCGTAGCCACGGATCTGCCAGTTTCTTAACAAACCTGTTTCACTTCAGAAGAAAGGAGTCCCAAGACAATATCTGGTTCCAGGTTTATGTGTTTCATTCCAACCACACTGAATTTTTCTAGGTCTAGTTTTCGGAGGATCCTTGGAAGGCTACGGCTCCAAGCACCAGGTTTGATCAGCAGCACTGTGCAAAGAATCTGGGCTCCTGTAACAAAGCACACGAGTGAAACTCAAAGCAACTCCTAAAAACAGAGGTAAAACATGCAGTGATATTTGTTCGCTAGCCTGGACCCACATCCAGGGGTTATCTAAATGCTGGCACGAATTTCATAAAAAATTTGAACAAAACAAGTCCCTAAAAAAACCTGTGCATATAGGACTTGGGGTTTTTTTTTGTTTGGTTTATTTTTTATGTTGTTTTTCTTTTTTTATATTTATTTTTAGTGTAGAAACATATCTAAAACAGTCTAGGCACGTAGATTTTTTTTTTTTATTTGCAGGAAATCTGCTCTGGGTCCAAAAAGTTTGTGTGGCAGGTCCGTAGGATAAGACTCAACGCTTTATATTATATATGAATGTTTCAAGAGGGATAAAACATTCCCTTTTACATTTTTCACGTGAACTGTAGCGATGATGTGATATAATCCTTAAGGCAGCTATTAAATTCTTACTCCTCATAGTTCATCTCTCAGTGTTCTGTATCTCTCTGTCAGAGCTACGTTTCAGAGAGGCACTAACAAGTATGACAGGTCCCAATTAATGCTATAAACCCATTACAAATAGAATTGTGTTTATTAAAATTGAAATTTCAGCAAAAACTTTTTGCTTCTGACAAAGCTCTCCCTGTAGAGCTGCCAGCCAGGTGCAGCACTCAGCGTGCTACGAGAAACAGAAACCAAAACAGACCAAGACAGTTTTGCTGTCTAATGATACAAAATGTTTTAAAAGACAGAAAACAGATAAATTTCATTTTTAAGTGACAGCCTTTTCAAGTTATTAGTTTCGCTTAAGTACCTTACTAGGGATACAGTTAAGATTTTATCCTAATAACATCCTTTGAAGCTTTATTGGCGCCTGTAGGATCAGAACCCGTCAGCTAGGCCCCATTAACTGCTGGTGCCTAACCACATCAATTAGCACGAAACATGAGGTGAGAGTACTGCAGGCTGCTGAAATCGATCCATGATTATCTGTTTGTGTACATAGAACGCCATTTTATGTTTCCTGTACACCCCACTACTAATTATACAGATGTTGATGCAATGCAGCATCAACAATGCTACATATGATTTAACTCATACTGTTATTTTCAAGTAGCAAGAAGCACGTTGCTGATTTATGACAGACAAATACGGGATCAAAAATACAGAGCAAGGTTACTGTCCCCGCCCCCCTTGATATGGAAACTTAATCCTTATCATGGAGGGAGCCCTCCTATTAAAGATCTGCTATTTTCTTCACATCATTCTTGAACAGAAAGGTTTAAATGCCATAGCAACAGCCTGCAAGTGCAGAAGCAAGCCGCTCGGATCCACTCAGCCACTTGCATGCAGAATGGCAATCTCGATTATATACTGTTACATAAGTGTTCATTGTCCTCAAGATGTTTTACTCACCATCTGCCACGTTTCTGGGCAAACATTCTCATTCTTGTGGTATGTGAATCACTACATGCTGCCTATTTATGTACTTTAGACACTTCAGGAGGGATTTGTCTTATGTCACTTTGCCACCTTGGCCTGGCAAAGACAAGTGCAGGAAACAGGTGGGACACCTTGCCACCTAGAGCTGGTTCGCCCTCCTCGCCTCACTGATTGTAAGTGACAACAGTTACAGAAAGTACCGCTGTCTATCAATGGAACGGTCTCTATTGATCATGAATTACCAGAGGCGCCTGTTTGGCAGCCGTCAAACGTGCCCGATTTCCACCTCCAGTTTTGCCCAAGTTGCCTGGTCTTTGTTATGTTTTTCTCCTTTGTAATATTTTTAGATCTCTTCCTCGTGGCAAACGATCTTTTCCCCAAAAAATTATTACGTAGGTTTTGATTTCATAGTGTGACTGTGAAAAATCCATTTATTTTCTATACGGTATTTTAGATATGTGTGTGGCTTAAAATAAGCGTAAACCCAAGAGAAGCAAATACCAGATTTCCTGGCATGCTTAGAAAAGGGAGTGTATATCACTGCCTGTATTCAAGTCTGAGGGAAAAGATGGTATAAACCTTTTGCTTATTTTTGGCTGGTACATCTAGACGAATTAGTTCCACAAAACCCTTACCAAACCACCTTTTTCCATTTGCTCTTCTCTCACCTGTTTGCAAGTAGGTAAACAGTGATTCTGCACGGCACCTCTGGCTCTCCCCCACTAAAGAAGCAAAGCAGATGGATTTGAGTAAGCAGCACGCATGTTGTGGGGACAATAATTTGAGAATGCTACCACCATCTCTACATAATACAGCCAACATTGCTACAACACATTTTAAAGTATTATGCTGGGACACGCGTGGCTTGATTTCAGACATTCAGATGTATTGGGACACCCTGGGAGATGTCGTGCCTGCCACTTCTCTAGCATATGCTGAAAAGAACTGCAAGTACTATACAACATTGACTCCTGGTTACCTTTTCTGTGGATTTCAGGGAGTGGCTAACGGTGGTTTTAAACTACCTTTGTGCTCCCAATGTTTCACAGTCCAGTTAGAAGCTGCCTTGTTTTTGGTGCAAGTCCCAGAAGCTCAGGTGTTTTGTTTAATGCCCTCTCCTGTGCCCTCGGAAGCAAAGAAGGGCGGTATATTCTGACTACACATCCACTGAGCCCAGATATATTGTTCAGTCCTTTCCTCAGCTCTGCTGATAAAACATCACTGACACCCCCCAAGCAGCCAGGAATGGTCGCTTCAGTGGCTCTTCATAAGAGCAGAGCAGTATAAAAAGTGTGGTGAGCCAGAACTTAGGACAAAAGCCTATATAAAAATGTTTCCTGCAGTCTAGGCCTGGAGTCGTGAGGCAAATTTAAGGCACTTCAAGGCACATGTGAACTGAGAAGTTATCCAGGACTGGGGCACAACGAGGAGAAACTTGCATAAGGTTGATACAGGACTTCCCTTTCCAGCGATGGGCAAGTTTCACCAGTGTGACACCCAAGGTAGGTTATAGAAAACTACAATCTGTTTGTCAGAACAAAGTCACGACCATTCTTTTGCATTTATTCCTGTCTGAAATCCATGGATTTCTGTTTCCCAGAGCAATGTATCTGGAAAGTAACTAGCCAAAGAGATTTTTCTTTCAATGAGACCCTTCTCTCTTTCCACATGTCTGTCTTTTATTTCACTGGAATAACAAGAGTACATATAGAAGGTGGAACCAGCTCCGAGGTCCTTGCCTGATAACATTTTAGCTCACGACCTCACAGCACCATTTCTTTTCTTTAATATTGAGGTTATTTGAAAGAACTCCTATGATCTGTGAATTCCGTGGTGACGTGGGTGGCCCTGTAACGTAAATGACAGAGCCCCTGTCTGAGACTTTGGAAATGTGCATTCTGCTCTGATTTCTGTCACTCACTTGTCGGGCAATCGTGATCAACTCATTTCACCTCTCTAGGCTTCAGTTACCCCTCTGTAAATCAATGAAACTCATCTTCTTTGAGATCTACATCTGAAAAGGGCTACTAAAGAGCTGGCATTAATTACTGGTGTAGCCTACATTCCACAGCAGCCCTAGACAGGTCAATCCAGGCATGCACAGAAGAACTGTGTAGACGAAAGGTGATCTGGCAATAATACCACCTTCCGCCCTCCCCGTACCAAGTGAACTGATCTGGCCTTTGCTTCCTAATGGCCTGAGATTACGATGTCTAACCAAAGGTTTACTAATCCCATTTTGATGACTGACAGAGGACATACAGTTATGGTTTTCTTTGATCTGTTTTAAGAGTATAAAGTTATTTGGTTTTATCCAAGAGAGAACTGGTGCACACTTCTGTTCTTACCATCAGCCCTGGACCTCTTTCCAGGTGGTGGCAGGTATTTCATAGCAGGGCGGTGTTCTGCGTCTGTAAAAGGAAGGAAATGTATTTTTATGAGTCCACAGATGGGGGACCTTCCCTGTTTAGCAGGGTCGGGTGTGATGAAGGTAATCTTATTTAGCAGGGAAAATGGCAGACGTTTGACCAGCTGCAAGATACTGAAGAGCTGTTCCCTGCAACAAAGACCCTTCCATTCCTCCCACGACAACCAAAACAGGAGGAAAAAAGTGTAATGACCTTATAAAAGAGATAGTGCGGGATGCTGAAGTCCTGCTTCGGCGATGCTCCTTTGCTCTTGACATCAGCTTTGGTGGGAAAGGCTGGCACTGTGATTACAACCTCCCTCAATAAACTTATCTCACAGTTCCGCTTTCCTCTTACCCTGCGCCTTTCGGTCTCAAGCTAACTTTAACGAAGGGCAGCAACGCATTAATTCTTACAGTTAGATACGCTAACTTGGAATGTCTGATGCCTTCTTTTTTGAAGGCTCCCTCTTCTTGCTCTCCAATCTCACAGAGAACACCCACGTAGTCCATTGTCAAATCTAGCTTTTTGTGAGACTAGAATGCGTATCTTTTTCCTGACACCATCACGTTTTCTAAGCCAATCTATTACTCCACACTACATAAGCGCTGTGCCTTTGACACAAGCATCTACGTTTGTGTTGACCACAAAGAACGTTTCTTCCCCACAAAAAGACAGGGGAAGAGCTATAATTTACAAAGCACGAACGCACGCCTGGAACTGCGCCACTCCTCCTCAGCTGACACATGGTGTTACCGCGATCTTGATTTATCTCTGTTTCTGAACAATCAGAAGTGGTCAGGCCCAGAACTGTTTATCTTTAGGTAGGAGGAGTCAAGCTTTCCCAAGCACAAAGTTGATATGCCAATATATTTCACATTAGAAGAAAACAGCAGGAGCTCGTACACTGCTGCTCCAAAGCATCCTTTTGACAATGAAGGTCTTCGTTCCTCACGAACTGCTCATGCTTTTCCAGGACGAAATGTAACACTCATGAAATCTGCTTTCTTCAGCTCTTGCAGACTGGTAGTACCTTTGTCTCCTTGAGTACAGGGGCAAGGTTGGGGCATCTAGCCTCCCACGTTTAGGCAGGATAGATCTTGGCCTCTATTTCCCAGTTTCTCTCATAAACAGGCGCACAATGCATTGTATTATCTACAGGTCCTTCCAACTGCTGCAGCATCTATTTAGGATTTATGGAGTACCTTGAGATCTGCAGAAAGGGAATCAGGCTGTGCATAGCCACATTAGATTAATAGGCCAAGGTGTAGATGACCTCAAATGGCTCCCGCTGCTTTAATATCCCTCATCATTAGTCAGCCAAGCACAGAATTTAACCCCAAATTATCAAGTTTTTCTGCACCTTCAAAAAACCCATAGCAATGGATTCCTTTGTTCAAGTTCAATAGATTCTCAAACACCTGTGGAAGATATACCAGGCTTGTTGGTGTAGTCCTTGTGAGCTGGAATACACACTTATCTTACACTGATAAACACGAGCTTTGAACAAGGGTGGGAGTTGAGCAATTTGATCTGTCAGAGAACAAGGCAGGTGAGATGGTTTGCGGTCTGATGCTCTGAATCAACCGAGTAGCACCAGGGGCAAAGCAAAGGCCTCAGAGCCTGATGCTGCGTCAGTAAGCCAGGAGAACTATGCGCCTCTGTACCGAACGCTTTTCCTCCTTTTCCTTCTCCCCCCACCCTTGACTAACACCACAACAAAACTTAGTGGGGCCCAATCGACACACACTAAATGACTTAGTCCCACCTCAACAAGAGTATAAGTGTAACATTTAGAAACTCCCATTTGGAGGATGAGAATTCCAGCTACTGGACAGGCGGATGGGCCTGACCCTCTCCTGTGCCCGAGCAGGGATGCCTCTTTGGTAGGATTTGCACCTCCGACTACGTCAGACATTACTCGAGGAAAATATTGTTAACTAAAGCACTGAACTATCAACTCAAGCTTGACTTTTTGTAGTAAGTGAATTTATCAACAGCAATTCCAAACTTGTTATATCTGTCACCTTAATAAATCACCTGTCTTTTCAACTTTGCAAAACCATCTCAGTGGAAGTCCTTGGCAGGGCTCTGAAACAGGCAAACATTGACTCTGGTAAGTGGCTACACACATAATCCTTTAGATGTAAACTGCTGACCGTGTCTGGGACTAAAAGTGGATTCAGCCACACCTACTCCTCCCTGAGGAGAGTTTAGAAAGCAAGCGGGTCTTTTCTGAACCTCACGACTCAGCAGGAGGGCTTCCCTCATGCATGTGTCAGACTTGTACTCTTTTACACAACACCACCCTATACCCAAGGACGTTATAAACAGTAAAATCATGTCTTACCAGTTACAAAATCTGTCTCTGTGAAGAAGAGGATGGCTTGTCTGAACGTCACCTCTGGGGTCAAGGCCATTACGGTCTGTAGAAGATTGCCACTTTTGCTTAGCTTCTCCCTGCATTGTCTAAATCTCTTCAACGCATCTGCAAGAACTTCAAAGGCATTTATCCGCCGTAACGCGCACACAAGGACTGGGTTTGTCATTAGGGTATCAAGGCTCCTTTGCCAGGAAGTATCTCCAACCTCAAAAGGGGTTATTTCTCTGGCCTGATGTCGAGTGAGACGGGGCAACCACTTGAGACCTAGGAGCTCACATCCCCAATCGAGTCCTTCTGCAAGTCAAGAGAAATCTAGCATCAGCTGACAGCATGTGTTTCACAGATGCTGTGCTTTCTTTTGGAGACAAGTGTTCTAAATTCACATTGATTTTTTTACCAGACAACAAGTTCCAAAGCTGCTTTGACTTCACCCCCTGTCACATCCAAAATGGACTGTAATGCAGATATAGAAATATACTGGGAAAAACCACAAGATACAAATGCTAGGAAATAACATTACAGTGAAAACAAAAAATGGGCTATCTGGGAAATCAACAGGGAGCCAGAGGGAATAAGTGCCATGATTTGATTCGAGAACACAGCTAATGGAGAAGACTTGAAAGGAAAATACTGAGAATATACTGATAACAATGTGGTTTGACACAGTATAATCCATAATTATAGATCCTTTACCACCTCTCATAATATACCATTTTAGCTATATTCATTACAGTAATAAGCTACAATTTAACACTGACTCGTCTCTAAAGTAGCTTAAACATTGTTGTGTTTGTAANCCATAATTATAGATCCTTTACCACCTCTCATAATATACCATTTTAGCTATATTCATTACAGTAATAAGCTACAATTTAACACTGACTCGTCTCTAAAGTAGCTTAAACATTGTTGTGTTTGTAAAGTGGTCTTACTTCCAGTGTAGCAAGATATTCATGGGCTCATTCCATGAGTGCATGTTGCTGGAGTTTTCTGTCAGCTAAAATTTCCTCCTTGCGTTGCACGAGACAGAACTTGCACCATAGTATTGTTTCAAGAAAGTAGGATACAACACAGTATA
>VZSC01007754.1:0-94781 GCA_013398225.1 Steatornis caripensis
GAGAGGGTCCATCTCTGGCAGTGGCGGAGGAGGAACCTCAGGTCATGGGTGTGGACGATGCAGCTCTGTTCCTATGTGCATTTCTGATACTGAGGAATATGCCTTTGGGCATGGCGGATCCACTTATCTGTTCAGCTGTGGCTCTGGTATTGATAGTTACGGCTCTGGATTTGATGCAGACTCCAAACAGTAAGTAAGTTATGAGGGAGTGAGGTGTTGAGCTGGGATATTCAGCCCTGGAGATGGGACTGGAGGATGGAGCTCTGAAGGGGTGTTCTCTTATCAAAGGAAAGGTTGCAGCTCCATCCTTGGCAGTGGCTCAGGTTCTTTTGGAGATGCCTTCTACGAGTAACATTTGTGTCAAACCCTGTCATTGGAATGGTAAGAGGGCCTTCCCCTTGCTATTGGGGTCAAAGGTGTGTTTCCTAAACACCATTCAGCCACCACTAATTTGGAAGGGTAGAACATATTCCTAAGCTCTCTTCTCACTGCACAGCCATTTCCTGAATTCTCCAGCGACACACCTCTCTTTTATGAAAACCTTGTGATGTTTATTATTATTTTCTTTGGCTTTCTCTAAGCATGTGAACTCTGTCTGTCTGAGACCTTTGTCTTTTGCAACTAAAAGCTTGAAACCCTGGTTTTTGTGTGTGTGTTGGTCTTTGGGAGGGCACGACTCTTGTGTATGAAGAGATTTTTGAAAGAACTCTTTAAATATACAAACCAGTATATAGAGTTCTGATCCAGACTCAAGAAAAAATTCATGAAAAATTGGAAGATGTTTACAAAAGAATGTCTGTTGTTTGGGGCCTGTAAGATGAACGTCTGCCATGAAAATTGGTTTCAGAGTACAAGTCCTATTGGCCTAATCTAGCCAGTTAACTAGGACGTGTGGCTACATTTGAGTTCCTTCATTCCCACCAGGAGTCATTCATTAAATAACCAGGGGATAGATGGAATTGCTCATGTAGATTTTGTTAGAATTGCAGTTGCAGATAAAGAAAGGAGCAGAAAGTCTATGAACAGTGTCTCCTTATCACAATTCCAGTCCAGTTCTTCCCCTTGTGGTCCCAAATCAAAGCCAGACATTATGTAACCAAGTAAGCCTTTTTTGGCCAACATCTTATTCAATGGTCACTTCTATGCAAAGAAAGCAAGGTGTTTTCTAAATTTCTCACAGAGCGTCCTTTAAGTCCAATCAAAAGTTCTAATGAAGTGTAGAGCAACTGAGATTACTGGGAAAGTTTGTTCCAGAAGCTCAGTGCAGCTGTGTCATCTTATTTTAGCAAGATTCCACGTAGATAACTGGAGTGTCACAACCCCATCAGGAATATTACATGTCTTTTCTCCAGTCAGACTGAAGGTAGGATCCTCTTAACTGTTTTTCAAACAAATCCAACCATGAAGAGTCCTGAGGGTGGCAGCCAGTGGGAAGCCTGTCACTGGGGAGCGAGATTCTCAGTGTGATGGGCAATCCACTGTGGAAACCCATTTGCAAATTGCTGTAGAGCCATGAAAACAATTAGAGAAGGCTGATGAGGAGCTACAAAGGACTAAATCAAACCTTTACAGCATGGTCTCGAAGCAGTTATGAGTACCCTGCATATGGGGAGGTCTAGACACTGTATTTCAGTCAAAACTAGGTTATCATTGCCTTCATCAGATGCAGAAAGCCCTACGCAAGCTATGAAGCATCAGCTGTGGTAGTGAAATCTGGAGATTGTGTTAGCAAACCCTACTGAGATAAGCCCGCGTTTTCATCTGTGCTGGCCTGCATCCCACAAGCTCAGTGTGTGGGTGGTGTGAGTCTACTTTGGCTTGCAAAATGCCATGTAGGTTTACCCTCTGACAGCTGAGACAGTATATTCACCCTGTTAATGGCTGCTTCTACATCACTCACTGAAGCAGTTCAGCTGTTCATGTCCCAGGTGATAAATAAGCTGCATCATCACAACCCCATTTTTGTCTAAGAGAGTGGATAAGACTTTTCAATCAAGACAAAGCCTCCCCCCACAATAAAAAGTGGAAGCCATGAAAGGTAATTCTACCAAGTATCATTTGGGCTTTAGTTTCACTGTTTAATTAATTATGTAGTCAAGGTGCCTACAGCTATTCACCTCTCATCAGAAGAAATGAAGAATTAATATGAACCCCGTGGTCAGGTCTGTGGGTTTTTTACTGAGCTGTTTTGCAGAGCAAAAGGTCGAAAAGGAAGAAGGTAGAGTCAATGGAGAGAAAGAAGCACTTCTAGAGGCAATTCAAAAGACCCAATTTGTGCCTCTGTTGCAGTGTGGGATGAAACACCTGCTGGAGAGCAGACAAACAAACCATCTGCTTCAGTTGACTGTAACAGGAGCCTGGGAGAGCAGCTTAGCAAAGAGATTGCTAACCCCCAACTCATACAAGGGGCTTGATCAGCATTTCCACTAAGTTGTTTTAAGTACTGTTTACACACTGGTACTGTGTTTAGTGAAGGAATGGTTTGGAAGGGTATATCAAAACCTGTTCTGCTTGTCAGCCAGGCTATAATCATATCTCCAGTTTCTGGAGCTGACTGTTCTGGCACCTCCTTGCATGTAAAACTATCCCTTTTTAAGTAGGACTGAAAAATCTGGCCCAGGATTTCAGTTGTCTGAAAATACAATATTTTTAAATGCTTAATTCTTGCTGTTCCTTTCTTTTAGTAGTTATGTAGCTCTGCTCTGGCAAGTATCTGTAAGGAGCTTGTGTATCCAGTCCTTTAAGACCAAGGCTGAGTTTCAGGTCTTTGGATCGTGCAGATTTGAGCTGGGATGATCAAGCAGATTATTTTCTTTCTACCGCCACAGCACATGCAAAGTGTGGAAAGTGGCTAAAAGAGTTGTAATGTCAATGTGGGGAGCGTGGGGACATGCCCACTGCTGGTTTCTTGTCGACTCAACACTAAGTTTCTTATGTCAATTAGATATTGCCCATGCATTTTTGATGGAAAATGCCACAAGATAGACTGCCTAAGACTGTGCCCAGAGACATTTTGATTTTTGAAATTCAGGGGCTGAGCTGAAGTCATGAGAAGAAGGAGATCGTAAGCCAGATTGTCAGTTAATGTCTTGGGGCATGTATTTTCAGTCATCACAACACTGTAAACATGGTCAGGATGTAACACTGCAAGAAGGTGTCTACTGACACCCTGTGCCTAGGCATAGCTTGAGCCTCTAAGCATATTGACCTGATGAGCAGGATTTCAGGTATGAGGGGAGGACACCAAGGTGGTGAGGAAGATGACAGTAGGTCAGTTGTCATTAAAGATGGTGGTCATGGTCTCAGTGTTGTTTTTCTGCCAGAGGTGCATTACTGGATGCACATGTATTTTGCAAAACATCCCAGGCTCACGGGTGAGCTCAGAGTACAAATCCATATGAAACTTCACTGTCTTAAAAGGACTGAGGACCTTGTCGGTCCCATGCTGTCCTGGCTTCTAAATATTGCCCTCTAGAGCTGTGAGCTAGCTCTTGCTAGTGGTACCCTGAGAGGTTTCTGAGTGTTGAACTACTAGGTGTAAACAGGCTCATGTCACCATCAATATTCCAACCAAGAACCCACGTGTACAGGGAGGCTCAAGGTGCATTAGATACCACCACCTAGTGGGAGAAAAAAAGTTGTACCACAGTCGTGTAGAACCGGTCTTTGTGCTGGCTCTCCCACTGTCTCTCTGATGGAGTTTTGGGCTTGAGCTGCCTTCTCTGTGCAGATGTGGCCAGAACAAGAAGCTCCCTCCTGATTTACTCTGGCAGAAAGCTGTGAAATTAGTCAGGGCTGCATTGTAGCACCATGAAAATTGTGGGCCTCCTATCTTAATTGCTGGGCCTCTTCCCAAAATTCCTGGTGATTAGAAGTAAATTAATGAGCTGTGGTTACCCTGGGAGTTACTTCTCTGGTACCCACATACACATGCAACCTTCTCTCTCCTGAAAGGGAGCTGCAGCAAACACAATTGCTCTGATGTGAATACATGGAGTTCCATGAACTGGAGGGAAGAAAGTGGAGAAGATGTGGTATATTTTAAACCTGGAGACTCTGCTGTCAAATATCACACAAAAACTTTGTCTCCTGCGGCAAGCTGGGTGGGATGAGATGAAGTTGGGAGAGGAAGGCGGAGCTGCCCTGTGGTCCTCTAAACTACAGCCCAAGCTGGGCAGTTGAGCACAGCCCAAGGGTTGCATCAGGTGGCATCATCTGCCTTTTGGGGACTCAGAGTCATCAAGGGACATCTAGACTCTGAGTTAGAGATGAGGCTGATCCAGATGGATGAACCTTCTTCTGTGTCTGGGGCTGTAAGTACCCAAGTTCACAAGTTGGGCTTATCAAAGTGCATCTGTGGGAGGAAAACTTTTGAAACCATCCATGATCCTGTAGGCTCTAACCACAGCAAGAAAACAAAAATTCTGAGATTAATCTTTCTTGCTTGAAGGAAGGCAAACTCTCCTTGCCAGCAGCAGGGCCAGGCAGAGCGCTGTGAGATCACCCACCCCTGCTCAGAAGGTGCAGGAGGACCATCAGGCTTCATGGTACCTTGTCACCAGGGCCATGCAGATGCAGCAGGGCAATTCAGTGGGAGACCAAGGAGAGACAAACTGGAAGCACAAAATGAAGACCAAGTCAGAACAGCTCCGGGCCAAGCACCCTCCTCCTGGGCTCCAATCCTGCTCTTCCAGCTGGGATTGTCATGGACTCTGCCTGTATTTAAGGAGCCAAGTGAGACACCCAGGACTTCAATCATTTCTGCTCTTCTGTGTGTAGGTGTAATTGATAGTGCTGTCAAGAACCTGCAATTAAGCTAGTTGCCTTTCCAGCTACTTCATACCATCAATTATGTCTCTTGTTGTGCTAAGGGCAAGTTGTTCCAGTGCAGAACATCTGCAAATAATGAGGTACAAGAAAACCTTTGGCATCAGCTGTTCTTGCAGACAGAATACCAGCAAGGTTTCTGGTAACCAGTTTTGTTTTTCATCAGCCTTCTTGCGAAAGGTGATGAAAAAAACCTCTAATGAGCCTAGGGAGCAGGGAAAAAAAATAAAGTCCTTGCAAAACCAGGGCAAGAAATGAGCACGTGGAATACTATCCCATTTCTTGGGAATTTGAAGCGCTTAAATGTTTAATTCCAGAAAAACACTGACGAAGGTTTGAGCCTACTGGAAAAGTGAAGGATTAGTATGGCGTAATAGCAGGGGAAACTCACTTCTTTCAAACCGTCTGAAATGAAACCTTTCACCTTTCTGTTTTGAAAGAGACTTTGGCAAGAAGCCATAAGGACAGAGATGTAATCTTGGCTCCACCTCTGAGGTGTTGTGGGGCTCTCAGCAAATATATTAAACTTATCAGCCTTTTCTTCTCCATCTGTCAAGCAACTCTAATAAATCGGTTTTTTTTGCCTTAAGGTATCCCAAGGGTTTTAATTACAAGCTCAAATATAAAAGATAGTAACAGGGAATAACCATACAGCAGCTGTATTAATAAGGTATTTTCACAGGATACTGGTTGCTGGTACATTCATAGTCTGCCCACCAAGGCCGAGCCTACCGCTGTTTCCAATTAAATGATTAACAAGCATCCAGTTAACAGCCTTGTGGATAAGCTGTCTGTTTTCTAGACAATTTATTGTCTTCTCCATGTGAGTCTCATTTTTCAATGTGTTCTACACAATCAGAGCTGAAAACTTAACGAGAAGATAGAGCCATGCTAATTTATTCCTCTAAAAGTTGGGCGTGCAAGTCTGAGCTGGTCACTTTAGACTTTCTTGGACTCAACAAAGAAGAGAAAGGCTCTCTGGAGAGCAATATGTCAGACATGCCTGTCTCTCAGTAGGCCTACCATCAAAAGTGAGAAGAGATGAGTCCTACCCAGTCAGTTATGGTATTTAGCTGTGGATGGTGTGTGAAGGGCTATTTATAAAAAAGAAGTATTTTGCAGTCTTGTACCACAGCAGGGAAATTTGCTTTTCTGGTCTACTCTGTGGTTCCCAGCTTCCAAGCGCTGGACTGCCTTTGGCTGTGCCTCATGGACTCATACTGTCCTTTGTGAGGGGAGTGACTATGAAAAGAACAGATACTGCAAAAATCACTTATAATTAACTGTTGAACAGAACATTCGTTTACGGATTGTCCTTGACAGAGGGAGATACTCTTAGGGCCATTTGCTAAACTGTGATTAATGTAAGGAAGGAGGAAAAAATAAAACAAAAGAAGAATCCTCACAAAACCCAGCCCGTGGGATCCTTCAAGATGAGTATGGAAACAAAGTGATTTAAAACCAGTAAAACTCCATAGGATTTCACAAATGTTCAGTGTTATGCATTTTTTTGCATATTTAAACCTACAAATTGCTGCCAGGCAAGGCAAACACCGAGAAAACCCCGATTTATTCATCTGCATCAACCAAGCCCCACTTCTGAGATGTGTATAAAGGAGGCACCCAGGGGTGTCGGAGCAGAGAGGCCCCTTTTTGAGTTGCACGCTCTGCTGTCCTCTAGCATTCTCTCCTCCATCACATCTGCCAGCATGACCCAGCAGCTGTCAGCTGGAAGGTCTTTTCATAAGAGGAAGTTCTTCTCATCACCTTCTGCTGCGAACAGCGTGATCCACTGCCAAAGCAGCACTTTCCCCTCTGCCGTGCTATTTGGAAGAGGTTATGGAGCCTGGAGTCACAGCAGCCAAAGCCTCCAGAACACAGATGGGCACAAATGGATTTCTTCTGGGTGAAGCCTTGCACAGGGGGCCTGTGGAGGCTGGGGGTGCAGCAGCATCCATGCCAACAGTGAAGTTGGGAGGTATGGGTTAGGCTTCTACAGCAGGAGCTGCAAAAGCAAAGGTATTTGTGTGCTGCCTGTCAACGAGAGCCTGCTGCAGCCTCTTGATGTGAAGATTGACCCTGAAATCCAGCACATCCGAAAGCAGGAGAGAGAGCGGGTCAAGACCCTCAATAACCAGTTTGCCCCTTTGATTAACAAGGTGAGAGCTGAGACAAGACTTAAAGGAATGATGAGGTTTAAGTATGAAAGAAACGTTTTCGTGCTCAGGTCTCTGATTCCTCTCCTTCTCTCATCTCATGTGAGCCTTGTGCTGGTTTTAGCACGCATGACTCCAGCACCATGAGCTGCAAGTGCAGATCTAGTTGATAATGTTATTTTAATCTGGTTTATGTGCTTTGATAAGCTGTATCTGTTATTAACAGTGGAAGGGAGCTGTTCCTCCAAGGTATCTTACTGAGCTTCGGCACTGTTGACTTCTCTCTGTGCAGCTAGACCTTGTAAAGTTGCATTGTCTCCTATTGATAAATGATGGTTTCCACTACCAGCCGATTGATAGGCAGATCTATTTAAATATTCCATGGTTTCTGCAGCTGCCACAGAGGCTGCGCTGTCCAGGGCTTCCTTGGAGAATGGGAGAGCAGCACGGCGAGTTTGCACCAGCATTATAGGATTATGAAGATCATAGTGCCCCTCTTTTGTCCTCTCACTCCCTTGAAACCCAAATGAGACCCATGAGCATTGATTCAGAAGAGAAGATGCTTTGTTCCCCCCACATTTGTCTGGTCCCCATACAATGCATCTAAGCACGTGCCTGAAGGAGGTGGCTTTGCTTTCTGAATTCAGGTACAGCATCTGGAGCAGCAGAACAGGGTGTTGGCCACCAAATGGGAACTCCTCCAAATGCAGGTCCTGCCATCCCAGAAGAACATCAAACATGTCTTCGACAACTTCATTTGCAGCCTGCAGAGGCGACTGGACTCACTGCTGCACCAGAAGGGGCAGATGCAACCTGAGCTGAACTACATGGAGAAGCTCGCCGAAGGGTTCAGATGCAAGTGAGTGAGCAGAAATCATCCACAGGGCAGTGAGCTCAAACAGCTTGTCTAAGGGGACATTTATTTTTGTCCATATCAATAGACTTCTCTCTGAGGTCCAAAAACCTGAGGTCGAAAAGCAGCCTGACCGCTAAATACCCAGACAAGCAAGATCTCCAGTGTCAGAATTACCCAGTAACCAGTCTCTTCTCTTCCCTGACAGATACGAGCAGGAAGCAAACAGATGCACAACTGCTGAGAACAAGTTTGCGTTACTGAAGAAGGTAAGGAATTTGGATGAATGGAAGAGTTGGATCCAGACATCCAAGGAATTTCCTCTGATGGGCTCCTTGCAAGGCAAGGGTCAGGTCTTCAGAATGTTAAAAGTTATAACACTGGACAAGTATGGATGAAGAAAACCACATCACAGAGTATTACCAGAGAGGGTTAAACCTCTGTCCTTTAACACAGAAAATATATTTTGTTCTAAACTGACAGCTTGCTAGTCCCAGTGTCCAAATCATGATGTGTTTCATGCAAGAACTCAGCAATATTGTATATGCTTTTGCGACTCCTCAGCTGTTGCTCTTCAGGGGATATCTAACTTCCCAATTACATTTCCTAAACAAAATTTCGTACTCTAAAAATACAATGAAATTGCTTTAGGTCTCCATGTAGGCACTATTTTGACTTCTAAATGTCTGGGAACTGTTTTAGGAAGTGGACTGTGTCTGTCTGGCCAAGGCAGAGCTGGAAGCAAAGCTGGAGACTCTAAAGCAGGAGATAGAGTTCCTGAAATGTATTTCTGCTCAGGTGTGTATGCTCCTGTCCCAACTTTGTTTGATAGCAGCTGTTCCTACCAGCTGCTTCTTGTCTACATTGATTTAGTTCTGATCAAACCAATCCATCAAGCCCTTTTTGGGAAGCACTGGGAATCCCAAATAAGGCTTTGAGATATCAAAAAAACCCCAACCCCTCCAAGCTGCATGCATGACCAAATCTAGTCTCAACTCCTGGGTTGTGGCTCAGTGGTGGTGTTATTTCCACTGGAGTGTGCGATAAGCAATCCAGGGACAGCTTACTGACACTTCACATGGCTTCTAGGAAATTGCTGAGCTGGAGAGAAGTCCCTGTGACACCTCTGTCGTTGTGAGAATGGACAACAGCCGAGGCCTGGACATGGAGGGCATCCTCAGGAGTGTTGAGTACTGGTCTGAGGGCATAGCTCAGAAAAGTAAGGCAGAGTTGGATGTGTTGTACAGAACTAGGGTAAGTTGTAGCATCCAGTGACATATCCTTAATTCTCTCACTGTCAAAAGCAGTAGTTGAAAGGCGGTGACTTTTTTTCTTTCTGTCTTCACTACGTAACTTCTGGATCTGATTTTCCATTCTGCTAAACTGGGTGAGGTCTCAAAGTCAGGAGAGCATCCCCAAAACAGGTACAGTGCAATGGGATAGGACTTGGTCATGGTGGGAATGAGGAGGTTGTAGGCAAGTTGAACAGCGAAAGCTACAGGAGGAAAGCTCCATTTGTGGCTGAAGGGTCTAAGGAGCGCCAGTCAGGAGGACTTTTCTAAAGCTAGTTTAATTCACTTTTGGAAAAGAAGCAAGGCTCCTATGTTACGTACACTGCCTGCGTTAATTGCCACCTCTCTCTTTTCTCGCAATCAGTATCAAGAGCTTGAGGAGGCAAAGGGGAGACATTGCAACGAACTGAAGTCCCACCAGGAAGAGACTGAAGAGCTGAGTTTTGTGATCCAGAGAAGGCAGTGTGACCTTGAAAATATGAAGAAGCAGGTATGATGTAAACATGATCATGTTTACTCACTGGATCTCCTAGATGTGAGATCCCAAGTGATGTTTTCTACATCTCTGTGGCATTTCTTTCACCTTTATCAGAGAGCATTGCCTCACATGGTTTCCATTGGCCTAGAGAAGATCTTACCAGCGCCAAGCAGGGAAGAATTAACTGCTAATCTATTTTCTGCTGGATTATTTTGATTATTGCAAAGAACTAATTGAGCCAAATTAGACTGTTGGATTAGCTACAGCCACTCGGAAAATTGTTAAAATTGCTCCAGCAAGAATTCTGGCAGGAGACAATGCTTCTGACACAAGTTCAAAGCATCCAATAAGTAGAGTAGAATTATGACTCACCAGTAATTCAGCACCCATAGAAACTGGTATAATTTTCAGACCATCTAATTCATTATATAGTTTATAACGGGAAGTAATGGAAAACCTTAATTATTAGTTCCAATTAGAACAAAGTATTGGTATCTTCGAAACAAAATTTAAATATAGTCCAGCAGTACAGGGACATGTCCAACCAGTATTTCAGAACTGATATTTGAGTTTGGAAACATTTGGCTGTCCGAAAAACAATCTCAATAGTTCCCAATTCGGGACTCTCAAAAGAAGAGAGAATTTATTTTTCAAAGGTCCATATGGCAAGAAAGAGGGCAGGGCAAGTAAGGACTCTTCATGTCTCCCCTGACAGGTGTCTTCTCTGCAAACATCTGTCTGTGATACTGAGCAGCGTGGGGATTGTGCCCTCAAACTTGCCCGGGAGAAGTACGTTGATCTGCAGAATACCCTCCAGACGGCCAAGGACAAGCTGGCTTGCATGCTGCGGGATTACCAGGAGCTGCTGAATGTCAAGATGGCCCTGGATATTGAGATTGCAACACATAAGACTCTGCTGGAGGGTGAAGAGAACAGGTGGGTACCGCTACAACCACGTGCAGGCAGTGTTCAGTCCTTGGGACTCTTCAACAGAGACAAGGAGTTTGGAAAATGCTAGGAATGCTAGTTCCATGATGGACAACCTTGTGACAGTCTTCTCCTTCAGGATACGCCTTGGGAGCCCTGTGAGAGTGTGTAAGTAAGCTCAAGGTTGTCTATTTTCCTTACAACATTAAACAATCTAGTTCTGGTCTGCAGAGGGAGGAGGAAGGCTGCATCCTTCCCATAAGTGATTCAGCTTGTTTTTTCCCATGACAGTGATCACCACCCCTTGCAACACCATCTCTGGCTGCGAAGCTGACCTGGGATGTGGATCTGGTAGACAGTCCAGAAGATGCAGGTCCTCCTGTAGTGCTGGTAGAGCATCCCTACCCAAATATACTGGTGCCTGCCACAGACAATTCACCTCCAGAAGCATTGCCAGCTCTGTAGGCAGGCAGTATATCTGTGGTGCTCCCAGCTCCATCCCTAGGAGTGAAGAATTTAGGGCTGGAGGTGGGGGCCATTCATGCCAGAGCTCAGCCACTCCAGGCACTGGTGGACTCTGCAGTAGGACTGCAGGGAATTGTGTAGAGAGCTGCAGTGCTGCAAAGAGCATGGGAAACTCAGCTTACCCACAAAGGATGTGCTGGCCAGGATGAGGATTTCAACTGGACCTCCATGCCCCAGGAACGACTGGATCTAAACTTCAGCTGTGAGAGTCCGGACAACCAGGACATGAGACGTAAAGTACAAAAATTAAAGTCCTGCTCCACTTTCAGTGGTAAAAATGTCCTCAACTCCACCTTACACACAAGGAAGAGGCATATTGGGTACGAGAACATTGTGGCATCATGAAACCACATCAGAGAAACTTCACTGGGATCACATCAAAAAAGGGACACTTAAAACACATTTCTTTTGATTTCTGCTGTTTTTTTAAAGGGCTGATGGTTGTGTTGGGACGCTTCTCTTATTATCACTCAATCACTGCTTCCCACCAGCTTTTCTTTTTCCTGTTTAAGTCTTTGCTATCTATAAAACAAGTTGTGGTATTTAATTCAGAATCCTTTCCCTAGAGTGCTCTGGGAAGTTGCTGGAAATGGGCTCTCCAGGACTCACCATTTCATCAAAGTCTCTCTGATGTAATTTTAGGCATGTCAGTGAAGTTGTAGCAGTGAGACACATGGGGTCATGGAGAGGAGGATCAGGACTCCAGTGACGTTCTTTGTTTGCTGGCTTGGAGCAGTTTGGTCATCCATATGCAGGCAGGCAAGTCATAAAGGAAATCTGAATTAAAAAAAAACACATTTCACCTTCTACAGTCAGCAAAGAGTAATTACGTCGCTTGCACTCCTATTAGCTTCCTTGCTCAGTGTCCTGACATATGCATAAATTACAGCACCCTCACTTCTATCTTGATGACTCAAGAGTTTTAAACTTTTTGCTCTTTTCCCAATAAATTGCATGGAGAACAAACGAGTTGCTGTTTGGTTTTAGTATTTGCCGAGGATACAGAAATGCCTTATTCCTAAACTGGACATGGCATATCTGCTGTTTAGAAGTCTTAACAACTAAGCAGAGGTGGCAGCGCTGCCCAGAGAGTGTCATGTAGATCCAGTCTTTGGTTGGTGTAAATTATGGAAGCCTTTTAAAGTCAGCGTATTTATGCTGATTTGCACCAAATTTGGCTCCCAGCCAGCGCTATTCAATGGGTGTTTTGAGATTCACAGAGAAGCCATCTCAAGTCTCTTTGCATTTTTATAGTGTGTCTACCAGAGAGGTGTGACAACAAAACCCATTTTACAACTCTTCAAAATCTGCTGCAATTGGGTCATTATAGGGAAAAAACTCAGGAATGGGCTTGGTTGCTTTTTTTCAGCATAATTTTAGAAATCTACAACTCCCAGTTTAGGATTTCAAAACAGGTCAAAGGTAGATATCTTATTGTACATTTGAACAGATTAAAAAAAGCAGCCACCAAATTAGTAACATAAATCAGCCACAAAGGACTAAAGTGTTTTGCGATTAAACTGATGAAAGTCAACAAGCAGAACAAAGCAAATGACCACATAGAGACAAGCTGGACAGATGTGCGTTTTATAAAAGGGGGAATCCGGAGGAGAGGTCTTTCCTATCCAAAGTAATTATCGTGATTCAGAACCGGAAGAGCTTTCTCTCCTTCCCATAATTCTCCTGTGATAGGAAGCTATTTCCGGATCAAACCTGAGCAGTACAAAAGAAAAAAGGCACAATCTTTAATGAAGAAAACCACAAGAAAGATTGGACAAGAAAAGAACAATCGAGCTACCATAAAAATTCATTAACAGAGGTTTAAATATCTCATAAATGTTACAGTGCTCCCATTGACAATAGACGTTCCTGACACTTTTTACGCAAGAGAGAAGTCGGGAAAATGACACAGAATTAGGGTTGCTTTCTCTCCTCCAAACATCCCCCCATCATCATTTCAAGATCTGATAAGCTAATTTAGCAAGTACTTTACTTTAAACCTGTGACCAGCCCCTCTGAACATCAGTGCTTCGTGAATCAGTGGGGCATTTCGTCAGAAATTCAGCAGTACATCACAAAGCTGCACAAATCAAATCAAAGGGCTAGTATAACAAAAGGAAGAGCTTATCTCCTGCCAGCTCAATATGCTTCCCAGGAGGACCTGAATCACCTTCCATGGCCAATTGCTTCCTTCTGTATGGCTTAGAGAGTCTCTTCTATGCAAGAAAGCAGCTTCAACTGGAAGGGATAAGAGCTCGTGTAGATTTATAGGGAAGATACTGTAAACTAAAAACAACTGCATTTTTCTTTCCTTTTCTAACCTTTTTGCTTTAACAGGCAGTGTGATGTCATCCCACTCAGAGGCCCGGATTCCCATACCTCCCACTTTCATTTCCACTCTGCAATTCTGTGGGAGGAAGACATCAACATGAAAAAGATCAAAACAATCCTTTGTTTTGTTGCAAGCCTCAGCTTTACAGGCACTAATCACCGCATGGAGATATGATATATGCATACATCAGGAACTGAGCAAATCCAGAGAGCGTGTGATGTTGTGCACTCTCATTAAGACTTCAAAGGTGCTAAAGAAATTTGGCGCCCAAAGGGTGGGACTAATTTCACCTGAGTTTAACTGTCCAGAAGTGGGGCGCCTGGTCTAGTTGTCGTCTAGACTGCCTCTGGTAGTCAATAAGAAGAGAGCTAAGTACCTCCAGAGGTGGATTCCTCCCACTTCCCTCTTAGCTGCCTATTTTAGGATGCGATGAATCAGCGTCTGGAGATGCCTATCTCCAGATTTCCATCAGCCATAGAGGGAGTCTCAAAGTTGAAATTACAATACATGGCTAGTTTTATGGCTGAAGTAGGGAGGAAGGTGCACCCAGGCCCAGTGTTTGATGAATTTTAGAAGGAGGATCCCTTTGAAAATCCCAGCCTCGACATCTAACATAGAGCAGATGTAGGCTAATGAGAGGAAAAATCACATTACCAGATTTAATTCCCTTGGACAACTTTGGCTTTAGGATACAAGGGAATGAGGCTGCACTAATCAAATCAATTCTTTAACATCTCATGAGTGACATGGACAAGAGTCTATACGGTCAATGAAACTAGGTGTATAAAAATACATGTTACGACCCAATCTTATGTCTATCAAATGCTGTCAAACAGGTAGGTTATTGCCATTGTCCTATCTGAATGCAATGAATTTTCTATGGCTGCAGATAATTACAGAGATGGAGCATGGCTCTTTGAGACTATCACATAAAACATATTCTAAGAGCTATCTCGGATTAATCTCCAGAGGCAACAAACAAATTAGGTAACTTCACATGTTCTTATAATGAATTCCATTTTCACCAGCACATTCAGGGAGAAGAATGCTGACAAAGTGAGAGATTGCAAGTTGTCAAAATGACTCATTCAACCTCTCATCAAAATATTTTCCCTTTTGGCTTCCTCAGTCCTTCCCCTCCTTTTTTTTGAGTCAAAAAGACACAATTTTTGCTTCAGAGTACTCTCCCATTTCCTATGTCCATACTTACGATAACAAATTGTTGATTCCTGAGATCTTAGGTACCAACAGGCGAAATGTTTGTTGTTCCTTGGAAAGACCTAGAAGACACTAAGTGACCCTTCTGCATAGCTGCCTTCTCACTGGGATTCACAGGCAACAACAGGGGTTTGGCTGATGCTGAAATATTACCCAGTACTGGGCAACTTACACCCAAAATCTCTTACCTTTCATGAAGCCAGTGGCTCTGGTGAGGTGCTTTGGAACTGGGGTTGCTGCAGCACAGTTGGTTCACAGATGTTTAATTGCAGAGTATGATATGTTCCAGGTGTCTCCCACACAGCCGACGTGTATAATGGGGTGCAGAAAGGGAGCAGTGGCACACCAGCCTTCAGTCTGGCTTCTGGTGCAGTTTTCCTATGTAGAGCAAACAATTGCCTTTTGTACTCTTCTTTGGATTCAAATATGCATTACAGTTCTGATAAATCTTTGTTTAGAACTTAAAGGATCTGGGAAGTTACAAGCTTTAGCTTGAAGTCTCTAATATTTGTTTTAACTGATATTGTCAATTGTACTGGCAACTCAGTATGAACTGTGAGCCTAAAATACTATAAACAAAGCTGTAATCCAAAAGTCATGCTGTAAATATGTTGAATTATCCCATTTGTATAGGGCAAAACTATCAGTTTACGCAACTAATTTATACCACCAGCCCCTCAAACTCACATAAGTTGCAATTACACGTTCAATTAATAGCCTTGTGAATCTCGGTGCTGCAGTCACGTCCTATGGTTTCGGTGTGCATGTCTTCTTTTTAAGAACTTGATGTTAGAAGATTTGACGTTTTAAGGAGCTTTAGCATTGTTTTTATGATTTGCATCACCTGATCCTAACTCTTGGAAAATGTTTTCGGAGGGGGTTAATGAGGATGCGGGAACACAGCTACCGGGTGTCTCCAGATACTGTGACGTTGTATGTATAACACGTAGACTTCTCCAAGCATAGCTCCCCTTCAGTTGGGAAGGCCTGAGGGCATTTAGTTGTTTGCACTATAATGTTTCTTTTTCTCCCAAACAATCTACTCTCAAAGAACTGAAAGAACCCTATTGTTTTGACTTTCCAAATGTCAGTTTAGAGAAGGTCCCGAGAAGGTTGGCAGATAGATTCACTGTCTCAGCTCCTTGGGCTAGTGATGAGGGGAGAGAGACAGAGATTCATCTTGCTAGTGTGAGTCAAAGCCACCTCTAGTGTCCAGTCAAATCTACTCATTAAGACTTCCTCTGTTGATGGAGAAAGACCAGCGCCTGTGGAGAGTGAATCACCCCGGTTCCCCTCAGCATGGACCCAGGGGCTGTTGTCTCACTCTTGGAGGTGCATCTCCATTGAGTGTCACGGACGTGTCTGGCAAAGTTACCCAACTTTCAGTTGTTGCTTCTTTGGTGAGGTGGATCTCACCAGGCTGAAATGTGCTACTGCTCCTTTTGTGTTCCCTGTAGAGACCAGAAGATGAATCAAAAAGGTCACTGACATCCAGCTTGGTAGAAGCTCCAATATAGCTAGGGCCAAAGATTTAACTGTGTCAAATGGACTTCAGGTTAAGAACTTGCAGCATTATTCAAGTGAAAATGTCACTGACTGAACAGAACATAAACCTAGAAAGAAAACTGAAATATGCCTCAGTACGTGGATGTAACCTGCTCTGTTTTTTCTTTTTTGGTGCTGTTTCATGTGGTAAGAGAAGGTCAGTGTGAAAATGCATGGAAATTTTTTTGCAGGGGTGGGCATTTTGAGTTCTTGCATATGAACCCAGACCCATAACTCAGTGAATTTGCTGGTGTTTCAGGCACAGATACATCCATCATGACATGACTTCCATGGTGGTTTTCCATGGCTGACTTTCTTTTTTTTTTGGTTACTCTTCTGCACCCGAAACAAGATCGGTAAGAGAAAAAAGGAGAGATTGTGAAATTACCTCCACAAAGTGCAAGTCTGCAAAACATGCCATCATACACAAAAATCCATGAGACACAAAACCCCAAACGACACACTGCAAACAAATCACAAAGGGTTTCTTCAAAAATGTTTGCTAAACTATAATTAGCGTAAGTTAGGGGAACACTTCAAACCGTAATATATTCTAAGCCAACTTGCAAACAGAGCACTTTTAGATTCCTTTTTATTTCCTCAGTAGTTACTATTTGCTGGGCTGTTTTGCATTTTGAGGAGCATTTATTGCTGCCAGGCAAACCAAACCCTTAAGCGTTTTAAATTAATGTCCTGATCCTATCAAGGCCAGCTTCCCAAATGTATATAAGGGGTAGCATCACTGTGTCACTTCAGTGGGATCTCTGTTCCTGTCCTGCAGAAGAACTTCCTCTAAACTTTCATATTCCACCTTCAAATAAGCCACGATGAGCAGGCAGGCACCTACAGTGAGATCTGTCCTGGCACGAAGAGGCTTCAGTTCAGCTTCAGAGATTTGTGGTCGAAGCTACGCCGCCTCTGCCTGCCAACCTGTCCGATGTGGAGCTGGTGCCTATAGCAGCAGGAGTGTCTGCAACCTGGGTGCAAACAGGAGAATTTCCTATGTGAATGGGGTCTGCGGTACTGGATGTTTTGGAGAGTTCGGCTTCGGCGGTGTAGGCTATGGTAATGTTGGAGGAAGGGTTGGCCTTTGTGGTCCCAGGGGATTTAGTATCGTGAGAGGTTACCCTGATCGCAAGGCTGAAGGCATCCAAGGTATCTGCATTGATGAGCGGCTTCTGAAGCCCCTCTGTGTTGGGGTCGACCCGCTGGAACATGAAATACGCTGTCAGGAGAAGGAACAGATCAAGACCCTCAACACCCAATTTGCCTGCTTCATCGACAAGGTGAGTACAAACCTGCTCCTTACTTGCCCTTCTCTGACAAAAATAAAACACAACCAACCTCCGCCAAAACCCCAGTTCAGGTTGTGCCACGAATCGCTGATCCATGCAAGGGTTCAGATTCCTACGGAGCCATGTTGGTTCAGAGTGAGATCTTCAGTATTGGGGAAGGGCTCATTTCAGCCACGTACCAGTCCTTGTATTTGATGGTGTTTGTATCATGGCCACAGTAGCACTGGACTTTCTTGAGGTGTCTGCTCTCTGGACGGCCTCAGTTCAGGCTGCATTTCTCATTGCAGCCTTGTTCTAGCTCAGCTAGCAGTTAGACCCCTGATAAGCTCATCTTTCTGTCCTGTATTTCCCCCTTTTTCTTTAAATATAGTGACTGTTCAAAAACATTCCTGAAGGCAAAGGAAGTTAATCTTGATTCAGGCACCTAGATGTTAGATACTTAAGTCTAAGCTGTCACCTTAGGATTTTTTTGTAGAAAACCCAGAGACAAACAGATTTAGCCCTCTGGGGACTCAATCTCATCCTAAAACACATCAGGGACACCATCCAGAGGAGTTTTACTTCTATTCAGTTAAACCAGGTGTCGAGTTATTGCATTCATCTCTTTATTGGAAGATTTGCTATTTTTTGGCCTGCAGGTCAGATTCCTGGAGCAGCAGAACAAAGTGCTGGAGACTAAGTGGGGCCTCCTGCAGCAATACGTCCTACCAAAGAAAGGGAAAAACCTCGAACTGTACTTTGAGAATTACATCTGCGACCTGCGGAAGCGCCTGGACTGCTTGCTATGCGAAAAGCAAAAACTGGGCAGCGAAGAATGTGCCACAAGCCAGCTGGTGGAGGAGTTCAAGTGCAAGTAAGGACCCTTAGGTCTCCTCTAGCTGTTAGCATTTCACTTCTCCTCTGGTTCATCTCAGGAAACATCTCCCAGACATGTGGTACATCCCCTCTGGGGATGTCACATTCTTCTGTCTCACTTGCAAACTCTTTGCATTGTTAATGTTGTTCATGAAGAAGCTTCTGATCTTGGGATGGTCTAACATTTGGTCTCCAGACACGGATCTTACAGTGCTTGATGGCAGTCTCTGAGCAAGTGAAGGTTGTTATTTATACCTGATGGTTAATGTCTGTGTGTCTGATGATAGTATTGCTTGGCTCAGCCCCTTTCTTCTCCTTTTACCACAGATATGAAGAGGAAATCAACAGGCGTACAACTGTGGAGAATGAGTTTGTGGCACTCAAAAAGGTGAGAAGCTCAAAATACATGAATCATTATACCCATAATGGGTTTATTTGGTGTAAAGCCTGGCTGAAATAGTGCATTATTAGCAAATGCCCAGCAAAAGTTTTTTAATGAGCAGGAGGAAGGCCTGTAAAGAGGTACAGGGTCAGAGAAAGAGACAAATGCAAGTAGAAAGTAAAATTAACGTATCCTCAAAGCTTACATCACCAGCACTACAGCAAGACTTTTTTTACCCCAAGCAGTTCTTGAAGTGTAATGGGAGGGTGTATTTGTGGAAGGGAGACAGAGTGGGAGAGGTCACACTGGCATACCCAGTGTCTAAGATGTTGGTTATTTTCTGACAGCCTCTTCACTTCCTTTATCTTGGACATCAGAAAAGTAAAAAACATTTCAACAATATTAAAAAATTCTGTTTAAGTACTCATTAGCCAATTCTGAGTTTGTAGCTAGGTCTGAAGTAATAAATAAACTAATCCCTGTAAGTCACATTGGAATGGTTTTGTTTTCCTTTAGGAGACACCAGGACATCTTGACTCACCCTCTCACACCTTTCTGCTCTTGAAATCTTGTTGAAACATGTTTCTGTTTTATTGGTGCTATCTGTTTTCTGCGTGCTTCTCCAACGTTTTCAGTGAGATTGGGGTGGAACATTTCTCCTCTCTTTCAGGATGCAGACTGTATCTTTTTGAACAAGGAAGAGCTGGAGGTGAAGGTGGATCTGTTAAGAAGGCAGTTGGAGTTGTTGAAATGTGTGTTTGAGGAGGTGAGTTTCTCTGGTGCATCTCAGGAGTTTGGTGGTTTTGTCTCATCCTTCAAGTGCTCCAAATTTCTACAGCTTGAAACCCCTCTTGGACACGTCTCATCCCAAGCCCTGAATACTTGGAAGCACGGAAGTACAAGGCTGATATAATATTAACATGATTATGCTGGAAATAGGGTGGTTCCCCCTTTCTGAATGCAGTTCCAGGTATGAATTGGCTGTGTCCTAACTCTACCCCTGAGAAAAGAGATGCGTCTGTCTAGTTACTCCGGATTGCAGTTGTCTGATTAGAGTTAAAGAAACTCCCAGCTTAATCCTGTCATTAACATCAGTAAAGCAGCTGAAGATGACAGGATACCAAGGGTTAAGTCACTTAAATTCCTTGCCCTTGATGTGGACAGAATTGCTGCAGGTCAGCAGCTGACATGTGGCAACTCATCCAGCAGGGAGGATTTTCTGCTGAGCCAACCCGAGGGACATTTCTTGACTTGTTATATCCATCAACTGAGCAGTGTGGCTCTTTGTCCCAGCCCTTTCTTCCCTACAAAGTCTGAGAATTGCTAACAGCTGACTAAACCATTCCCCAACCTGTAGGAACGAGCTCAGGTAGATCGCCAGCTATGCGACACTTCGGTCATCGTGAAAATGGACAACAACCGAGACCTGGACATGGAAAGCATCATCAAGAATGTTGAATGCTGGTACCAAGAAATAGCGCAGAAGAGCAAAGAAGAAGTTGATGCCTTCTACCAAACCAGGGTGAGTAAGAAGCAACCTGGATGTCTGCCTGGAAACTTAACAGGCTGCAGGTCAGAAGTGACAATTGTCTTTTTCTTGGTTTCAGTTTCAGGAGCTTCAGGATAAGAGAGGCAAATATTGTGATGATCTGCAAAGCAACAAGTGTGAGATTTCAGAGCTAACCCGGATGATACAGAAGCTGCAGTGTGAACTGGAGAATGCAAAGAAGCAGGTAAGAGAGGCCCAGAGGTGATGTTTCCAAAAAGGACAATATCTTGGAGGACAGCTCAGAAATGGGGGAAGATGACGCATTGGCTGTTAGTAGACTTAAGACCTGCTCTAGGCTGTAGTTGGAAAGTGTATAGTTGGAAAGTGGATAGAGAAAAGAGATGCTGGTGGTTTCTTTCTCTGTTTGCAATTGGAGTAATGGATTAATCCTAAACCAGAATGTCCAGGAATTAGGAAACCAAGCCTTGGAGACACCTGCAATGTTATCCACCCCTCTGACAGGTCTCCTGCCTGCAAACCTCCATTTGTGATGTTGAGCAGCGTGGGGATTGTGCCCTCAAAGATGCCCGGGAGAAGCACATTGAGCTGCAGAATGCTCTCCAGAAGGCCAAGGATGAGCTGGCTTGCATGCTGCGGGATTACCAGGAGCTGCTGAATGTCAAGCTGGCACTGGATATAGAGATTGCAACATACAAAACTCTACTGGAGGGTGAAGAGAGCAGGTGGGTGACAGGCACCTTGTCCCTTTTCTCCTGCATATCAGAGGCCAGAACAATTCCAGCTCCCACGTGAATTTTGCAGCTCCGGGATCCTCCCAGGCTCACAGAAACTGGGGCTGGAGAGACGGCAGGAGGCCATAAAGGCCACCCTTGTGCCAGCAAAAACAGTTCCTGTCCTAGGGATAGTCAGACGTGTTACAACAAGGGATTAAGTGGGCTGGATGTATGGCTGGAAGTTATGAGTAATGGCAGGTTTCTAGATGTGCATGCAACTGGTTAATAGGATAATGTTCATTTCTCTTCTCTCCCCTAACAGGATATGTGTGGGGAATCCAGTGAGCGTGTGTAAGTAACCTGAAGATTTTCAGCTGTGAGCGTTTTTCATTTTAGGAAAGACATTTTATGGAGTAGTATTATCTGTCTGCTCCAGCTCCCTCTGCCTCTGCCTCCCTTTTCCATTTCAGCCCAGACTGATGTTGAAGGTTTAGTCCAAGAAATCTCAAATACCTCTGAATTTCAAAAAAAAAAATCAGGTTTCGGATGGAGGGAGGAAGGTCAAATTCATGACCCTTTTCTACTGTTGGAGGCAACAGTGAGTTGTCCTGGCAAACCTGCCAGGCAACGCACCAATGTGCATTGAACCTGGGAAAGAATATGCCACCAACCAGATGAGCAAAGTGGGATCTGGGAGGGTCTGTGAGGGGATGTGTTGGGACACGGGGAGGAGTTGGAAGGAGCAGGGGCTCAGATTTATTGGACAAATCTAGAAGAAATCAGGTTTGGTCGGTTCTGTCGCTCATGAAACAGTTTGCCTTGTGAGAGTCTTCCAGTTTTCCTCTCTAAATAATTAATCCCGTGGGCTGTCTTGCAGCTGTGGTCAGCAGTGGCTACAATATCCCTGATGACTGTGGGATGCTGGCTGCAAACGGGGCTCCGTGTGGCTACGGCTCCCTGGGGAGACGGTCTGGACGACACAGCTCCCAGAATGGAGGATTCAGCTCCCGGAGCGCTGGGATCCACCCCAAGAGAGTCATTAGCTCGGTGGCCAAGCAGTGTGTCCCAGAGGTGTATTGCCAAGCTGGAGGAGTCAACTGCAAAAATGGGGGATTCAGCTCCCGGAGTGGGGGGTACCCAGCCCGCGCCGTCATCAGCACGGGAAATGCGGGCTTGAATGCTAGGATGGGGGCTTGTCAAGCTGGTGGGGTGGTCAGCTTCGGAAACCAAGGCTGCGTCATCAGGCAGCTGGGGGGCTCCCCCGTCGTCGTTACAAACAGCCCTGAAGTTGTGGGATGCAACAACGGCGTGGTGGGGAACTATGGGGTTGTCAGAGACCCGTGTGTTGTTCCATAGGGCCATCAGCTGGGGAGGTGGCACAGCCAGCAACGTCGGAGGGCAACGCTTAGAGGTGGTTCTTACCACTGAGATGATGCAGGATAGTTTCTCTGCCCACTAGTAGCAAAATTTGTCACCAAGCCCTTTCCCACATTTATTAGCATCAGATATGTACCCCACCAAGTTATGTTTTCAGAGTCCCCAACCCTAAAGACACATCTAGCAAGCTTCTCCAGCAGGTGCTCAACACAGTATTATTTCTCTGAGTTTATACTGTCTACAGCTTTAAGAGTTTGCTTATTGCACTGCCTTCTCTCTGTGGCTTTTCCCATAATGAGTGGATTCATCAAAAATGTTCCTCCTTAAAGACACCTCTTTTTCTTCCAGCTCCTCCCAAAGCATTTCAGAAAAGAGAGTGATGATTTAACTTTCCCAGGAGGCACTGCAGAAAGCATGTTCCCTTTTTTCTTTTTTTTTTGTCAAAGAAGAAACTCTGAGCTGCAAATTTGAGCTTAAATTTTAAACAAGGCAATTTCAACTTTCAAAGCACCTGCTAGTTACACTGCAGCCATAGGCTTTTTGTGGAATTTGCTTACGGATGAATACGTAGTACCTTTGTTTGCTTCTGCATGTTAGGGGTGGCTAGTTCAAAGCATGCTGATTTTTAGAAGAACTCACCCCCCATCCCCACACCCAAAATGCCAAGGGAAGTTATTGGTGCGTAAATCTTCTGAGTTGACATCTTGTACTCACATAAAGAGAGCTTCTTTCATTGAGTGCTCCAACTTCCCAGCTTTTCACTGCATCTTCAATAAACTGCATTAAAAGTACATGGTTTGCCTCTGAATTTTTCCACAGATGCTATTTAAAGAAATTACAAAATGGGTGGAGAAGTGCTCTTTCACAGTCTGTCAGGGGCAGAAAGGACCAAAAAGGTCTTTTGATTCTCTTTAGGCAGTTTGGAGCATGGTGGGACTCAGATGCTGGGAGAGTCCAATGGTGTTCATTCTGTTTTACTTACCTCCTTATCACATCACCTATAAGATATTTTATAGCCCAAGTAACAACTGATGTCAAAGATTGCCAGAAACGCCTAAAATAGTTTTGAGCACTACAAGATGTCCTCAGTGACGTTTGCCAGCCTGTAGCTTCATTCACCACTGCAATCTCAGAACAACCTATTTGTTTGATCCTTCCACATCACAGCAGTTGAATGAAGAGTGATGTCAATGCTGGGCTTGTGATCAGGGTTATGTTCTGCCAGACTCATATGTATTTCAGACATAAAACTCTTTGCTTCAATGACATTAGGGCTAACAAAGTGTAACATTTATCCTGTGTGACTTAAAAGGCGAAGGCATAAGGTATGAGATCTCTTGGCCATAAGGAGTGGGGTCATCTTTGTCTTAGTTTTGGAGTCTCCCACACAGAGCTCAACGTGTGAGCTGGTTGCTGGGACTCCTCATTTCATGGAAAGAAACCAACATTTCCACGGGGTGATTCACCTGACAAAACATAGGTGCCTAATTTAGCATGAAATGCATCAAGCTCTAGACTCTACTGACTGCACCAATTAGATCTCTCCTGGCTCTGCAGGCAGCCCAGGGCAGGGGTATTAGTGCAAACAGACATCAACATGTGAGACACCTGCATGTACTCAGGCGAATACACCCTGCCTGTCATCCACAGGATCTGCAGACACTATTATCACAGTGAATTTCTCCCTGTCTCCAGCACATGAAGAATTACAGGTCACACGGCACCACTAATCTCCTCACTCTCCCCACTCTCACAGGGCAAAATTCTAATTGCAACCTAAAAAAAGTGAGTATTAAAGACTGACGCAAGGAAGAAGATAAGCACCTTTGGGGAAGAGTATGAGATGTCATTTCTATGCTAAGAGTAGAAACCGTCTCATCTAACTTTGACCATCTGCGTGCCAGCCTCTGGTTCGGAGAGGTGGACACTCCTCCACTTGAGCCCCTCTCTCAAATGAGGAAACCCAGTTCAGCAGTTTGTCTAACTTTTCAGTTGCTACAATCAGATGAGATGGAGCCCATCTAGGTGGGTAATGTTGCATCTGAACTTAATGCATTCACCACTTGCAAATGTAATTTGGAAATAAGGCAAGCCCGATGCCTAGAGTGCCTGCTGAGCCATTTGGCAGCTCCAGTTAATTGCCTGAATGTCACCAATTCCTTGTGTGGTTTCAAGAAGTCACTCTGGGCCACAGCCAGGTGGCATGCACAGGACGGCTGTCCAGGAACCACTGTGGCTCCAAGTTTGGGTCTTCCTTGTGGCTATGGGGAGGCATGGTAATCCTTTTGCAATCCAGAGCCAGAAAAACTCGACTTGGCTTTGTCTCAGAGGCCACTTTTCATCGGGTTTTGCTGTTGCTAAAAAAGACAGTTGCTTGAGAAAGACGAGGTGGGGAAAGCCACAGCTATGAGACCTGGGGTTAGTCCTCGCCTGCTGCTGCTGGTTGACTCGACCAGTTGGTCTTGCCCTTGCTTGCTGTCCCTCCATGGCATGGCAAAACAGGAACTGGTTTTGCATGACGTTCCCAACCTCGAAGGGGTGAAAGCCCAGCAAGTCCTAGGTTTTCCAGACCCTTTCCCTCCTGATCATTAAAGTTGGGACACCAAGGTGTCCCCAGATAAGAGAAGACACAAGCCTGGGCTGTCGGCTGCAGTGCCTCATTCTCTTGCTTCAGGGGCAAACTGCAGACAGGAGTCTAAAATAGCTTCCTAATGTTAGCAAGGGTGACTTCTCCCATCCCAACCGAGGAAGCAGTAGGTGACTGCCTAATTTCAGTGGGAGAATAATTTAGTGGACCAAATAATGGAGAGAAGAAAGGAACATGCTACTACCTCTTCCAAAACAAGGGCAGCTCTTTTCCTCCTCATACTTGAGCCAACACTCAAATATTCTTAGTTGTAATTTTAGCAAACCAAAGAGGAAAATGAAGGCCACATTTATTTTTTCTCTATGGTTAGAGCTGAATGGGCTAGCTCTTTAAGATTTTGTCTCAGTAGTAAAAAGAAAATGTTAATCTCAAATGGTTTTCAAACTACTCATTCAAGCTTGTATTACAAGCTCAGGCACATTTCCTGGTAAGTGATTGCTATTTTACTTCTCACTTTTTTTTTTTTAAATCTTGAGGACTGTTTTGACTATTTTGGGGGGCTTCTTTTTAATACCAATTATCTTAAACAAATAGTCGGGGAATTGGATCTTCTGCCAGTTAAAAACAACCAGAGAAAGCCCCTTGATTATTGAATAATGTTTCCATTCAGTTCTTTTAGTAAAATATATGAATAATTTAAAAATACCATTCCAGTAATTTTATTCTATGAAATGTTTTGGTTTTGATGTTTTGGCAGACCAATACAAGCACTCCAAGGCAAAGCCTACCACGGTCAAGGAGATGAAGAAGACATTGGGAAGAAGCAAAGCCATCTAGACTAAGTGCACATTCCAGGTCTTCTTCATCATTCATGGGGACAGATGGGCAACTCAGAGGGTGCCCCCTCCAAAAAACCCAAATGTGTCCTGAGTGTGTTACAAAAAGAGCAATATGAAGACAAGAGTGAATCTGTTCCTGCATTGGGCAACCTCCTGTAAATATGTCACCACTCTTTATAACCAGCATTTTCCATGTCAACCATCCTGTCCAGGACAGAATGCTTCTGCCATAAATTCATTTTCAAAACAAACAACCTCCTCACACTGACCCACTCACCCTGAACTTAATTTACACACTAGAGAGGGTGACTTAATTTACAGACTAGAAAGGGGGACTCATCTCTCTGCACTGAATACACCAAGACAACAGCGTGGGAAGAGGAAGAGATGGGACTCTTACAGGAACAGAGAGAAAGTAATCTCCAAGAAAGAAATCTCCACAATGTGTCCCTGCAGTACCAGACAGAAGAGACGGCGCAACCACAGCAATCAACGGAAACAACACACTTCACAGTAAATATCTGAACTGGTAATTAACCTGACTGGAATACATTAAACAAAGAATTGTTCTCCGAGCCAAGATCGTAATTTAAGCTTTTTCACTTACTCTTTATTCTCTGCGTATGTGTGACAGTTACTGTAAAGTTTTTTCATGTCAAAACCAGATACTAATTACCACTACCCAAACAAAACCATGCAGGCTCAAAGACATTTCTTTCATCCAACTGTGGCCAACACAAGGGATATTTTCAAAGTCTGCCACTAGACGGGCTCTTTCCCTTCCTGCTCTGCCCCTTCCCTGCAGGGAAGGTGCCTTTTTCTTCTCTCCCTACTTGGAATGAGCTAAAGATGCAAACTCTGCAGTCCAGCATTGGATGATGGGTCTTTGCTTTTGCCTTTTCTGCTGCTTGTGAGCTAAAAGGGCTTCAAACTCATCCAGCCTTTGAATCAGTAGCAAGAGCAAGACATTTGAACAGCTTTGCCGGAACAAGAATCCCCTTTGGTCTCTGTGAAAGTCTGTGGAGGCCTTGGTGATGGACCACACACAGGATGCAGCCAGGGTGGCACAAAATGTGGAAGTACATACCATAGTTTTGGCTTTAAAGATGTCAGAAATTGCAGGAAGCCTGGAGAGTGCAGAAGGTTTGGTGTTTACAGCAGGGGAGGAGCTTGCAAGGATGAATCATGGTGATGGTGATCCTGGTCCCGCTCATTCTGCAAGCAGTGAAAATAGCCAAAGCATCAGTGTAGACGAACGCTCCCAGCAATGGTACAGCTCTGGGGCTGAATCATATGGGACTATGAAATGCATAGATAAAGAAATCTTAGGGGCAAATCTGCCTGCTTTGCTGATAAGGTAGAAGAAAGAATTTTGCTTTATTCTGCAGTGATTTCTGTACAGAGCCAAACTGGGAAGCCCCCAGTCAAATCAGAAAGATATAGTTTAGAATATCCCACTTCAAAAAAAAAAAATCAACTTGTTTAATTTCAGCTTTCTATCCTAGGTGTTAAAAAAAAAGGTTACCTAGGACAGAATTTAATGCAGCACAGAAGTTGCATTTTTGTGGTCTGAAGAAGCAGATGTAGATTTCTTGCATTTTTTACCATTACTCGGGGAATAATTACCAGGGATTATTTGCCTTTTTTTTTTCCTTCAGATATCCAGTTTTCAAGCTATGTATCCAGCACCCAGAAAGCACAGTAGTTTTATTTCCCCTTTCTGACCCGTGGACCAAATGACATGGCTTAGCCATCTTCGTGATACATTGCTTTCTGTTCTTTAATGAACACACCATTTACTATAATCATTACTGTATTATTATTACTACTAGCACACAGGGTAGGCAGCCAAGTGGGGTGTCTTGTGGTCGCACAGATGGGAAATCCGAGGCTGTATTTTCAGCCCTGCATCTGCAGCCCAATGACACAGAGAGACACTTTGCGCAGCAGGTGGGAACAAACGATACCCTAAGATCCTGCCGCAAAGCAGATTATGGATAAATACAGGTAAGAAATTAGCCAGTAATTAGTTCCTCCTGTGAACACTCATTCCTTGCAGCCAGACGGCTCCACAATCCACATTATATACAAAAGCAAGTTGTTTCTTGTGATGTGGTCCATATTACTAATGGGAGGGAGGGGGAAGCTTTTAGTCAGAGATCTCACTTGAAACGGGATGGATCAGGGTAGGAGGAAGATATTCCGGGCTTGCGGTCCAGGCTCAGCATGTGGGTGGAGGATTCTCCATGTCCTTGGGTACAAGCAATATAGGATCGTGCTGGATCTTTCTCACCTCTGCTTAATACAGCTTCTTTCCTTTGAAGGTGATTCTAATGGAAAACCATCAGTTTTACTTGGATGCTTCAACTCAGCCACACTAGAACAAAGTGAATTTTGGACCTTTCTGCTTGGTGGCCAAATAAAACACCTGGGTAAATTCTGACCTGGCTGTCCCAAGATTTTTTTTCTGCCTTTGGTCAGGATTTCAGGGTTTCTCTTCTACGTCAATAAAACTTTTTCAGGAGGTCTACTCTTCTCAAAACACCGACCAGCAGATTTAACTTTCCTTCTCCACTTTTTCTAGGCTGATGTCATTGAGGTGGCTTGAGGAAACTCCTAACTGCAGACAACATGATCCACAAGTCTGGTTAGAATAAACGAAGGGAACCCAAACCCAAATCAGCCATGCAAACCAACTGGCTAGTTGAGTGCGAACTGCTCGGTGTCTGCATGCAGCTGGTCCTGCGTCAGCTCCCAAGGAGCTGGACAGTGCACGCCATGCCACGACAGAGCCGTGGGGCTGGGTGGATTTGTTGAGGCAGGAGCTGGAATTGCTGAGATGTGTGTTTGAAGAGGTAGCAATTCATCCCTTTCTGTCTGCAGGGAAATGAAGGTTATGTTTTTTCCTGGAAACACCCTCATCTTTAGCACAGCCCAGTTTAGCGTAGACAGAGTTGGGTTTTGGAGCTGGACCATCTACTCATCCAGCATGTGCCCTAATAGGGCTTATGTGCCAGTTGCATATGGAAACAAAAATCCCAGTGATATTCTTCAGGGTTCAGTTGTTATCTACACGGGGAATCCTCCGTCTATACCCAACACTCATTGGCCATGGTCCAGTTCAGCAGGTGGATTTATCCTTTTTCCGGATTAAAGGAGGCTTGGTAGGTTCCTCAGTGATGAATCACTCCAGGTCAGATTTTAGCTGCAGGATGAAGACTCCCATTATACAATTAGTTCTGTATTTCCCCAAAAGTGATGCAAATGAGGGGGAATCACGCCAGACTGCAACTTTTTTGCAACCTTTAGGCACAAGCTTTGCAACACCTCCGTCACTGTGAAAATGAACAATCGATGGGAGATGGGCACCACCAGAAACCCCAGCACTGAACAGAGCTCAGAGCGGATATCAAGGCTTTGTGCCATAAATGAAGGACACACCAGCTACTGAACACTGCTGCACAAGTGCAACCTCCAGCTCTGGCGGAGCCCAGATGTTCACCTAGGACAGTGTATTAAACAGGATCTCTGCTAGCTTTCTTAAAATGGGCTATTTTGTGCAACAGAAATTAAATTAACAATGTTGTTATGTGAAGAAAGCAGGCAGGTGGAAGGGTGAAGCATAAAAAACTTTTACATTTTAAGGTGCTCTTTCAGTTTTGGGGTCAAGGAAAGAGGATTCAGTGTAACTGAGAAACAGGGTCTGAACACTCAGCATCCAAGACCTCCAGCTTTGAGAAAAGACCACGAGCTTGCCCCACAGCGCTCTGCCTGTGACAGTGGTGAAGGGTTTGGGTGGGAAGGAGGTGCTAAATCTCTGCAGAGCAACAGGCAATTACGCCAAACTCAGTGGCAATCTCATAAGCAGCTGGTTCTCTTTATCATATACTCTTGGAGTAACTTGAAAGAAGTCACTCAAAGGGAGTATGACGCTTTGGGGACAGTACGTCTTGGGTGTTTGTCAGTCCTTAATTGAAATGAGGACAACAAAACCACAGTTGTCACGCTCAGTAATTAAAGGGAAAGTAAAGCCACCAGGCTGTCCTTTGACAAGTATCCTGTCTGCAGACGAATATTTGCGATGCTGAGCAGCGTGGTGACCGGATTTGCAAAAACGCCTGGGAGAAAAACCACGAAATACTCTCTACGTTAAGCCAAGGAGGAGCTGGAAGGCTAGGTGTGCAATTATTAGGATGTCTTGAACACCAAGCTGGCTTTTGGTCATTGAGATTTCCACATGCAAGCCATTTCTGGATGGAGAACAAGAGAGGCAGGTGCTCAACACTCCCTCGTATCACACGCAGCGCCCAGCAGGTGAATTGCCCCATAGAATATTCAAGGAGAAAAAGCAACCACATAATAACAAGAACAAAGAGCATAACAAGGCAACACACTAATGTGTGTATGTTGCTTCAAGAAATTACACCGGAGTTCCCCAAATGAATCTCCTCAGCACGAGCATCCTCACTGAGCAGAGGAGGAAGGTGGGTGCCTGATTCAGTTGGGATCACCTGGGTGCAGAGCTAAGAGTCGCTCTTAAATGAAATCGTGCATGAAATGAATCCCGCTCAGTGCACTTTCTTCTGAAAGCTGCAGATTTGCCTAATAACATATTTCCTTTTATCCTCTAAAGAGCATGGCCAGGGAGTCCTGTTGGCACAGCTATGAAAAATGCATGATTCACAGAAAGATTTTCTCTTTTCCACTTCTCTGTACCTTTTCTGGCTTTCTTTTCCAGTTACGGAGCACTGGGTTTTCTTGCAGTGCATGTTCCCAAGTCCAGTGCAATGGACGGTGATAGTGGCCCAGCTGGATGTCAAACTCAGTATGGGCACATCTCCGGCCACTGAAGAAAAAGTTTTCCAACATGGGAGATTTAGATCAAGTAGTGAAGGAATCACCTCAGAAAGACAGTGAAATCAAAGTGTGACTTCACATTTCTGAAGGCACAGTGATCTTGCCCGCTGGAGGACATGGCTGTGGCAGAGAAGTGTTTAGCTTTGGGAGGAGGGATTAGCAGTCCAGAGGTATAATAAGTACCGTTGCTTGCCTTTATCTACCTGAATGTGTGGTTTGCTAGCAATTCAGAGAGTTAACCTCTGGAAATGGAGGTTACAACCCTGTAGGCCTACTGAGCTGAGGAAATAAAAGACTATAGTGCCCAATGTTTCGGCTGGCTGCTCTCCAGGGCAGATAGCACTGAGGCTTTAGGTAACCTTGGAGCAGATGTTTCTGAGAATTAGGGCTGTGATGAATAGAATTTGGTTGCATATTCCTCTAGGACAAATACTGCTCTTTATCTTTAGTTAACGCAGTGGAGACAATCATAATACAGAGCTTATGCACGAAGCCACCACCTCTGGAGTGACGCATCGTGAGTTTTTTCCATGTTGGTGGCAAAATGAATCACAAAAGTGACTCCAACCATTCATTAAGATAATAGGCATGTCCTCGAGAAGCTATACCTTCTGTAATCTCCTTAATCTGAGTGTCCATCTGGGAAGCTTAATGAATAGGTGCTCATAAGCACAGCATTTTTATTTCTCCTGGTTCATATTTGCCCTTTTATTTTGCTGAGGCTGGTAGCCACATACAGATACCACCTCTATCCTTGGATCATGCCCTCATGGCCCTGCAAAGTGTGACTCCTTCTCTGCAGGTTCTCCTGCGCTGGTGACTTTAGAAAACATGCTTTTACTTGATAGCACCAAGGTCTCTCATTGACTATTCATGGAGCCATGCCTCTAGCTTCAACTTGGCGACTAGTTTTTAGGTAGCTGAGTTCAGGTAAGAGGACTCTCAGGCTAGAAGTGTTTTATTCTTTTATGTTATTTCGCCGGCCAAGTCACTTTTACAAGGCCAGTAATAAGGTTTACTCCTGACTGAACATCTCTCCTTGTCCCTCTCTGCAGAGTGATGCTTTTTAATTCAACACGGCACACAGAGATCGTATGGGTGATGAAAGCTCTGTGTTCTCTGCTCTGCTGCCAATAAACTGCATGCAATGTTTGCGCATCGTCTCTACTTCACAATTTTTTTTTAAGGAACCTATTTATAAGTTTGCAAAATTAACTCTATTACATTAACCACACACACTGAACAGCTACTTTCTATGGTCATTATTACATATACTCATGTGCACACACAGACATAGACTTACAGACCTATCGGTGGGAACTAGTTGAAGTTCAGTGGCTGAGTTTCCCTCCTCCCACACTCTCCCCATTCGCGCAGCTGCTGGAGGGCATCTCTGGAGTCCCAGTTTGGCTTAGTGCATGAAGGAACATGCTTTCTGGTTAGAAAAGTCTGTATCATAGAAGAGAAGAGACAACTGTCCCGTGAACCGTACAGCAGTATTTCCAACCTCAAAATCTGATGTGGTTCTCATGGCTGCCTTTTACAAGAATCGCCCACCTTTCCCCAGAAAAACACTTCCAGTGCAAACTTCGCACCCTTCCCTCGGCATGCAGTTGCTCTGCCTCTGCAGTGATAATTCCCAATGCTTAGTCCTGGCTGTTGTGCTTTCATCATGACACTGCCATACCAATTCCACCCCATTACTCAGAGTCCTAATAGTCTGTTGGGCCCAGACTCTTAGCACAAAGTCGGCCAGATGATGCAAAGTGCCTTACAAATTCCTATGCAAAAGAGGAATGTTACAAAGGAAGGGGGTGGACACCTGTGGTGTTTGGTACGAAACCTATTTGTCTCTTGCAAAATAAGATGGTAAAGTAAGAACTATGACAGAATGTTTCTTGGCTTAGTTCACCTGTTAACACCATCGAAATAGAGATTTTAAAAATCCAAACAGGCTGCCTTGTGCTGCCGCTGGCACTCTGTCTCCTGAAGTCAAACATCCAGAAGTCACAGAAACTCTGTCTGAAAGATGCATGCAGCTCTGCATCTAAGGCCCACGAATAAAGAACTGCCCAGAATGAAGTTGCCCTCAATGAAGCATGTGGATTTGCTGTCAGGGCACCAAGCGTGGCCAGTGCATCACAGTGGACACACACAGGGCAGACATCCAGCTCTGGCTAGTAGGTAGGTCTCCACATTTCTTGCATGGCACATCGCCTTTGGGAGCTATACTCTTTTCTGATTAGCTATTGCCATGATACTCCAACACCCTCTCACCAGTACTGGTGATGTGACCCACATCGGTCACCCACAGTTTATTATTTTCCAGCAGAAAGACTGCAGAAGGAGGGTAAAGGTTTTGGCACGGTCTTATCTGGCAGTGCTGTAAATGCAGATGGTGCGTATGAGCAGTAACCACCGATGCTCTGGGAATGGCCTGGAAGGAACCGCAGGAATTATCATGTCTATCTTTTTGCCCCAAAGCAGCATAAATGCTACATAATGGCCAGGGGCAAGCCAGGCTGAGGGTGAACAGCTGTTGTGGCGCAAGGTTACAGGGAGGAAGGCAAGGTGCTCAGCGGCAATGGAAGGAGCCCAGACCATCATCTCTACCCTAGTCCCCACAAATCCACCATCTGCTTTGATGTGGGAGCAGAATCAAGTTACAGTTAAGAGGACAAGAACAGCCACCTTTGGAAGGATGGACCTGCGAAATCAAAGGGAGGGGTCCCAGGGGCCTCATCAGCCATTTTAATGGTGACTTCGCGGTCCCTTTCGCAAGGAGCCACGGAAACTGCCCAGCCTGCAGGAAGGGAGGGAGAGCACCCGTGTGGTCAAGCCCTACTAAGCCTGTTTTCTCAGGAGAGGGTCTTAAAAAGTGGTGCTCTCTCTGGGAGAAAGCGGGCTTGGATGGCTGGGTTGTTACAGCTGGAATCATAGCAGGAGGCTGGGAAAACCCTAGGCTCTCCCTATCTCCAGGGATGGCTTAACACATCCCAGTTTAGTAAGGTGCTTAAGCAGAATTAGTTTATCCTAATGCATCTGGGTACATGTAAATCTCAAAGTCATAAGTCTCACAGAAGCCACCACAGTTCAAGGAATATTTAGTGCCAAGGACCTCAGGAGTTTGCCCAGTAAATCTGGGTGTAAGCTGCTGCTGTAAAGCTTTGCTGAATCCGATCAGCCTGAAAACAGCTGTTTCATGTCTTCCTTAAGAAGAGGAAGGTTAGTCCCTTTCTACAGCCCGTCAAACACTATCTGACACGCCATCAACCAGGACAAAGCATGGAGACACGAAGAAGGTCTCTAGGAAGAAGGCATTTGCGTCTGACTTGAGCCAGTGCTGTGCATGTGTGTGGCCGATGAAATAAAAGCAATTGCAATCCTTCTCTTCAGAAGCCCAAATCGCATCAGAGTGCTTCCTCCTTTGAAGCTGATGTAACCAGTGCTCAGGGCTTCCACCATGTGACTGTGAACCGGCTTTGTGAAAGCTCAGCAGGTGGAAACCACAAGCGCTGCCCTGAACTGTCTCTCTCTGATGTGCAAGGCTGGGCACCTCGAAGAAGCCACTTCTTAGGGCTGTGAGGAGAAGCCGAAGGTTGAAGCGCAGGTTTGTTGCTTTCGATCCGTGGGGAAACAGCCTGGCAGCACGTCGTGCATAAGAAGGGATCTCAGAGCTTGCAGCTGGTGGATGAATGTGGATGACTGTCCCAAGAGTGGCATTTTCCCTGATTTCCAACAAAACCAGGGGCTTGGAGGGTCTACAGCCTCAAATGGTGCCTGTATCACCTGTGCAGCACAAGGCACTCTACAGTGGGCAGCAGAGCAGAGATATGAAGGAAAGCAGGGACCTGATCCCAACCAGATCCAGGTTTCTCACAGCTGGAAAAACCGGCAAGTCACTACCCTCAAGGATGAAGANGTGCGGCACAAGGCACTCTACAGTGGGCAGCAGAGCAGAGATATGAAGGAAAGCAGGGACCTGATCCCAACCAGATCCAGGTTTCTCACAGCTGGAAAAACCGGCAAGTCACTACCCTCAAGGATGAAGAACCATGTCTGTCTTGCCAAGAAAAGGAGATGGAGTCTCTCTCTGTGATCCTGCTGGATGGGAGAGCCCGGAGCATTGGCTGCATCCCAGTATCTCTGGTCACCATCTGTGATGCCTCACTTCTACCTCACCACAGCTGCATCCAGCCAGCGTGCAGGATTCAGTCATGCAGAAAGCAGGACCACAGTCAGTTGTGCCACTGATGGCTTGGCTTCTCCCCGTTTTCAGCTTGCCCATGGGTATGCCCACCTAAAAGAGTTCATGACAGTCATGTTGTATTGACCTACCTAAAGGCTAAGTGATGTTTTATTCTATCCATGAACGTCCTATTCCTAGGCAGTACTCCAGGTTTGGCTTCAGACCACGCACCCAGTTGTCCTCCACACTGCTTGTACCAACACTTCAGCACAAAATAAAATAAATTTCCAAAACAATTCTCCCTTTCACTGACTAGCAAGAGGTCGCAGTGCTTGGATTACCTTGGGCAGAATGACATGAAGGACGCAGTGCCCAAAAGCTCATCTGCTTTCTCCAACAATCTCAATCTCACAAATGAAAGTACATCTCATTGCAAAATGTGCATCCTAATATACTCAGACCAAGGGAGCTACAACGGAACTACCGCATGACTATAATTGCATATAGTACTTTCTAGTCCATTTAAACCCACTACGAGACCTGTAAAAAAAAAATCTTTACCTAGAGAGACTCCACAAATATTCTAAATCATCGTATTTCCTTTGCATTATTTTTAATTCAAGACAACCTATTTCAACTTTACAATAGCATTGACTACAAATCCTCCCAGAACCAGTTAATTTTGCCCCAGCAAAGATGCAAAGACTTCTTAGGGCAAGCCATGCAATCACTTGTGATTAGACCTCTTTGTTAAGGCAAAAAAGGAACTTTAATTGTTTCCAAGCAAATTCAAAAATTTTTAAAAGAATTTTAATTAAGACTGTACGGTACCTTCTCATTAACAGATATTACTAGAATAATTTAATGTTAAATAAGTGTGTCACAGGAATACGAGGAAAAAAGTTCACTCCAGCTAACATTTCTCAACCTGTTTGTAACACTTCACTTCGTTTCTTTGTTGCATCTCCAGCTATCGTTTGTCTGAATTTGCCATGTGCACGAGTCACATCACATCCAGATACTAAACACAATTATCACCTTCCCCAGGCACAAAATTCGGCAATAAATCACTGTCTGCAGCAAACAGTTTCCCAGAAATGCCTTATCTTCGGTTCCACATACTTTAAGCGGCACATGAAGCTGGACCAGTGTCTCAACTTCATGTGCATGAACACCCAATTTGCCAGAGCATCAGCCCCATGACCAAATTTGTCCTCGGCACCATCTCGCGTAGTTCATGCTCCATCGATACGGAAACCGCCAACCTCATCCTGCTCCACTTATCAGCATGCAAGCTGGCAAATACGACAGCAACCAAATTGCTTACGAGAGCTGTAGCCATACCCATGAAAGCAAGAAATGAATGCTTACGAGAATGCTCCTGACAAAGTCGGTGCTGTGCTTTGACAGATACGCCTTCCTTCTCTCCTATCGCCACTGGTCATTGCTCAAGAGCCAGCACTGAGCTGGCGAGAGACCCTAGAAGGGGCGGCATCGCCACGACATTTTGCAGGAGGTCCTGAAACATAATTAAATGCTGTGGTGAAACCGAACCGTAAACAAGCCATGAATAAAAACCCCTTGAATTATTTTGCTAAACTATAATTACACAATAAGGAAGCAGATTAATTAAGTAAAATATAAGTCCTGAAACTGAAGCTTGCAAGCAAAGCAGTTTATTTTAATTTCCACATTATTTTGTATGAGATAGAAGTGTTTGCTGTGGGTTTAAAATGTTGGAAGCCATTCCTTGCTGCCAGGCAGACCAAACCCAGTGGATAAATTAAATTTTTGCATCTCAGGCACCTCCTAAAATGTATATAAGGAGAAGGGCTCTGCCTCAGAGAAACTAAAGGAGATCTCCTTCTTTCACTCCCTGCTCCTCTCTTTCTCTTCTGCTTTGCCGTTACCACTTCACCTCCCATCTCCCCCAGCCACCATGAGTCGACAGTGCTACACCTCCAGCTCTCTCCTGGGAAGACGGGGCTTTTCCTCCGCATCCGCTGTCTGTGGCCTCGGCAGGGGCAACAGCAGCTCAGCCTCCGTCTGCCAGTCAGTGGGACGGAGATGTGGAATAGGTGGCTTCAGCAGCCGGAGCGTCTGCGACCTGGGGAGAGGGCAAAGGATTTCCTTCGGTGGGAGCTGCCGCAGTGGGGTCTATGGTGGCGCCAGCGTCGGACGTTGCGGCGTGGCTTACGGCGGAGGTCGCTTTGGCATGGGCACAGTCGTGGGGTTTGGTAACTGTGGAAGCTACGGAGGTCTGGGCAGCTTCAGAGGTCTTGGGGATGGCGTGGCTATCGGAGGCTACGGCGGCGGCATCGGCATCGGCATCGGTGGAGGTAGATCTGAAGGGATTCGGGGTGTGAGCATCCACCCGGAGCTCCTTAAGCCCCTCTGCGTGGGGGTTGACCCCGAGGAGTGCCAGGTGCGGACCCACGAGAAAGAGCAGATCAAGAACCTCAACAACCAGTTTGCCTGCTTCATTGACAAGGTGAGACCCCGCTTCCCTATGCGCAGGCTGTTTGTCTCATGTCTCTAGGCTCTGATGGATGGATTCTCTCTAGAGAGACAACGTCGGTAGCTATTTCTGCTAGCACCCTGATCTTGTAATGGTCTCTGATAGACCATGGTGGTCCCGACCTGGAGACCTTGGATCTAAGCCTTGCACCAAGGCAGCTGTGCTGGTACTTTCCCTTTTGATGGTCTCCAGTCTGCTAAATAGCTAAATCAGGAGCGGTTCCAGGGATACAGTAAATCAAAACTTGTGAGAGAAGGGATGGACACACGGAAATGTAAGAAGGCAAAATAGGAACTTTTATTACAAATGTGTAATGTGACATTGTTATCACACCTTTATAAACTCTAAAGGACTTTTGCATTTTTAAAATAGTTTGTGTGTTTCGTCAAGGAAATGTAGAAAGACAGATGTCTAGCTAAAATGAAATGGACAATTTTAACTTCTCTGTCCCTCCATTCTGTCAATTAAATGATGTGGCGATTTCCTAAACAGATGTTATTTATTCTGTTAGCTAAGCCTAAAGGTTTTCATTGCTGTTTAGAGATGTATTGTAGGAATGATTTTTCAAATGGCAGAGAAACCTTTGCTCTGTCTGATCTTGATTTTCTTTGTGAGTTGTTCTCTGCAGCTGGAAAAAACAAAACCACATACAAGGAGCCACTCCGCTTCCTCCCATTTGAAAAATGACTTATTCATGATCCATAATGGTTCTCAAGTACTAGAGAGCTCTTTAATCTAGAAGTGAAAGGCATGATAAATATCCGTGGTTAGAGTTTAAATCAGATACATTCAAATGAGATCCTGGATGGAGCTTTTAGTGCCACGAAAGACTCATGATAGTAATCAGCCCATCAGAGGAGGCAGTGGATCCTCCACCAGCGAGTTGTTTCAGGGCAAGAGGTGGTGTTTGGTTGAACTGTGCTTTGCTCAAACAGATGACTGGCCTCGATGCAGAGCAAACGCACCAATGTTGTTCAGCCTGTGATACGAGTCCTGGGTGGGACCAGGTTTAGCCCAGAGAAGCTGCTGGTCTCACTCAGGCTGCTGAGAACTCAGCACTTTACCATTTGCATTTCTGATTTTATTTTTACTTTTTCCTTTTGGAAGTGGAGAAACTCAAAGCACTTCGCCTGGGAGAAGAAGAGGTTGCACGACTCTCACATCTCTTCCTTCCCCAGGTCCGGCTGCTGGAGCAGCAGAACAAGGTGCTGACCACCAAGTGGGAGCTGCTGCAGCAGTATGTCCTCCCAGCTTCCAGGAGAAACCTGGAGCCCGTCTTCGAGAACTTCATCTGCAACCTGAGGAAGCAGCTGGAGTGTGTGCTAGGGGAGCGAGAGAGGCTGGAAAATGAGGAGCGGTGCCTCAGGGACCTGGTTCAAGAGTACAAGTGCAAGTAAGTAGTACGCAGAGAGAAGCTGCAGACTGGGGTGTTTGCTGGCCCAAGTGGTGTTTCTGAGCACTAAGCCAATGCAATTGCACTGGATGGGCCCGAAACTGGGCCACAGGGAGGAGAGCAGGGCAGGGCACACCAGTACTGGGCTGGTTTCCTGTGCTGGGGTCCCACTGCCGCACCTCAGATGCTGTTGATGGACTGGGAGACCGCTTCAACCACAGCGTTTCGTTAGGGAAAAGGACAGGGAACCACTTTTCCTCTCCTTAATGCACCTGCACACCACCGTGGTTTGCCATATCAAATCTCCCACATCATCCATGCCTGTGGCTCCCCCAAATCTCATGTCCCCAGTGCCATCTGTTCCCACAAAATCCTGAACCTATTTGTCTTCACCCCACACTTTATCCACATCGTCTCCATTGGAGTTCATTCTCTTCCCAGAAGGAATATGGGAATTTTTTTTTTTAACCTAAGCTGCAGATACTCCTTACTAGCTCCCCGTGTTCTCTGCTAAGCCATGAACTAGGACACTCGGTGGTTGATGGTATACAGCACAGGATAAAAGAGTAATCCAGAGATCTTATTACGGNTTAGCCCAGAGAAGCTGCTGGTCTCACTCAGGCTGCTGAGAACTCAGCACTTTACCATTTGCATTTCTGATTTTATTTTTACTTTTTCCTTTTGGAAGTGGAGAAACTCAAAGCACTTCGCCTGGGAGAAGAAGAGGTTGCACGACTCTCACATCTCTTCCTTCCCCAGGTCCGGCTGCTGGAGCAGCAGAACAAGGTGCTGACCACCAAGTGGGAGCTGCTGCAGCAGTATGTCCTCCCAGCTTCCAGGAGAAACCTGGAGCCCGTCTTCGAGAACTTCATCTGCAACCTGAGGAAGCAGCTGGAGTGTGTGCTAGGGGAGCGAGAGAGGCTGGAAAATGAGGAGCGGTGCCTCAGGGACCTGGTTCAAGAGTACAAGTGCAAGTAAGTAGTACGCAGAGAGAAGCTGCAGACTGGGGTGTTTGCTGGCCCAAGTGGTGTTTCTGAGCACTAAGCCAATGCAATTGCACTGGATGGGCCCGAAACTGGGCCACAGGGAGGAGAGCAGGGCAGGGCACACCAGTACTGGGCTGGTTTCCTGTGCTGGGGTCCCACTGCCGCACCTCAGATGCTGTTGATGGACTGGGAGACCGCTTCAACCACAGCGTTTCGTTAGGGAAAAGGACAGGGAACCACTTTTCCTCTCCTTAATGCACCTGCACACCACCGTGGTTTGCCATATCAAATCTCCCACATCATCCATGCCTGTGGCTCCCCCAAATCTCATGTCCCCAGTGCCATCTGTTCCCACAAAATCCTGAACCTATTTGTCTTCACCCCACACTTTATCCACATCGTCTCCATTGGAGTTCATTCTCTTCCCAGAAGGAATATGGGAATTTTTTTTTTTAACCTAAGCTGCAGATACTCCTTACTAGCTCCCCGTGTTCTCTGCTAAGCCATGAACTAGGACACTCGGTGGTTGATGGTATACAGCACAGGATAAAAGAGTAATCCAGAGATCTTATTACGGTCAAGCATCTCAGATGTTTTTTTCTCACTGAGCCACCACCAAGGAGGTCAGACTCATAGAATCATCTTGTGAAAGTTCTAGGTCTCAATTAACTTGGTCATCATGCTTTCCTTGTCATTGCACCTGCAACTTTCAAAGGTTGCTCAAGCTCCTGACCTCCCTTGGGGCATTTTGGCCACAGTCTCCAAGCAGAGTCCTGGATGCTTCAGAAAAACATGACACAAAGCTGCAGAGCTAAAAGAAGCAATCTAACCTTCAGCTGAGGTTTTGCAGTTCTAGTGGTTTGGCCTGATTTACTGCCATCTCACTCCAGCCACCGATACTGCTGGTGTGGACTATTCAAAGTCCTGAACGACTTTATACTGCTGAACAAAGCCCAGTGGGGAGGAAAGAAACAGAGCAAACAAAGCAACAAAGCAAAACTCAAAAACAAGGTACAAAGCTAATAGGGAGAGGCTTTGGCTTTAATCATGCTTCCCGTGGTCCGCATTGGCTGTTGGGGTGGTGGGAATGGGACCCCTGGGCCTCAGCATCCCACCCCTCTCCTCTCCTTCTGCAGATATGAAGACGAGATCAACAAGCGCACGGCTGCGGAGAATGAGTTTGTGGTCCTCAAGAAGGTGAGTCACGCTAGGGACATCGCCGGCGAGACCACCTGAGAGCGACAGGAGCGTGGGCAAATCCTGAGCATGGGGCCAGGGAGAGAAATGGGGAGTCCTGGCACCATGACTGAGCACTCATCAGATAGCTCCAAAATAGAGGCCACCCAATGAATCTGGAGAACCCCTACCAGGTTGTAAGCATATACGATGCAAACCCAGACAATCTTAAGGGCTGGAAACGGTGATCTTTCCTCCAAACCTAACAGAAAGCATGGGCTTTGCCACAGTCCTTGTTTCTTCACCTCTCTTCACCGAATACGTGGTGTCTCTCCAGGATGTGGACTGTCTCTACCTGACCAAGGAGGAGCTGGAGGTGAGAGTGGGCCTCCTGCGGCAGCAGCTGGAGTTTCTGAAGTGCATCTACGCCGAGGTAAGAGCTCCTGGCTCCCTGTCTGCTGCCCCTAGGGCAATGCATCATCTGCTGCCCCCCTGAGCTCTTACACCAAAATGAAATGCAGGGAAAGGTGTCTTTTCTGAAAATGCTAAAATTACATCCCTAAAATTTATAGCTCTTTATACGTATACGTGACAACAGTATTGCACACACTTTGGGAAGGAAAAGGCGTTCTTAGTTGTCTCCTATTTTGCTGGCTGCAAAGGGAGGTATCTTTTGCATGACAAAGCCCCTCAAATTCTAATCCAAACCATCCCTGGGAACCACTGAAACATCTCACTCTTCAAAACTCAAATATTTTTAGCACTTCACTTTTTAAGCTATGATAGTAAAAATATTTTGGTGAAAGTAACACTTTTGACTAAAACAGAGCAAGTTTTTAACAAGACACACAGGAGACACTATGGACACCTTTTCTAGCCAAACACCTCCCAGCAGTCTGTAGGCAATGGGCCCCAAAGCACTCACCCCTGAGGGATTCACAGCCCAGAAAACTGCTGACGCAGCCAGAAACACTGAGTTGCAATGTAATGAGTTGCTCCACCAGGATTCCCCACCCTTCATTAGGGAATTGCATGCAGCAATCCCATATTGTGCCACCAAAAGAGCTGCCAGCTCTTGCTGGAAACCAGTCACCCATCTGGAGAACCCCATGCTCTAGTTGGGCATTAATGGGAGAACATCTCCCAATCCTCCACCTTCTCGCCAGATCCCCCTTTGCCAGGGGTACCTGCATGCCTGCTTTGGGCTGGTTGAGGGAAGGGGACTGACATGTGATGGATCTTGCAGGAGAGAGCTCAGCTGGACTGCCAGCTGTGTGACACCTCTGTCATCGTGCAAATGGACAACAGCCGGGACCTGGACATGGAGGGCATCATCAAAAGTGTTGAGTGCTGTTACGAGGAGATCGCCCAGAAGAGCAAGGCTGAAGTGGAGGCTTTCTACCAAACTAGAGTGAGTATTCACACCATCAGCACAGATGACCATGAAATCCCTTGGCCAAGAAAACTCTGAGGACCATTTCCGTCCTCCATGACACAACTTAAACCCACTCTACAGTGTGCATGCACTGTAGTTTGCTAAAGTCATCCAAAAAAACCCCAAACCCAAACTTAAAACTGTGGTTTAAGACTTTTCTGTAAAAACAGAGCACAACAGGTTATAGTGTTGCTTCAGAGAGGTCTCCTCTGTGCACACCCATCACGAACACCATCCCCTTCCCAAAGGGCAAGTGCTCAGGACCTACCCAAGACTGTTGCCTTGTCTGGGCTGAGGTCATGTCTGGGTGCTTCCCCAGCAGCATCGATGTCAGTGCAGCTCCGGAGAGTCGCCACCTTCCCTGGAAGGGGCGATTCGGGCTCATTAACGTCATCCTCTTCCTGCGCAATAGTTGGAGGAGCTCCACAGCAGCAGGGGCAAGTTCTGCGACGACCTGAGAAACAACCAGAGCGAGATAGCTGAGCTGAACCGGATGATCCAGAAGCTGCAGTGCGAGTCGGATAATGTGAAGAAACAGGTAGGACAAAGGGTTGAATGCTGCATGGGCCACAGGGCGTGCAACTTCTCCAGCAAAGGGCTTCGTCCCCACCAGCTCCCACCCTGCTGAGCTGCAAAGAACCTCCCACCCCAGCTTAAGCCTGTATTTGTAGCTTCTCATCTGCTGTTGATACACAAAGAAGCAGACTTACTTCTTGCTTAGCAAACAAGCAGAAGCCAGTTGGTCTGGCAATAACAGAAACAGTGTTTGCTGTACACTTCCTACCGGGGTGCAGCCAACAAATCCCCTCCCCTTCTTTCCAAATAGCTGGGCCATCACATGTGCCCAGCCTACATCTAGGCTCTCTGGCAGTTCCCAGCTGAGAAACAAGGGGGTGCATGAGCAGCCCTCTGGAGATGACTCTGGCCATCTTCTTGCCCATTACTGTCTGCAGATTGCAGCTCTGCAGACGGCCATCTGTGACGCTGAGCAGCGGGGCGACNACTTCCTACCCGGGTGCAGCCAACAAACCCCCTCCCCTTCTTTCCAAATAGCTGGGCCATCACATGTGCCCAGCCTACATCTAGGCTCTCTGGCAGTTCCCAGCTGAGAAACAAGGGGGTGCATGAGCAGCCCTCTGGAGATGACTCTGGCCATCTTCTTGCCCATTACTGTCTGCAGATTGCAGCTCTGCAGACGGCCATCTGTGACGCTGAGCAGCGGGGCGACTGCGCCCTCAAAGATGCCCGACAGAAGCTGATTGACCTGCAGACTGCACTGCAGCAAGCCAAGGACAAGATGGCGTGCTTGCTGAGAGACTACCAGGAGCTGCTGAACGTCAAGCTGGCCCTGGACATTGAGATTGCCACTTACAGGACGTTGCTGGAAGGAGAAGAGAGCAGGTAGGAGCATCCCTGGCTGCACCTTGTAACCACAGTTGGCAAAACTCAACAGGGGAAGAGAGAGGCAGTAAGAAATGCTGGGTGGAGGCAGCTCCCCTTGGATGCAGAGGGGAGCATGGTCTCTTTTCTCTTCCCATGGGTGCGGAGGGGAGCATCACTCCTTTTTGTCCCCATGGGTGAAGAGGACAGCATTGCCCCTTTTTCCTCCTCATCCTCCCATGGCAGCCGAATCACAGCATGCCAAGCACGCTGCAGTCAGATTCCCTGCTTGTGGTACAAAAGAGGATGGGATATTAAGTTGTCTATGGGATTTGGGGATCCAACCCTGCAGTGCTTCGGTGGGCAATCTGGACCAGCACCTCACACCTGGGTGCACAGAAAAGCTGAAGTACCTGCAGGGTTTCTAAGGAGGCAATGGCAGGGCAGCACCTCTATTTGCTTGTGTGTTTGAGGAATATTTCCCTAAATACATCTTTGAGACATTTCTTTTCTTAACAGGATATGTACCGGCAACCCTGTGAGTGTAGGTAAGCTAATGAAGCATTCCCTTAAATTCTTTACAAGTCTTTTAAGCTTGTAAGTTTCCTTATAGGCTGGGTTTTAGCTGCTCTGGGAGTGACTGAGCCTGTTTTTCTCCCACAGCTGTGGTCAGCGGCGGTGGCACTGTCGGGGAGTGTCGATCCCTATCTGGAATCGGAGGCAAATGCGCTGTCAAGACAGGAGCAGCTGGCGCAGGGTTAGGGGTGGTCTCCTCCTTCGGCGTCAGCGGTGCAGGCTTTAGCACCCGGAGTGTAGATTGCCTCCCCAGGGTGGGGGGTGGATTTGGGGCGAGGAGTGCGGTCAGCTGCATGGGGCGGGAAGTCATCTCCGGTGCGGAGGGGGTGCAGTGCGCCACTGGCATTGGCAACCTGGGGAACGTTGTGTGTGCTGGCGTGGAGCAGTGCAGCCCAGGAGCTGTCATCATTCCCGGGCCAGGGGTCTGCGGCGCCGGGAGCAGGTACAGCACAGCTGTGCGTGTGGTCAGAACAACCCGGTAGAGATCGGAGAGCAATGACACATCATATTTTAAAATAATCAGCATTTCTGCAATAAAACAGTATTCCTCTTCCTTCTGACAGCTATAGGGATCACACAACCATGCACTGCCCATGCCCACACAATTAGGCTAGTTGCTCTGCCAAAAACTCTTTGCATGACCAAAACCCACCTTCTCTTGCATGTCCTTAATGGGGAAAGTTATCCCCCATGGTCTCAGCCAGGAGAGATTTTCATTTCAGAGAGTCCATACCTGCCTTCACACCTCATCTTGGCTCTTAAATCAGTCTTTTCTGCTTGACCTCTTTTCAGCAGGGATTTTCTTTCCCTCGTGCAGCTATTGCAAAAGGATGAAAAATTTGGTCATTCCAACTTCAGAAAGAGAAGCCACATTTTAATTGTCCGAGATGGAGCTACAGCTATTATTTAACTTCTTCAATGACACCAGAAAATCCAATTTTTCCTGTTTATGAGAGGGTTGGTAATGCTTATGTAAATTGGTCCAAGTTGCTACACTAGGTTTGGTAGAGCAGATTTTAATTACACACCGATGAGCACCTTATATGTCTGTAGTTAAATGCATGCGTTGTTTTTCCTGTGTGTGTACCAGATAGACGGATTTAAAGCTTTTAATGTGTAAGTGAACAGAGTCGATTATCCTTCGCTTACTCCAAACTTTCAGCTGTACCTTCAATAAACTACATGCATAATTCATGCTTTGCTTCACAGGTTGTATTTCCCTCCCTGATATTACAAAAGCATAGATATTTTCTCAAACATTAATCTCCAAATGGGCAGGGTTGGTAGCATGCACGAAGTGGAGATATAAGTTTTTTTGAGACTTTTCTCTCCTTCCCGATGCACTTTTGCATACCTTTACTCCATTCAGAGATTAGCGTGGCCACAAGGAAGTCTGGAAATGCAGTGGAAACCAGGATATTTAACCACTCGTGGGATGTGCCGCTCACTTGGGATCTCTCACACTGTCGGGGATCTCTGGAGGCAGAACAAAAAAGCAGCCAGATCCTTGTTTAAAGAACTGAGTGAGAACAAGCTCAGGTAGTAACAAAAGGAAAATAATCCCACACCCCACCCCTGAAACCCTCTCACGAGAATAGGCTAATTGTAAAAGAAAGCAAGAGAAGAGCGTACCTTCCCAAAATGTAGCATCAAGGCCTTTCTCCTTCAAACGCCCTACCCTCCTTAAAACACACGAACTTACATGAAGAGCAGAGTCTGTGGGATGTGACTAGACGTCCCCCTCCAACATCCAGTGCAGGGAGGGGAAAACCCTCTCCCATCATTTTAGGAGACAGGGATTTAGGTGAGATCAGGTTGCCCCCCTCCTTTTCTCTGCGAGAGTCCTCAGTTTCCAGGGGACAGCGACCCGCTGAAAGGTCCCTGTAACATGGCTGGGAAGGCCTTGCCATGGTCGCACTCATCACAGCTGGATGCACAGCTGGGTGCTGGGAAAACCAGCCGGCCCTGCTGGCTTCTTCCCTCCCACGTGTCACCTGGGCACAGCCGAAAGCCCCTGAGACAGCTTCACTCTGAACTGCCCTCTGGAGAAATCCGTCTCTCCTCACCCAGTCTGGACGCAGCACAGGGTGTGAGCGGGTTGATTTATCCCATGAAAGAAACACAGAGGACTGGGTGTTGTAATTTATTCCCCAACATCCCACTCCACTTCCTAGACTTCACCGCTGACTCACGGCTTGTCTGCCCCAACCTCTCCATGGCTGCAGGATGAGTTCAACCATCCTGCCAGGCTCGGTCTGTCCATGCCAGCATGATGGTGATGAACCACCACTGGTTCCCACCGGTTGAGCATCTGCCTCTGCTTCTCTCCCAGCACAATGGCTATGCTGAGCACGGTGGATTGAGGGTCCCCACATCTGCAGTGTTTTTCTGATGAAAAGCAAGATGGTTTATTGGATGTGATCAGTGGTAGCAGAACCCTTAGTATTTTTTAGCAACACTGGGCTTGGGGGGTGGTGAAAGCCAAATGGATCAGCCCTTGCTGAGAAGGCAAAACCTACCCACGTAAAGAGGACGCTTTTTGAAATGGTTATCTTCATCTTTTCTGTCTCAATGCATACGACTCGGACTTCATCTCATTTGTATGTAAATAAGAAGCAGAAACACCCAAACGAGAAGCTCCCAGTGCCCCAACAACTCATAGTTTATGTTGATCACCTCTCTGCAGAACAATACCTGCACACCAATAACCAGCCTGCTCCCCAGGGTACCAAAGCAGCCCAGCAGCTCTTGCATTTCAAGGTTAATACCTTTAATCATCCTTGCCCTTCTCAACCCTCAAGTCTTGCAAAACCCATGTTTTCTGCTGCCTGCTTGAAGATGTTCATGTAGATCAGGCTATTTTGCATAGAAAAAAGGCCAGAAGCAAGTTTTTTGGGGCAGTTTGGAGGCCAAATCCTGCTTGGTGTCACTCTGGACATGCCCCTTGGTAGAGTCTAGCAGAGTTGATCCAAACTGATAGATGCAAAAAGCCACATCTGCCCCTGGATATGGAGCCCACAAACCTCAGCTCCTCCACAAAATAAACCAGTCCAGTAAAGAAATGGTGAATTTTTCACCCAACACTTACATCACTTGAATACCTTGTGGACAGCGGGCTGAAGGAAGAAGAGTGTGGGAGCCTAAAATGACAATTCCCTCTTTCTTGTTGGCAGCCCCACCTTTAATCTCATTATATTCATTCAGCTCTAATATCTGATTCTAACCTGTTTGTCAGCTTCAGGACAATCTGTGTTTACTGGGGTCAAGAAAGCATGAAGACAATCTCATTTTCCCATCGCACCCGGGCTTTGAATTTTATGCAAATAATCAAGGCAATAGATGTTCATGAATTTCAAGTGACATCTCAGGCAGATTCAGATCAACATTTCCCAAAGAGAAGCAAGTCAATCTGTACGAATTGGGAATTTCGGACTGCAATGGGAAATTCTATTTGAGTGACCCAGCTCTCCCAGTTTGAGCCTGTCTGGCAGCATTTCTCCAAGGATAATCAAATATTTGGTCTTCTGTATTTGGTAGAACACAAAGCACCTGCTTAATTTTTTCTTCCAGAGATGCCAGTGGGATTTTTAGCTCATACTTAATGGTTTTGTAGCACTGGAGCACATGAATGCATTTCAAAGGGCACGTAGAGTCCTGTCCTGCAAATATGTTTAAGCCCCAGTCATGCGCACAGCACAGGCAAAGCCACCAGGCCAGTAACATGCTGAAAACAAACTGAGCTATTAAATACAAAGAATAAAATACTCTAAACTTTGCAATTCCACAAAGTCTGAGATGCCAGAACATGTCACCACACCCTATTGAATTTGCTCTTTTTCCCAAGGAGTCCAGGAAGTAAAATAAGGAGAATTTGTGGGAGTATTTTTCATGCAGGTTACATCTTTGCTTTTGGCTACATTTTGAATGGAAAGGTTCAAAAGTCTTTAAAAGAGATCACAGCTGTAAAGAGCTAGAAGCTCAAGACTGATTACATCTTAATGTTAGCATGCAAATAATACAGTTCCACGAAGGCAGGCAAAGTGTTTTTTAGAAAATCTGCCTCTGTCATTGAAATGCTTTTTAGATCAAGATGAAAACGCATCGATCACATCATCAGTTGCCTGGAGACATTGAAACGGCAACCTGTGGATGGGATGGAGTTGTCCTCTGGAGGTGCCAATATCTTTAGAAAGGAAGCCTAGGAAACCTGGCATAGACTAAATACCTAATACTAAATGGACAAAATTTGAGGTGACATTTAGTGTCTCTGGAACATCATGCATCGGGACCTCTTTGCGCTAGTCAGCTCAAAAAAGACGGTTTCTGCCTAACTAGTGTGAACGGGAAGACTGGATAAATCAGAGCCCCGAAAGAGATGTCAGACTTCATGAACATCACACCTGCACTCTGCCTTCACATGAAGAAGCCCTGTGAAACATTTTTATTTTCAGATTTAGCCATTTTATTCTCACTGCCTTTCACACAAGCTAATTCAGAGGACTCTCCGCTAAGCTCTGATCTACTGATCTACTGCATCTTATAAGTAGCACAGGAGTATCTGGGTAGCTATTTCTATTTTTTCACCTTTTTTATTTCTTTTCTTTTGCTTCACAGCTAGGAAAAAAAATAACATCGCTCTGTAAGCATACAGAGGCTTTGCACTAAGGTTGAGCTTTCCCTGCCAAAAATCAGGGAGTTAGATAACTCTTCTAGCTGAGCAGATTCACACCAATAGGTGTGTTTGAGTGCAATCAGTGTTCAACAAGTTTCAATAAGACAGCTGGCTGCCTGGCATGTCAAAACCATGAAGGTGCTAAATTGATCACTGGACTTCCATGCAACCAAGCCCAGCTCCCCAGAGGGATAAAAAGGGCATCCTGCACTCCCTTCCATCAGAGAGCTGCACTCTCTCAGTTCGCTGCTTCTCACCAGTGCTGGGCTGTTATCTTCTGCCGCAATGAACCGGCAGACTTACAGCATGAGAGCAGGAGGTGGAGGCAGATCTTACAGCACTGCTTCAGCTATTATTCCAAGTGGCAACAGGGCTGGCTTTAGTTCGATGTCTATGGCACGATCTGGAGGAGGTGGAGGTGGTTTTGGAAGGCTCATCGGAGGAGGTGGCAGTGGCGGTTTGGGCAGCAGGAGCCTCTACAATCTTGGTAGCAGCAAGAGGATGTCCATCGGTGTTGGAAGCAGCTTTCGAGCTGCTTTTGGGAGTGGAGCTGGTGGTGGCTCTGGCCTGGGAGGTGGTGGTGGTGGTGGTGGCTGTGGACTTGGTGGTGGTGGAGCTGGTGGTAGTCTTGGAATTGGTCTCGGTGGTGGAGGTGGTGGGTATGGCTTTAGTGGAGGTGCTGGTGGGCTTGGCTTTGGTGGTGGACATGGAGGTGGTGGAGGGTTTGGCTTTGGCGGAATAGGGGGGCTGGGAGGATTCAGTGTAGGGCTGGGTGGTGGCAGGAACCCAGCGGGATTTGGTGGTGGCCCACCTGGAGTCGGTACAATTCAAGAAGTGACCATCAACCAGAGTCTCCTGGCACCACTGAACTTGGAGATAGATCCAAACATCCATCAGGTGCGAAAAGATGAGAAAGAGCAAATCAAGACCCTCAACAACAAGTTTGCTTCTTTCATTGACAAGGTGAGACTTCATCCAGTGCTGTGGTATCATGATAGAGAGCGAGCGAGTCCATTTAATAGCTAGCTCAGCTTTAAACCGTGACAACTGTCTTGTAGCTACAAAAATATGACTTCATAGATCTACGGTCTATTGTGTGTTTCGTATCTGCATGTCTTCATAAAGTATTAAAAAAAGAACATTCTAAACAGTCACAAGGCAGAAAACTAGAGATCAGTAACTAGTAGTAAGAGGATTAGATCCAGGTTTTGTGCCTGCAAAATAACATTTATTAGCTGAAATGGGGCAAGCCAGCTTCAGGTCCAGATCTAGCTGATAAGCTAGCTCTCTCTGTGGGGAACCACAGCAGACTTGTTAGTCCTTAATCCTTTATTGCCTGCAAGCTAAAGTCCTTTTTATATTGACTCAACTGAAGTCCTTCCTTGGCTTTTATTTGGGTAAATGTGTAGTATATATGAGCAGAAGGAAAGGCAATTAAGTACTTGCCTTTTAACCTGTAGTACTCTGGTCTTAGCTTTAATGAAGGAAGATAAATATCTCTTACAAAGAAGAAAAAAACAAAGGATGTTGAAGAAACCGAGTGATCAAAGAGGTGAACTCACATTTTCTAGTGNTGTAGTACTCTGGTCTTAGCGTTAATGAAGGAAGATAAATATCTCTTACAAAGAAGAAAAAAACAAAGGATGTTGAAGAAACCGAGTGATCAAAGAGGTGAACTCACATTTTCTAGTGATTGCTCATTGGCTTGCTAAATTAAATTGTCTCTAAAGAGCACCGTCCACTGAGCACAGTTTTGTTTAGCTACTGGATGGGCTAACAGAGCCCTAGATAATCTGGAGGATATTCACAGTTGGACTTAATACTCTTGGTTTGGGATTTCCTTGGTTTGTGCTATGCATCCATCCCAATTACTGATTCTTGGCCATCAGCATGCTCACAGGTATCTTCTGCTAACCCTCTTCTGCTTCACAATGATCAGGTTCGCTTCCTGGAGCAGCAGAACAAGGTGCTTGAGACCAAATGGACCCTTCTGCAGGACCAGGGTCAAAAAAACAATTCAGGCAAAAACAACCTGGACCCACTCTTTGAGGCTTACATCAACAACTTGAAAAGGCAGCTGGCCAACCTGCTCAACGAGAGAGGACGCATGGACGGGGAGTTGAAGAACATGCAAGATGTCGTTGAGGATTTCAAGAACAAGTGAGTGCCTGTTAGCGGCACATCCAGGCACCCTGGGGTGAAGTGGGATGCAAATGGTTTAGCTTAGCATCAGGCAGCAGGATTAATCTCACTTTCTGAAAGTAAAACATCTACCTGTTTATTGAACTTTCTACAGGAAAGGGAATAAAGGTATCTATCTCCAGTCTGTGGTCTAGCCCATAACATAGTACGCAACTAATCCCCCTCTAATATACCACTCCTGTGAGGTATCTCTCCCTGCAGAACGACTGCCTTCCCTGACAGCAGCAGAAAGGCGGTCCATTGACATTTTTCCAATTGGAAAGTGCAGATTCATCTAGGACACAACTTGTGAAGACACTTGCAAAGGAAAATCATCTAAACCAGCTTTGCCCTCTTTGTTCCACCTGCGTTATGTCAAAATGTCAATTCCACCCTTGGAGAAATGGGATTCTCNTTCAGCTAGGACACAACTTGTGAAGACGCTTGCAAAGGAAAATCATCTAAACCAGCTTTGCCCTCTTTGTTCCACCTGCGTTATGTCAAAATGTCAATTCCACCCTTGGAGAAATGGGATTCTCACAAATTTGAGCTGGGCAGTTTCCAGGAGGTTGATTTGGAAACGCCATACCCAGCCCAGATAACCTTGCAGTCCTACCTGTACAACTCTGCTGCTTGCTGAGGTATGATCCAGCACATCTTTCCCTTTATCCCTGCAGATATGAAGAGGAAATCAACCGACGCACAGCAGCAGAGAACGAATTTGTGGTGCTGAAGAAGGTGGGTGAAACAGGAGGTGTTATGAATGATGAGCTAACCCTAACTATTGCACAGGCTGGGAATATCCTAAAGGATGGGCGATCTCATCCTTTAAAAGCTGTCATTTGGATTGTGGTTTTGGGGGAAAGGAATGGAGGGGCTTGGAGGATGGAAGTAAATTCTTGTCCTACTCCTGTCCCACAACATACACACGTGCTTGCCTGGTCAAAACAGACCATGTAGAAACTAAGATAGTCAGTAGTGCCGGGAACCCCAGGTGCCAAGGCCAAATGGCCTGCTCCCCTCTCCTTATCCACCAACAAAGTTACACACAGCACTTCTTTTGGCCAAGAGACATCCTCTTGGTGCTCTTCCAGGGGGATGTGCCAAGCACAGCTTCTCCAGTCAGGCAGCACCACTGCAGCAGTGAAAGTGGCCTCATCTCCAGGCTTGGCCAGTTCTTGGCTGAGCTAAAGAGGAGGTACCATGTGCTTCAAATGCCCCCATGGTTGTTCTTTCCCAGGATGTGGATGCTGCTTACATGAATAAGGTGGAGCTGGAGGCCAAGGTGGACGCTCTGACCGATGAACTCAGTTTCCTCCGAGCCCTCCACGATGTGGTACAGACACCCTCCTCCCCTGATTTCTGTCCTGTTGTCACCCCTTGGACAGGCGTGTCCATCATTCATGGCATCTGGAAAGGTAAGTGCAGCTGGCCCGGGATCCTGTGTGCTTCCTCGCAGGAGCTGGCTCAGCTCAGCGCACAAGTGTCCGACACCGCTGTCATTCTGTCAATGGACAACAACCGGGACCTGGACCTCAGCAGCATCATAGCTGAAGTCAAAGCTCAGTACGAAGACATTGCCAACAGGAGCCGGGCTGAGGCAGAGGCTTGGTATCAAACCAAGGTGAACAAACCCATAGATGCCATGGATGCATTTCTGGGGAAAATTACTGCTGTCCCTATATGAGGCTCTTTGAGCCACACCTTGTCCATGTGGACATCTGAGACAGCTTACTCTTCCTTCTGAATCTCAGTTTGAGGAGCTGCAGGCCACGGCTGGGAAGCACGGGGACGACCTGCGTAACACAAAGGGGGAAATCTCTGAGCTCAACCGGCTGATCCAGAGGATCCGGTCAGAGATAGAGAACACGAGGAACCAGGTAGGAATGGCAAAAGGAGCCCGCATAGCCCTGTTCTGTGGACCCTTAGCACCGCAGCTCTGCTTTGCTGAGCAGGGACTTTAGCAGCCACAGAGTATGATGTTCCTCATTAAATGTGTTAAATTCCCTCCTGAAAACATTATAACAAACTGTAACACGTACTAAATCATTCTTGCCAGGCTGGCATTTCAACTTCAGCAATGTTAGCTACAGGTGAATGACCTCAGTCCTAACTTTTTTCATTAGCACCCCAACTAGGATGGTTTTCTTCCTTGGGTGACTCTCACCCAAAAAGAAAAGCAGCATTTAGGAGTCCCAATCCCTCCTTTTGCAGTGTGCTACCCTGCAGACGGCCATCGGAGACTCCGAGGAGCGTGGAGAGCTGGCCCTCAAAGATGCCAAGGCAAAGATGATTGATCTGGAAGACGCCTTGCAGAAAGCCAAAGCTGACATGGCCCGGCAGCTCCGCGAGTACCAGGAGCTCATGAATGTCAAGCTGGCCCTGGACATCGAGATCGCGACGTACAGGAAGCTGCTGGAGGGCGAGGAGAGCAGGTGGGAGCAAAATCCTCGCAGGAGTAATAGTGACTATTGCTTTGCCTCTGCCAGCAGTTGGTCTCCCTGCCTCTCTCCTCCATTTTGCTCTAATCTCCCCTTTATCCATCCTTCAACAGGCTGAGCGGAGAGGGACTCAACCCCATCAGCTACTGTAAGTACCAGAGAGCTTGTCGTGCTTTGGACCCATTGGGAGCAGGGACTGTGAACAATCGTGAGAAAAGGGAGGTTTTGCCCAATATAAGGCGTTCAGAGCCCCCACTAGCAGCAGGGGGACAGAAGTTGGGTTCAAGTCCTGTGGGTCAAGGTCCTGATGACGGTGCTTTCTAGAACTGGGGTGACAGTCAGGCAGATATCCAACCCTCTGGTTGCTTTTTCTTGCAGCTGTCATCAGCTCCAGCTCTGGCATGGCTGGTGGAGCTGGGTTAGGAGGAGGATTTGGTGGACTGAGCCTAAGCGGAGGAGGCAGCGGAAGCAGTTTCAGTCTTGGAGGTGGCGGCAGTAGTGGAGGCTACAGCTTTGGAAGTGGTTTTGGTCTTGGAGGAGGCAGCGGAAGTGGTTTCGGTCTTGGAGGCGGCGGCAGTGGTGGAGGCTACAGCTTTGGAAGTGGCGGAGGACTTGGACTCGGTGGTGGTGGTGGTGGTCTTGGAGGTGGAGTTGGAGGAGGCAGTGGTCTTGGCTACGGAGGAGGTGGCAGCAACAGTCTGAGCACCGGTGGAGGGAATTTCAGCTCTGGAAGTGCAAAAGGCACCAACCCAGGTGTGAAAATCGTCTCCAAAACCTCCTCCAGCAAAAAGAGCATAAAAAGCCAAAGCCTGAAGAATGCTACACCGCCTGAGTAAATCAACACCAGACCCTCCCCAAAACCATTGCTCCCACATTACTCCTGTACCACTCCTGCACACCACCATCCCCTCCACCCACCTCTCTCCCAGCTCCTCGCACTGTAGTTCTTAAGGATTTGGATCACAGTCCAAGAAAAGCAGCGGACCACGTGTTAAATCTCTCAAAGTACCAGAAATGGATTAAAAGGAAAACACAGGCCTAAGTGATTTTCTGAATGGGGAATTGTGGTTTTTTGCTTGTTTGTTTTTAATGAGGCTGAGCAGCTTGTTTGCAATTGTGGCTAGATGACAGCCATCAGCTAAGACAGACCAAATAGCAGTGAAGATGCAATAACTTGGGTTTTTAGCTCAGTTCTGGCCCACAGAAGCCCAAGGATGGGCTGGGAACTTGGCTTCAGTTCAGCCTGCTTTGCCTTCACCACTGAGATGAACCAAACTCACTCGTCCAAGTTAAGCAACTCACCCTTATCAGAGATGTGGGTTATTTTTCTGCTATGTAGAAATACACCAGGATGTTGCTAAAAGATCCCAGGCAGTGGTTTGCAAGTGTGGGGCCCCTCTTAAACTATTTTTTACGGGAGCACAGAGCCTGTTAGGAGTCACTTCTGAGTCACTCAAGTGTGATGGAAAATCCCTTTTTTCCCCATTCACAGCCGAGCTTCGATAAACATATTTCTTCCAGATGTGCTGAGCACTGCATCTGTGNTTTTTATGGGAGCACAGAGCCTGTTAGGAGTCACTTCTGAGTCACTCAAGTGTGATGGAAAATCCCTTTTTTCCCCATTCACAGCCGAGCTTCGATAAACATATTTCTTCCAGATGTGCTGAGCACTGCATCTGTGTGAAGTCAGGCACATGTCATATTAGGAAAACAATCTGAGATACCTCCATCTGACAAGTGCCACCCACAGGGATGAGGATTCAACTTGCAGCGAGCTTATCTCAGCAGAAGCCCAAACTACTCTCCCGTTCCTCTCCTTTCTCTTCTTAAATGGAAGTTCGCCCATAGCAGCACCATACACGTAATCTCGTGGGTGCATTTTGTCAGAGGAGCCACCATTGACTGATCCAAAGCCTATGGAAAAGTGTTTGTTTTCTAAATTATAGGATTTTTGTATTCTAAATAATAACTGAGGCAGAGTGTTCTTCAAAAGCAAGATCGGTGTTTGCAGTTAAATTGGGTTGCTCTCTTGTCTCACGCTAGGTTTTGTTGGAATGACTTAAAAAGTGCCCAAATCATCCCACAGTCCAAGTCTCGCTGACTTTCCCCACTGTCTTGGTAGCAGCAGTCGAGATGAAAGTCTGAGACGGTGAAAATTACACTGAAAAAGCTGCCTGAAGGGCCATATCCACGCTGCTCCCTGGGATATTTCAGCATCTCCCCCGTGTCTGGGTTTCTCTGCCAAAAGACGGACATTTGGTAAACTGAAAAGTGCAGTCAGGTTTCAGCCCAGCACATGGGAAATGAGGCATTCGGGAGCAGGAGCCCAAAGGCACACCAGTGCCCAAAATCTGCTTTCCCCTTTCTGATGGAATTTACCCCTTTAGCCTTACCCCATGTCTTTTTATTTTTGTGAAAGTACCATTAAAACCCAAACTTGCAGATTTTTATACTTCAATGATAGTGATGTGACGCTGTGTTTTGCTTCCTCTCTTTTTGGAACTTGTCAAATAAAACCAGATTGTAATTTATGTGTTCCTACATCTTTTTATTCTAAACTAGGACCAGTAGCGTGAAATATTCCTGACCTTCAGCAGAGTGAGCTGGAGGGGGCTTTTGCTCGACTTTTGGGGAAAAGTTTCAAAATTCTGATAAAATTATAATGAAAAGCTTGAAATCAGTTGTCCCAAACCAAACTGAAGAATCGGAGAAAAGAAGAGGAAGAGGAGGAGGAGGAGGAGGAGGAGGAGGAGGAGGGTGGTGGTTTACCCATTAAGTGACAAAAAGAATTTCTTAACATATGATTGGGGTTAAACCAAAAGCCTTTCTTCCATGGCAAGGAGGGTATCGCACAGCTCTGCTAGCTTGGGGAAAAAAACCCCCACACCAGTATTTAATTTTTGCTTTCTTAAAAAGACAGCAAAACCAAGTATACACAGGGCTCTGGGAGAGGATTTTATGAGGATGATCGAGACTGAGCATGGGTTTCGGTGAGCTGCAGCAGAGCAACTCACCAACTGATGCAGGTATTTTGGTCAGCTGTCATTGCAAAAGGAGAACGAAAAAGAAAAAAGGAGGGGAAAAAAACCCCTCAGACGAACACTCACACCTTATTGCATTTCAAAGAGTCAGATGCTTCGCTCTTCCCTGACCTCTCAGTATCCCCGCTTTATATAACTCAGCACAACAAATGGGAAAGAGCAAGCAAGCACACGCCAGCCCAGCGGGTTTACAAGAGACGCTCACAACCATTTCAGCAAAAGCTCACTGAAATGCGGATGCACCAAAACACCGAAGGCAGCATCAGATCTCCCCTCACCCAGAGAATCACAGGAGCCGCAATAAGAAAGACCAAAGCCCAGGGACAAAACCCAACTCCTCGGTTCCCTGCTGTCGCAGAGCATGTTGCGGACAGACAGGCCAAAAATTAGTGAAGGGTAAAATAAACTCTGAGTCACCTCGATTTCTGTACTCACCTGTGCAAACACGGAATTACACAGCACAGGTGTGAGGAACTAATACAGCTAATGACAACCTAACCTTAACTAATCCTAGAAGTTTTGAATGTCTTTCTTCCTGTCTGCGCTGCAAAAAAGGCAAATAACAGAGCCCAAAAGCAGTGCTCACGGGCAGCTGAGCTCCTGCAAACACCTCAGGTGGCCCTGTTCCTCCTCCCTTCGCTCTGTACTGCCAGCCCACCCGCGACCCCCAGCAGGGCCCTCATCCTCCAAGCAACCCCTCTACAGCTCATCCTGCGTCCCAAATTGACATCGTCCCTGCAGGCAACCTTCCCGCCCGAGGGGGCAAACACAGCCCACCTGTGACCGGAGCAGCTTCAGGAGGACTGTGCACATGAGCGACAGAAGCCAAGCAAGGAAACTGTGTGGGACTGAGAGATACTGCAAGAATTTTCTTTGTTTTGGTGCCTAAACTATCATTTGATTTACTCTTCCAAACCCTTTCTAATATTCCACTTAATTACCATTGTCTGCAGCAACAGGCTTTCCTAGAAGAGCTGGGGAGGTAATGACTGCCTTAAACATGAATCCTTTCTCTGTGCTTTAATTAAAACATTTGCAGGCTGTGTTCTGGTTCCCAGGTGTGACTTTGCATAGCTCTTTGGAAGTCAAAGGCAGGCTCCCTGCCCGGCCCCCGTCTACAGGATCTACCGCACATGTGCCAATTCACATCTGCAGGCGTAGGAAAGCAAATCTCCGTACATCTGCCATGCTTGTAACACAATCTATTTATTTTTCAATAGCAGCACAACCCCAGCAATATTGCCGGAATTGCTTCTGATCTGGTGTTATTATGGAGGTTACTTGCCGCCGCGCATCACCTGTGAAAGCGGGGCTCGTTGCTTCTGGACGTGCGAGTGTTGAGCGCAGTTTTTCCTGCAAAACTTTGCGTTTCCAGCACCCAGGAGGTTCCCACGTCTTCACTCCCGAGGCGAGAGCACCCCCTTGCTACCGCCCAGCCTTCTCCCTTTCAGCGGGAGGGTGCCTTGCAAGAGCCCGGCCAAGGATCAGCTTCCTGATAGCTTGCCCCAAGGCGCTCGAGTGCTGGTGACTCACGCTGTTGGCAGTAAGCAGCGACAGGAGCGCTCGCAGGGGATGATAGTTGTGAGCGCTGGTGTTTTCTGATTGCAATGAGAAAAAAAAAAACCCAACAAAAAAAACCAACAAAAAACCCCCACAACACCCCACCAAACCCTTCTGTTCAGGTTCTTTCAAGTTCCCAGACAGCGAAAACGGTGGTTGGAAACATGTCAACAGAAACAAGCTATGAGATGCAGCAGATACCCTTAAGCCGCTCATTTTGGATTAAGCTCCTGTACTCGGTGCTCACGTAGCAGATTTCGGGAATCTTTCTGATTTAACAGCTCAGGGTTTCATCGCTCTGCCTTGGGCTATTATTTCATCTGACATAACCTGGCCGAGGTGGGCAGCCCTTGAGGCGCAAGGATGCGGCTGGGCAGAGTTCAGTTTGCAGAAGTATTTTGGGTGGGAAGGAAGGGATGTGCTCTCTTGTAACCTGTTTCCAGCTCTTCACAGACACCAGAGAAGAGGTCCTCGTCTCTCCTGTCTTCACGCTGCCCTAAATCACAACCCAGCCTCACCGAGGGGACTGAAGCTCCTGGGTGAGAGGCAAGATCAAGGGNGGGTGGGAAGGAAGGGATGTGTTCTCTTGTAACCTGTTTCCAGCTCTTCACAGACACCAGAGAAGAGGTCCTCGTCTCTCCTGTCTTCACGCTGCCCTAAATCACAACCCAGCCTCACCGAGGGGACTGAAGCTCCTGGGTGAGAGGCAAGATCAAGGGGCAAAGGCTGTTTTAGAAAAATCTTCCTCATGATCTCAGCAGAGTGAAGGTGGGGGTGGGAGAGAGCCAGAAGAAAAGCAAGCGAATTCCTCTTCACAGAATGTCTTGGAGAGGCAGCAATGACGCGGAAACTGCTGGCTAAATACAGGGGGGCGGAAAAAAGTGATAAAAATACCACTTCACAGGCAGCTTTTGAACTCTGAGCCTGACAAAGAGATACAAAAGAAGAGCAATCATTTCAAGCATCTTTTTAATAACTATTTTACAAGTCTCACAGTACTATTTAATGTAATTTGAAGTTATTTTGAGAAAGGGGGTTACTTGCTGCTTTTGAAAGCCATGCTACCTAATTTCTCAGTTTCCCCTGCTATGAGGGGAAGCAATTTTTTTTTTGTAAGATCCCAGAAAATACTACCACGAGGCAACTTCCACTCAGCTATTCCCTGCAAGCCCACGATCACTTAGATCCCTTTTCTGAAAGAAATCAGAAGAGCTGCACCTTACTGAAGTAAAACCACCTTCAGCTCCAGCTTTCCCAAGCCAATAACAGAACATGCGTGTCCAGTCCCAGAGCTGGCAGCCTCAGGAAAGCCCCCGTTTATGCTGCCCCGTTTGCTGTGCAATGTGTTAAACTCTAAACTTCACCTTGCAAAAGCTTCAGCGCAAGGAACCTCACTCAAACGAGTAAGCCTTTGGCTCGCCTAAGGAAAACCGGCTCCCAGGGTCTCAGGAGAATCATGTTGCATCCTGCTCCCGAACGAGTCGTCCCATTCAATTCTAATTTCATGACTCAGAGCGGCAGGCTTTGGTAGAGGGGGGAGCTCCCTCACTCCGTTACTTTCTTGCCTGCAAACAATGCATTTTTCAGCGCCTCGCTGTAGCCTAGGTGTGTTTGACAAGGCAAGTTGCTGCAAGGCACGTCAAGTTCTGAATTCCCCTGCCAAGTTTTCCAAGCAGATAAAAGAGGAGGCTCCCAAGCTCTCCCATCACAGGGGTTTCTGTCTCCATTGCCATCTGCTCTTTTCCTGCTGCGCAGCTTTAATTCACCAGCCTTTTTTTTTTCCCTTCTCCTGCTCTTTGCATTTCCAAGTGAACAATGAGTCGGATCTCTTTCAGATCATCTACTGGAGGGGGCATGAGGGGCTTTAGCTCAGGCTCTGCTATTGTAGGAGGTGGCAGTGGTACCAGAAGCAGTTTTAGCTCTGTCTCTGTCTCCAGAGTTGGAGGAGGAAGAGCTGGAGGTGGAGGAGGCTTCGGAGCTGGTGGTGGCTTCGGCAGCAGAAGTCTCTATAACCTAGGTGGAAGCAAAAGAATTTCCTACAGCTCAGTCGGTGGAGGTCTACGGAGTGGAGCTGGTGGTGGATACGGCTTTGGTGGAGGAGCTGGCTTTGGTCTTGGCTATGGTGGTGGAGCAGGCGCTGGTTTTGGCTTAGGAGGAGCTGGTGGTGGTGGCAGCTATGGGCTGGGCAGTGGATTTGGGCTGGGAGGTCCCGGATTTGGTGGTCGAGGTGGCCCTGGGTTCCCTGTTTGCCCACCTGGTGGCATCCATGAAGTGACCGTCAACCAGAGCCTCCTGGCCCCCCTCAAGCTGGATATCGACCCGGAAATCCAGAAGGTGCGAACACAGGAGCGGGAGCAGATCAAGACCCTCAACAACAAATTTGCCTCCTTCATCGACAAGGTGAGAGTCTGGTCTTAAACATCAAGGCATGCATATTATCAGTTGCCTGCGGAAAGAACAACAGGAAGAAACTTCCTTTGGATTTTGGGTCTTGCCTGAACTAATCCCAGCCGACAAACAGCGTGGGTTTGGCTGAAAACTAAGAACTGTCTTATGTTTCCTCTTTGCAAGGATGAGTTTTTCAGCACCTTATTTTATTGAAAAAGTAAATCCCCCTCCTCCCTGTAAAAACTGTCCTGGGGGCTGGATGGATCTTCTACTGGTTGTAAAATGCCGAAGCTCTACAAAACTCAATGGGATAACACCAACTTAAACCAGTAAGGTGGGCTGAGCATCTAGCGGGGCAAGAAACACCTGAAGTTGCAAATACATGTGTTTGGCCTGCTTAACAGCTCTTGAAAAATCTCGCTGAACATCTTAGCTGCTTTTGATACTTTGGAGAATCCAGTGCCCTAAATTAGGAAGACCCTAATAACTTCCCCCCAACCGTCCCAGCGTCTCTTGACCTTTTCTTTCTGTGTTGAATGATCCCTCCTTTTCCTGGCAGCGGGGTTTTTTTGTGCATTGTTCACACGGGCTTCGGCATGTGCCTGTTTTTGTTTCTCCCCAGGTACGCTTTTTGGAGCAGCAGAACAAAGTGCTGGAGACCAAGTGGAGCCTCCTCCAAGAGCAAGGTCACACAGTCACCAGGAAGTCCCTTGAACCTCTTTTTGAAGCCTACATCAACAACCTCAGACGGCAGCTAGACAGTCTTATGGGAGAGAGGGGAAGGCTGGACTCTGAACTGAGGAACATGCAGGACATGGTGGAAGACTTTAAGAACAAGTAAGAAATTATGATTAACAGATGGGAAAGTCAGGGCAGGCGGTTCACACTCGCTGGTGCATGCCTTCTGTTTGCACTGCGTTCCTCTTCCGATTTGCAAAATGAACATAGAAAAGCAAAACTTGATCTCAGAATTAATTCTAGTTATGTCAGATTTCTTATGTGCAGGATCAGCATTTAGCACAGAATTCAGGCACCCATGGGAAGATGCTCTGGTGTAACAGAGGTCACGATCTGATCCCTTGAGTCTCCCAAAATAATACACCTGGAGACAGAAAAACGCATAACGCATGGGTATAACAGACAAGAAAAAAGGGAATGAAACATAGCCATAAACTGCCAGCTCCAAGATCCTCCATTCCTCTTTTTGCAAAGGAAATCCCAGACTTTCCACCAGGCTCCAGGTGACGGGCGTGCGCTCGGCCTCGCTCAGCTCCGATCATGTGAAAGATGCTCAGCTCTTTTCTCTGACTGTTGTTAAAGAAAACTATTTCCCTGGGGAGGCAATTAATCCATCCTGAGATAAGGTGTCCAGGGGAGGTGGGATGACTCATTTTAAGGACAAGCCCGTCGGCGTCTGCTGACTATAAGGGACATTTTCATGGATTTTTTAGGTGAGGCCATTCATTTTCAGTTGGCTGTAGTCTGTCGAGAACAATCTCTCCCTTATTCAACCAGATCTAGCCAAGTGAAAATCTGAAAAAAACACCCTGGAGGCCTGAAATATGTTTGTATTAGATAGTTACGCACATGAAGGACAAATTTTTGGGGGGAGGGGATGGGAAGACAGCACTTAGAGTTTACAGGATGGACTGACATGGCTTCTGGTATGTTGTACTTGGGTGCGTTTCAGGTCTCGATACGTATTACAGGCTTCTAGAAATACTGATCAGGCTGGAAATTAAAAATGATATTGTCTGGATTTTGGAGCTACTGCCTGGGAAATAGAACACATTTTATTTCAAGTCTAGAGTTGGTTCCCAGTCCACTGGCTAATTTCCACTTCTTCCCATGTACACTTGGAGATCCATCTGCAGAGATGTCTCTGCCAGTATTAGTTAGAGGACTGGCATGAACCTGCCTTTCAAATCCAGGTCTTTGTCTCAACAGCCTCTATGTTTTGTCTACTTTCTAACTCCTGCCCTGATTATCTGATGAGACGATGTTGCTCAGAGCTGTAAAAAGTTCCACAGAAACATACTCCAAGGCATAATGATCTGCTCTTGCACAACCACGGCTAAAGAATCACAGGCTTTTTTTTAATTAAATGCTGCAGTGGCTTATTCAGAGCCATTAGCATTATTACAATATCAAATATCAAATTGTTACATTATTATATATTTGTAGGCATTGCAATGCAGCTTCCTTGAAAGCCTTTTGCATAACTTTGCTTTGGGCAAAGGTCACTAAGAATAACTGCTCCTGCCTCCTACCGAAACGGGCTCTGATCCTGCACACATTAAATTCTATTAATTTTAGATTAAAATCTATTCATTTTAGCTGGGACTACTCACACCATGGAGTCTTGCAGGCTCAGAGTCAGTAATCATTTGCTCTGCATCTGCTCTGGACTGTAAACAAGTGGGAGTAAGGAATGTATCTGTGAGCCAGAACTAATGATTTGGGGCTTGCATGGTCCCATCTCTGCTTCCCATGCTGGCCTTGCTCTTCATTTCCCCCAAAACCCTCTCATTCTTTCATCCTAACAGATATGAAGATGAGATCAACCGGCGCACTGGTGCAGAGAACGAGTTCGTGGTCCTCAAGAAGGTGAGTGAACGGGGAGTTATGGGATGGACAACGACAGTAACTCGGCATGCACGGAATTCAAGCAAAGCTGATGGGAGCTGGGGTCCTCCAACCTCATGTTTGGGTTGGCACATCTAGGAGTAAGCATGGGCTGGGTCCTTCTGAGACCACAAATGGACATAACTTCCATGCCGATGGAGCTGTTCTGTTTTCTGAAGACAGCTCCTCCAGTTGCGGTTGCAAACCATCTGGTCTCTTGTGGCTCAGTTCAACTCCGTCTTGGGTTACATCCCCATGAGTCAGAGCTTTGTCTTCTGCCCAAGAACCTAGTTCTGGCTCACAGTAAATGTCCAACATTACATAACCACCCTTGATCACAGCAATATGAAAGCAAGCCTAAAGAATAACAGACCTGGAAGTACAGCAATGGTTCCCACTGGTGTCCTGAAGCCCCTCTGGCTTGTGGTTTCATCAGAAGTCCTTGGTTTTCTTTTCTTTAGGATGTAGATGGCGCTTATATGAACAAGGTCGAGCTACAGGCCAAAGCAGATGCACTGGCAGATGAAATTAACTTCCTGAGAGCTCTCTACGAAGCGGTAAGCAGTCAGCAGTTCCTATGATAGCAACCTCCACAGCTCCCTGCTCTACAGCTCTCCTTGCCCTGGAGCTCCGGCTACCATACTCAGTGCTGTACAGCAGTAAAAGAGAAGGTGGTCACTGGCTTCTTGAAACTATAATGCAGGCATAAGATAGAAAATGGTAGATAAGAGACAGAGCAAGGAAAATGCCGGAAAATGCCAGAAAATTGCTCAGCAGAGAGGGCTCCCAGGCCACCTCTTTTCTGCATGGTTTCCATCCCAGATACCAGACCATTAGCCTAATTTTTTGCATCTTCTTCAGGAATTGTCCCAGATGCAGCAGCAAGTATCCGACACCTCTGTGGTCCTGTCCATGGACAACAACCGTAACTTGGACCTCAACAGCATCATTGCAGAGGTCAAAGCGCAGTACGAGGACATTGCCAACCGGAGCCGGGCTGAGGCTGAGGCTTGGTACCAAAACAAGGTGGGTAACCAGAGTAACAGACTGATTTCTGTGGTTCATGTGGCACCACACTAGCTGATGGGAGGCAGGACTAACGGAGGAAGGATCATGGCATTACACCAGAGATTAATGTATTGTCTATGCATGTTGAAACAGGCTCTTGTGTACAGATCCCCAGTGTCTGCTTGCGGACTGCTAGTCTCGACTAGCCTTGTATTCCTTGTGGTGAAACCAAGGGACAAGACGCTTAAATGCCTTGACCCTGGGCTCACAAGGAGCCACTGGTAGATTTGGCCTTAGACACAGAGCACTCCTCTTCCCTTCCAGGTTCTTAACAGCAGGTAACAACCCACAGGTACTCTATGCAATGCAATAGCTGCTGCCGTAGCATATATTGATAACTAAGGGCAAAAGCTGTTATTTCATGGGCAGGTTGCTTACAGGAATGTTGTCCCCCGTGCCTAACCTGTATCCGGACCTGCACTTTGTGCCCTGAAGTCCCCTCACCCTTCCCTGAGCCCCATGGTGCCTAACCAGTGCTCTCCTCCTTTCTACACATCAGTACGAGGAACTCCAGGTGTCTGCCGGGCGGCATGGTGATGACCTGCGTAACACCAAGATAGAAATTTCGGAGATCAACCGGATGGTACAGAGACTGCGGAACGAGATCGAGAGCGTGAAGAAACAGGTAGGAGGGGATGCTTCTGCAGAGCAGCTGCTGCATGGTGGAGGGCAGGTAGGAGGTGGTGGTGGCCAGGCACGGCAGAAAGAGCCAGCTCCCGGCATTGGATCAGGGCTGCAAGGCCAGGCTTCCTCGCCTTCACTAAAGACGGCATAGCCATATCTATCTCTGCCCACCAGAGAGGGTCCATCAGTGCAAGGATGTGCTGTGAAAGCCGCTTTCTTGCTGGGGAAGCAAGGTGTGAGCTACTAAGCCACCCCAGCAAAAGTGTGTAGCAAAGCAAGGAGATGTAGACATCTCTTGTTTTCTCAGGGGACAGGATTACGGCTGCAGCTCCCCACCCTATGGCACCTCCCCAACGGCCCATCAGGTGCTCTTGGTGTCACGCTGGGAGCCAGTATCTACAATAACGTAGCAATACTCAGGAGAGCAGTTTGGGGTAGCTCAAGTTAAACAACTACCTCATTCCCTTGCTTTTAGTGTGCCAACCTCCAAACAGCCATTGCCGAGGCGGAGGAGCGCGGGGAGCTGGCCCTCAAGGATGCTAAGGCCAAACTGTCTGAGCTGGAGGATGCTCTGCAGAAGGCCAAGGCCGACCTGGCCCGGCAGCTCCGTGAGTACCAGGAGCTCATGAATGTCAAGCTGGCCCTGGACATCGAGATTGCGACCTACAGGAAGCTGCTGGAAGGAGAGGAGAGCAGGTGAGGACGAGCACACGGACCTGCTGTGTGCTGCTCTTCAGAGTAGGGTGCATCTCCTTGGGCTCAGAGAGACAGCGCACCTCAGTGGGCTGGAGCACCAAGTTGGTGAAGATGTAAAAGAATGCCAAGATGGAAGACAAGGGCAGAGAGAGGGATATTTTAAATTGCGAGCTTTCTAGGAAAAGATGAGTTTCTCTAGCTCTTGGAACACGATGCACCAAGAAAAATGAGCAATATCACCTTTGACCTGTGATGCAGACATATCCCACCAGAGGATAGTCCCTACTGAAGCCCACGAAAGCCTAATCAGAGGGTTCCAGTGGCTAATGTTAGATCTGTCTGTGCTTTGGCATTGTTGCTTACTTTCCCCTTCCCCAACAGGCTCGCTGGAGAGGGAGTCGGAGCTGTGAGCGTCTGTAAGTATTTTCCTCGTTCCACCCCTGCTCGCTCCCACCACTGCTGCAGGGGCAGTGGTGCAGGTCCCTCCACCTTGGACCCTAAAGCGGGTGTGCGCTGTGTCTCTCTGCAGCCGTGGTCAGCAGCTCGAGTGGGATGGGCTACGGCGGCGGCAGCGGCCTGGGCATGGGTGCAGGTCTCGGCATGGGAGGTGGCAGCGGCGGCGGCATCAGCTACAGCATGAGCAGCGGCGGCAGCGGCGGCTTCGGAGGTGGGAGTGGAGGGTTCGGCGGGGGGCTCAGCTACGGTGGAGGCAGCGCCTTCAGCTCCGGGAGCAACCGAGGCATCAGCTCCAGCACGGGAGGCAGCGTGAGGATCGTTTCCAAGACCACCACTAGCAAAAAGACCATCAGATAAGGATAGCAAGCAGAGAGCACCCCCCTGCATGGATGACAACGTGTTTCCTGCCTTCTGAAAGCAAGTGCTGTCCTACAAAATCAATAGTGTAAATAGCTGTGCTAGGCCCTCTCCTTCCTCCGTCCTTCACCCTCCATCTCTGGGGCAGCGGGGGGAGACCAGGACCCCACCGCGAGAATCTGGAGCAGCTTTGGCTAAAGCATAGGTTGTAACAGATCGCCAACAGGGCTTCGGAGACCCGTCACGGAGTGCGGCCGCGNTGGGCTACGGCGGCGGCAGCGGCCTGGGCATGGGTGCAGGTCTCGGCATGGGAGGTGGCAGCGGCGGCGGCATCAGCTACAGCATGAGCAGCGGCGGCAGCGGCGGCTTCGGAGGTGGGAGTGGAGGGTTCGGCGGGGGGCTCAGCTACGGTGGAGGCAGCGCCTTCAGCTCCGGGAGCAACCGAGGCATCAGCTCCAGCACGGGAGGCAGCGTGAGGATCGTTTCCAAGACCACCACTAGCAAAAAGACCATCAGATAAGGATAGCAAGCAGAGAGCACCCCCCTGCATGGATGACAACGTGTTTCCTGCCTTCTGAAAGCAAGTGCTGTCCTACAAAATCAATAGTGTAAATAGCTGTGCTAGGCCCTCTCCTTCCTCCGTCCTTCACCCTCCATCTCTGGGGCAGCGGGGGGAGACCAGGACCCCACCGCGAGAATCTGGAGCAGCTTTGGCTAAAGCATAGGTTGTAACAGATCGCCAACAGGGCTTCGGAGACCCGTCACGGAGTGCGGCCGCGGCCCTCCTTCAGCACGGTCCTTGTCCTTCCCTTGTTCCCCCCTTGTTCTCCCCCGGGAGTCACGCATTTAAAGCGAAGCGGAAGCACTTTGCTGAACGGGGACAGCCGCACTCGGCCACGCACATTCATTTCCTTCGTCCTAAAACAAGAGTGACAGTCTTGTGAAACCACAGTCCTAGGTCCTCAGTAATGAAAATAGCTCCAAGAAACTCTAAAAGCCTCGGCGATGTGTTACAACCTCCACACGTTTTGTCTGCAACTAAAGATTTTTTGAGCCCCTTCTGTTTTCTCAGGCACCCGTAGGAAAGGTTATTGCTTTCTGTGTATATGAATTGCCACACTGATTTCTAACTCCTTGTCCTCATGGCTACAGCCTCTTCGCTTCCAGGCCTACCATACTGTATGGTCCAATAAAGAGCATTTGTCATTTTTAGAATCTGCTGCTTTTTGGCTTTTCTTCTCCGCTGATCTGGGTACAGATGCGTGCTGTGCCCCAGCTGCAGTGGGGACTCTCTGTAGGCAGCTCATGAGAAAGGATCATTCCCCTGAGGAAAAAACCCCTCAGTTTTAGGAATTGGGCTCTGGCGTGGCTCTGGGACAAGCTGGAGAGTGTGGAAAGAAGGGTGGGATGGGCAGAGAACTGAGGCATGGGGAGGAGAAGCTGCCTCAGGGCTGAGCCAGCAGCTGGATGAATCCCACTGCGGTGGTTAACTGCAAAGCTGCCCTTTCTGCCTGTCACTGCAGGAGCGAAAAACGGCAGGGGAGTGGGAAAAGGAAGGCGATTCCCAAAGGTTTAGCTGGGATCCATGATGTAGCACGCAGGGCATGGCTCAGCCCGGCTGAGCAGGGCTACTTTGCTGGACCCTTTAACATCAATAACCACACATATGTGAACACTGACCTGCTTGAAGAGAAGTACCCATAAGGTCTGCCAGGTCCCATGGGAGCTGAAAAAAGATTTACACTAATAACTAAACACTGAGAACAGGAGGAAATGTTACAGCAGAGCAGCCCAGCTCTGGCATCGGCACCACAGCGAGGACGCGGCAAGAATGGCACCAAACAGGGAGGGCAACGGAGCAGCCAGACATCGCCCAAACCAGAAAGAGCAATTGGAGGGAGGGCAGCACTAGCAAAGAGAGGTGGGCACTGGGTGAAGCATCCAGTGTTTGCACATCGAGGCTTCCCCAGCACACACAAATACCTCACTGCCCTGGCCGCTCCTCTGGAAGGACTGTTTCGGGGCCTCAGCTTCATTTTGAATGAACCGGAGGTCTTTCAAGGTGCCCGTGGCACCTGGCCCCCCAATTCCCACCCAGCCCACCCGGGGAGGTTTCAAAGATCTGCCTGGACTGAGGGTTCCGGCCAGGCTCCCGCGCCGTTCCCGGGCTCCCTCCTGTGGCTCCATGGGCATCCCCTGGCTCCTGCTCCCTGCGATGCTGTAGGGCCAGGCACAAATCCTGGCGGCAATGACTGGGAAGCACGGTGCGAGGTGGGAACCCAGCCCCAAAGGCGGGAGCTGGAGCATAAAGCAACGGTGAGGAAAAGGGCCTGGGCAGGAGGGGAGCAGATGAGGAAGGGCCCGCAGTCCATTGGGGATGCTGGTCCCAAAAGGAGACTGGTGTCCATCAACCCACCCCTCATCCCCTGCAAACTCCAACCGGGGGTTCACCCAGGCGGGACCCCAGGGAGTGAGAGGAGAGGAGGGCATCAGCCATGTCTGCAAGGCAAAAGCTCCTCACGCACAGCGTTCCGGAGCACCCACCGCAGGGAAATACCTCCGAGCTCCAGAGCCAAAGGGACCCCGCATACCCATCGTGCTGCGCAGAGGTGTGCAAGCACCAGACAACCCAGCGTGGTGTCTCCAGCAGGTGGGGACCCAGAGCAAGAGAAAGGCAAGGAGCTGCCCTGCAATTGCTCCAAGGCCTGATGGTCCTAAGGTGGGGCTGGGGTGGGACTAAGGCCCATGGGTCTCCCCTCCAGTGCACGGGAAGGGACAAGGAATCTATGGCTTTGGAAAGTCAGGGCAGCGCATTTGCACCAGAGGAGGTTTTGGGGAGGGTGAATGGGTTTGGCTTCATCCATTTAACAGTTTGCATCAGTTTTCAAGCATCTAACCATGTTTGTTAAGAGTGTTTTAAGGAAACAGTGCAGCTTGCAAAGCGGAGGCATTTGTAACACGCAGGGCATCCCCACCGGGCTGCTGTTGCTAAACTGTATTTCGGTTTGCTCTTTTGTAATTATTGAAACCGTTCAAAAATAAAGGGGTTTTGTTTTGTTTTATACAGAAGTGTATGCAACGCTGCCATGCCATCTGCTGCAAACACATGGGCCGCCACTAACACCGAACCCTCCACGAAACCTGGTTGTGAGCCACGCTGCCAAGCCCTAACCATCCCCGCAGTACCCGACATCTCTGCAGCCTCCGCCAGTCCGGTGCCGTAGACTGTTCTTGGGTTCTTCTCCTGCGGTCTGAGGGTGCTACCAAGGCAAAAGAAGCACTGAGCACCTGTGTCTGTTCTGTTTCCATGGGATGTGTTTCAAGAGTATCCATCCCTGGTATCCCTTCTCTGAGAAAGAAGACAGCAGATGCGAAAAGTCGTCTTCTAGTTAGCGTCTTCTGATTTGCAGAGCCCTGGAAAACTCACATATTCAAGTCAAACTTGACAGGTGATTTTAGCTGACAACTTAAACATTAGGTGAAATATTTTTTTAAAACCAACATTTAATTTCAGTTTTTCCTATGGGAACGATCCTGTCTCTGCAATGCTGAAACATCTCTCCTTAACATTTCCCAAATGCAACTTTGCAGTTTTTGGACTCAAAAGCAGAATTTTCATCAAAGAAAATTATTCTCTTTTAATTTGCAAATGATTTACATAGCCTGCAAATGAAATAAGACACAAAATGGCTGCAGGGAAGGTAACACAAGATGTAGCAAAACCAGCAGCGGAGCAATATTCCCATCGACCATCTGCGAGGCATGTTCAGTCTGAGCACTGCTATTTAAACAGGGCAGCAATATCCCGCTGCCCAGAGCGGGTGGAGATTGGAGGCCGGCTGCGTGCGATGTCAAGCGCCGTGGGACAGCAGCGGGGACCTCCGGGCTCATGGGCAGTGCCATACAGCACTGCATGGTAAATAAACATGAGTCCCCACACAATTGGTGCACTGTGACTGGATGTGCTTTCCAGGACACGTGAATAATCGTTGTTTATCTTACTGGCTCTGAGAATAGCATTGTGTGGATCCAGTTTGTTTTAATAGGGAGAAAATAAACTTCACACAAGTGCTATGGCTCTTTGCACGGAAACTCAAACCAGGAGCAGCGCTTGGTGCAGGATGGAGCTGAGGGGCATGCCACGTGCAGGCACACAGCTGATCTGAAGTAATGGGCCTTTCCAGCAACACCACTTCCAGGGCTCAATTTTCTTTATCAGGAGAAAAGACGTACCCTGGGGCCATGAGAAAGGACGAGATGCTACAATACTGCTGGGATAACCTTCAGTGTTGAAAGCTCTTGCTTTCCACGTGGAGCTCGGAGAAGGTCACAGCCCCAGCAGCTCTACTCAGGGATTAAGCATAGGCTCAGAAAGCATTACAACGCAATTTGGGGTATTTAGGTTTCTTCGGTACCACCATCTAAGCACCAGTGTTGCACGCAGAACAGGATAAATGAGGTATCAGCTAGTACCCACCTAAGATCAGAGGCTCTTTGAAGATGCAACAAGCCACAATGGGAAACGAGACCTCCCCGCTCTGTACAAAGCACCTGGCAACAACAGCAATAATGAGGCGAAGTTATTCCAAAACCTGGGCTGCATCGGTGTCTCTGTGCTAGCCCAGAAAACAATTATCCGGAGAAAGCAGGTCACACCTACACTTCAAAGCCATCTAGTAGTTATAGCTGACTGGCCTCCAGATACTGCTGGGAACAGGCTCAAAGGACTGCAACACCCATCACGGGGCAACACCTATGGGAAAGCTTCTGAGGAGTTCATCCTAATTCATCCCTTCGGGAAATGAGATTCACGGACACTCGCCTCCTGCTCAGGCGGGCTCTCAGAGGTCCCCGTCCCCGCAGCACAGGGATGCTGTGAGTCGCGTGGGCCCCTGTGGAAGAAGCTCAGGGTGACCATCAGGACTTCACTAACCTGGGATGAAACAGCAAATTATGGTCAAAATAAGTAGGGTTTGAATTTAGGTTAGCAGCCCAAGTTTAACCCAAAGGCTTTAATTTAAGCAATTAACCTAAATTACAGCCTTGACTTTACTGATAATTAAACTGAGATTAGGTAGCACAGGTGAACCAACCCAAGTTAGTAAGACACGCTCTTATTTTACAAATATATGCATTTTTGCAAACAAAACACACACAGGCACTTCTAAAAGTTTCAGCCTCATCTGAGAAAGGGCATCCATCATCAGACGAAGGCTTCCGAGGCAGATGCTGGAGAGCAGCAGCGGTGCACGGACACGGAGAGGAGGTGATGAAAAGCTGTTGGAGGTATCCCCCTGTTCACTGGCTGGGTACACAGAAAACAGCTCAAATTTCTCACTAAAGGGCTGGAGTTGCCTTTATTGCCCTGACAGAGCCAGAGCTCACTTTCCTAATCTCAAAGGAGTTATTACCTTGATATCAGCATGATGCCAGAACCAAACTCGGGCAAGACTTTACTCCCAGGTTTCCAGCATGGTGTAAAGGGATCCCCGGCCTCTTGGTCTGGGACCTGCACCCGCTGCTGCCTGCCCCCTCTGCTCAGCCTGGGAGGAAGAAACAAGGAGGGAAAGGGAAGAAAACAGCTTCGGAGCCTGCTCAAGCTCACAGACAGCCTCTGCCACCTCAGGGGGTCTCTCACCCGGCAGGACCTGGCCAAACACAGCCCCCTTTGTTTCATTAGGAGGAAAAACTACAGAGCAGCTTGAGTGAGCAGAAGCACGATCCTCTGGTGGAGGAGGAAAAGTCAGTATCAGAGCAAGCTATCTGCACCAGAGCAGCAAATTCATTACATGCCTGGAGCTGCAGGGTGCATGGGAGACACTCCCCCAGCAGCTACCTGGAAACCCTGTGTTTCATCAACAGGGCAGGGTGGGGGCCCCCCTTGCCATCACCCCATACCCCAAACCTGTAGCTACAGCTCCTTGTGCTCACAGTTCTGCCTTTAGTAATTACCTCTCAAATTCCTTCCAGATGAGTGACAACCACATCACCTCCACCCTAGTGCAAATGTGAAATGGAAAGAAATTAATTTCTTTTTATTTGGTTGGATGAGCTGTATTATTACTATTATTAACAATGGACTCCAACGCAGTTGGCATGTTCTTTAGCCAAAAAAGACAAGTTTCATATGTAAAAGGAGCCTGAGGGGTAAAAGAAAAGTACTGACGCATCACGCTGTTGGTAACCAAAGGTGGGTTTCAGACAGGCTAACTCTGCACACCCTGAGTCAGCCATCTGGTCTACCCAAGTAGCACCGGAGAAGGTGGGAAGCCATCTTCAGGGGCCTCTCCGTCCACCTGCCTTAGAATGGGAGAAACTGCCATTTGGTGGTGATCTCCACTGACTGCACAAGAACACAGCAAAGCTTTCGATAGTCAAAGTTACGTGAGATGGACAGCACCCCAGACAGCAATTCCCAAAGGAGCCGTAGGCATCCAAGAAGGCTGGCAACTTGCTTCTGTCTTCGAATATCTTGCTCTCTGGGGCTTGCACCTCCTATGAATCAAGCACACTACGGTGGGGAAGTCAACATCACGCTTGCAAGTCATGACATCTGTCAACTGGTGGGCAAAGCCCAAAGGCTGATCAATAATCCACTGCCTTTCAGACGCAGACCTGTTGGTTGCAATCCACTTAACTCCAGTTCCCATGGGTGCAAATGTGTGGACAGCCAGACCCAATAAGACAGCCTCACTGGGAAAAAATTTCAGGATTAAGCCTTTCCTTACAATAAAAACTCAGTCTTGTAATAGACACCAAAATAAACTAATAATTGCTGTTTATTCCCCTCCTTCATTTAAAAACTCAACTGCAAATGCAACGCATCTGAAAGAAAGCAGCCGGGGAAACAGAGGGGACACAAAATATTTCTGAGAGTTTCCTTTACCCAGCTACCTTGCAAGACGGGGGCAGCTCAAAGCACAACACCCCCTCCACCGTGGTGATTCCTCAACATGACGTTATTCCTGTACTGCAGCCAGAGGCTGCTCAGACTCGCAGACAACACGAGAAGCAGCTGTTTGGGGGGTTATGTGTTTGAAAGTTCACCCTCTTGTATAAATCAATTATGCATGAATCATCTTTTCCTGAACAACCCGAAACACAATGAGGGCCGGAAACACTTGCCATCCCTCAAAATGAATTTTTTTTTCCACATTTTTCTATTTCACTTATTACTCAAACTGTCTGCAACACTAAATGCAAAGCAAGGGGCTGCACTGGTACCTGCGGCTGAGAAAGGAAGGACCCAGGATGTCTCACTGTGTCCAAATCTGGGCAGAGAGAATCCTGTAGAGCACTTTCCTAGTGGATTCAAGCAGGCAGGGTCACACTTTCAGATGCACAGTGCTGAAAGAGCTGATTAAATTGTTGGGAAACTACGCTGTGTTTATAAACTGTGAGTTGGGAACAGCCCCAGAGCACTCCATTTCCATAGAGCTAGTGGACTCACAGCAGTTCTCATTCCCACAATCTTTCCTCGTCTTTTTTTTTCTTTTTTTTCTTGGAGGGGGGGAAGGTTGGTTGTTTCCATCCTGCTAAAATCACGAAGTCCAGATCTTCAAAGCTGAGGTACTAGCCCAACTATTTGTGATAGGGCTCAACAGCAGCTGTCAAAATCCACATGTGAACTAAAGACCTTGTCAAAATACTTGATTTTCATTCCTATATTTTTTTTACTGACAGAAGAATAAGTCTGCAGAAGTAGGATTTTCAGAACAGATCAGCTCAGGGAGCTGAGCCTATACAGGGATAGGAGCAAAACGATTTCTGCAGGTATATTGTGGTGGCATAGAGGGGACCATGCAGTACGTATCACAAAACCCCACGATGAAACCATTTACTGCAGAGCTTGCTGTAAAACACTGCTCTGCCCGACACAGATCCCCTCCCTAAAACACAAGGGACTGTAACTTTTCAAAACTCTGCAAGTGAACAGAAAACGGGCAAAAGCAATCCTGAGGGATGAAGTTTTCAAATGAGAGAGGTGTTGAGTGACAGGCATTTTGAACGGTGTTTTCCTCTTTGTGCCAAAAGTGACTCATTGGAACTTTCAAACGCTTTGATATGGCAAAGAGTCTGGCTGTCTACAAAGACGGCAGAAGGCGACAGTTATTCCCAAACAATACCACTGTTGCTCAGAACCTGGCTATATTATTTCAGAAGGGCGTGTGTGCGGAGTGAGTTCACTCTCCAGAATGCTGTTGGACACGCCAAGCCTAATTAATCAGAAAGATGATCCACCTCATCAAACCCATCCCAGTCTCGTAAATGCATAAAAGGGCTCTCCTGAGCCCGTGGAGAGCACAGGTTCATCTTTCTCCTTTCCCTCCTACTCCTTGCTCCAGGCCAGCACCTTTGCTCCTTTATTCTTGCTGTAGCATCCATCCCAATCCAAAAGCCAGCAATGTCTCGCCAGTCCACCGTGAGGATTCAGAGGGGAAGAAGTGGCTTCAGCGCTGCTTCGGCCATCGTCCCAAACACCTGCCGCACCAGCTTCAGTTCACGCTCTGTCACCCGGGTTGGAAGCTGCAACGCTGGCAGCGGGGTTGCGAGGGTTGGTGGTGGCTTTGGAAGCAAAAGCCTCTACAATGTTGGTGGATGCAAGAGGATCTCTGTGGCTGGAAGGGGTGGTAGCTTCTATGGATCTGCAGGTTTTGGTGGTGGCGCTGGTAGCGTGTACGGTGGTGGCTTTGGCATGCCAGCTAACCTTGGCTATGGATATGGTGCATTTGGTGGTGGCATGGGTGGCCCTGGATTCCCAGCTGGGGGCATCCACGAAGTCTCCGTCAACCAGAGCCTTCTGAAACCTCTCAACTTGGAGATTGACCCCAGCATCCAAAGGATCCGAAAGGAGGAGAAGGAACAAATCAAAACCCTCAACAACAAATTTGCCTCCTTCATTGACAAGGTGAGACATGAGCTTCCCTAAATATCTTGTCCTGATTTTTTTGATGGGGACTCTATTCTTAGCTGCTTTATGAGCACATAAGCTGATCAAGCAGGAATAGAAGTGAGAAACAAAACTGGAAGATGCCCGGTCCCCAGAAACTCCAGGGAACGGTACCTGCTACACAGTGGTTGCTAAGAATTAATCATCCACTATTCGAGGCCCTCCTCATTCGCTGCTTGACATCTCATACGCAGTGGAGAAAGAGAGGTCTAGAAGACAATCCCATCCTTCTGGAGATGCTAGGCTCTCTCCACTGAGCATTACAGGAGCCTTGATAACAGCTTTTTAGATGGTTAAAGTGAGATGCAAGCAGCCCGTCTAAAACGACCAAGAAAGGAATCACATGAATTGGAACTAGGGAGAAGTAAGCTTCTCATTGCTTGATTTTTCTCAAAGGCATTTAAAGCTATCACTGCAACAGTACCAGCATATTTGGACTGTTAGCTCAAAACAGCAAAATCTTATCTGACACTGTCTGTCCACTTCATTTCCTTGTTAACTGTAGGAGATGCACAAGAGCATCTGCTTGATTTCTGCTCTGGTTGAGCAGCTCCCCTTCGGTTTCAAGGAAAATGTTACATTATTTTGGAGCTTTTGTAGGGTGAGGGAGCTATACTGAAGGGAAGGAGAAACAGCACCTTACCATTGTTTTCTTAATAAGAATGCAAATCCTGTTTTGCCCCTTACCTGATTTTGCCCCTTATGTGACTTTGCATATACTGAGCAGGGTCCCTGCAGTCAAATAGAAAATTCCTTCTCCTACCAGATGAGAATTTCATTATGAAAACCAGGTGGAAAGAGTACTTCACCACCTGAGCTAGGACTCAGAGCCCACACTTGCAAGGAAAGCTCTCCAGCATCTCTGTTCAAAACACCTTCAGGATATCTCTGCTTGCAGGTCCGATTTCTTGAGCAACAAAATAAAGTGCTGGAAACCAAGTGGAGCCTGCTTCAGGAGCAGGGGATGAAAACAGTTAGGAACAACCTGGAGCCGCTTTTTGAGACTTACATCAACAACCTCAGGATGCAGCTGAACAGTTTGCTGAGCGACAAAGGAAGGCTGGAAGGAGAGCTTGTCAACACACAGTATCTGGTTGAGGACTTCAAGAAGAAGTAAGTCTACTGAGCTGGTGGTCTACTTACCTAGGTAGGTGCAGCCTTTCTCCATTTGACATCCTTAAGCCAACTGAGGGATCCAGGAGAGTCTGGGACACAGGAATTCCCGACAGCGAAGGCTGTGACATTTTCTCAAGAGAAACGGTAATGGAGTAACAGATCCAAACACAAAAACATTTAGGGAATAATTTAGACTATGATCAAAGACTTATTAACTGAATTACCTACTGAGGAAAAAAAATTACACTGTAGGTCTGAGAGTTTCAGGACAGCACGCTTAATTTGCTTAAGACAGGCAGAAGGAGCATGACTAATGGCCAGAAATAGCAAAAAAAGAATAGATCCTTTAAAAAAATTTTTTACATGCTTCTATTGTCTAGTTTAGCCTAGGAACATGCTCATGGTCTCTTATGTAGATGCACCGCAGGAGAGAAGAACATTGTATGCAAAATGCTCTTAAGGAAGTTCATTCCAGCAAACTAAAATCACCTCTGTCTGTTACTTGCCTAAACAAATGCTCCTTCTGCCTCCCTCCATTAGGTATGAAGATGAAATCAACAGGCGTACAGTTGCAGAGAATGAATTTGTGACACTAAAGAAGGTGAGAGCAAATTGCAGAGTACTATCTGATGACTGTTTGTAGAGCTCTACTCCCCTTCTCATTCACAAATCCATCTATTCATATTCCAAAAGCGCTTTTTATGGCTTCTTCTCTGGACTGTTACTGCCGTGCTCCTGACTTGCTAATCAGAGTTTAAAACACATTACCTGAATCTCTCGCCCTCCAGGATGTAGATGCTGCCTATATGAACAAGGTGGAACTACAAGCCAAGGTAGACGCGCTGACTGAAGAAATTAATTTCCTGAGAGCCCTCTATGAAGCAGTGAGTACAGCTACCTCCCAAGACACTGCAGCCCTCAGTTAAGAGCTTCCCTCCCTCCTTTCCTCTGAAAGCCTGTAATTTCTTCCCTCAGGAGATGCTAAACCCTTTACCTCTTTAGAGTTATATCAACCATCTTAGCTGTTTAGATAACAATCTGTAGCCTCTTCCAGGTCTGCACGCTCATCTGAAAGGATGAAAAGGCATCTCTCAGGTGAATTAGCTCACCTAATCCCTTGTGCGCTTTGTAGGAGCTGTCTCAGATGCAGACCCAGATCTCCGACACCTCTGTTGTTCTCACCATGGACAACAACCGAAACCTGGACCTGGACAGCATCATCTCAGAGGTCAAAGCACAGTACGAGGACATTGCCAACAGAAGCCGGGCTGAAGCAGAGTCCTGGTACCAAACCAAGGTGAAGAAACTGGGGGTTTTCGTGCTGTTATCTTCATTATCTTGGAACAGATAAAAACCGACTCTTCCAAGAAAACCTTCTCAAATATTGCATCTTGCGCAGCAGCACTCCAGCTGCTGGTCTGGGCTTAAGGAGGGACCCATCCTTTCAGGCACTTGGGTTACTCCAAAAATGATGGATTTTACCTTGGGTGATTGTTCCTCTCTCTGTGACAGTACGAAGAGCTGCAGGCTACGGCAGGCAGGCATGGGGACGACCTCCGTAACACCAAGCAGGAGATCTCTGAGCTCAATCGCCACGTCCAGCGTCTGCGGTCTGAAATCGACAGCGTGAAGAAACAGGTAAAGGGCAGCGTAAATGCATAAGACTTAACTCTTGCTGTGGTCTAACCTCTTGGTTGTCCAGTAAACTCGGGGGAATAAAAATAAGTCCATCCCAGTGNAAGCAGCAAAACCCACACTTTTAACCAATTTACCCCTTGATTTGCAAGGGAGAGCAAGGAAAATGTCAGAGGTAACCTAGGCAAGTTCTGCTCAGTTTGGTTCTTTTTTCCTCAAGACCAGAACTGTCACTAAAACTGGTAAAGCTGATGGCGCTGGAATAAGACCTTGTGATTTCAGGGTAGACAAAGAACAAGACTAGGTCTTGTATGGGCAATTTGACTGGGGGTTTCTCTTCCATAGTGCGCAAATTTGAAAGCAGCCATCACGGATGCTGAGGAACGTGGGGAGCTGGCCCTCAAAGATGCCAAAGCCAAACTGGCCGAGCTGGAGGATGCTCTGCAACAGGCCAAGGCAGACCTGGCCCGGCAGCTCCGCGAGTACCAGGAGCTCATGAACGTCAAGCTGGCCCTGGACATCGAGATTGCAACCTACAGGAAGCTGCTGGAGGGAGAGGAGTGCAGGTGCGTGGGAACACAAGCCTTCTACTCCTGGTGTTGGAGGAGCAAAGCAATGCAAGCACTGGACATGCTTGACATTTCAGAAATGCTCAACGGGGCATTAGGGGGTGGGGGGTCAGCGGGGGAGACAGTCCTATCTAATGGAAATAACATTGCAGGAAGCATCCCTGAATTACGCCAAGTTTTTATTTTAATTCCCAAAGGTCTCTAGGAAAAGCACCCTATTTCCCTCCCCCCCACTGTCAACACACTTCTTATCCTCTTACCTTGCTGTGTTCTGTCCCCTAACAGGCTGGCTGGAGACGGTGTCCCAGTGAATATCTGTAAGTCTGTAAAATATATGCAATTAGCTGATCTGAGCATTACGGTGTCTCTGCACCACGAAACCAGTGCCCAGAGAGACCGAAAGCTTTTCCTTCTCCTTCTTGCAGCCGTGACCAGAACAACTGTGGGAACGGGCTATGGAGGAGGAAGCAACCTCAGCATGGGAGGGGGAATCTGCAATATGGGGAACAGCTTCAGTTGTGGAAGCGGTCCCGGGGTTACCAGCACCACCCTTGGAGGCGGCAGCAGCTCCAGCGTGAAGTTCGTCTCAACCTCCTCCACCAGAAGAAGTTACCGAAGCTAAAAGTTTCCTTTCAGATGCCTTCACTCTCCAGAAAACACCTTAACACTGGTCCTTTACCAAAGCATAGTTGAGTTCAACAGAACGAGGGCAACCTAAACCCTATGTCTTGTCGCACAGGAGCCTCACTTCAGGAACTCTCTCAGCTGTGTTGTCTGGCACGCGTCGTGTAGGGCTCTGCTATTGAAAGTGAGTCCAACTGTTTTAAATTTGCAACTTGCTTGTTACAGCTCAGCATTTTTTGGCCGGATTTTGTATATAAAATGTGTCCCATGACTGTTTGTCTCTCTTCACTTTCTGGTGTTTGTCTAATAAAAATGCATATGTAATTTATTCTACTGTGTGGACCTTTTAATTAAAGACATGGAACAGCAAATGCAAATGCAGATAACAAGCACTTTTCCTAGAGCCCTGTCCAGTTAAAGGCACAGATTTTTGCTCCTCATTCACATTTCCTGAATCTCTCCATTAGCAGCCAAAATACACAGGCACAGCACAGCACCAAAGGGAGGTTTGCCGTTGATTTCAATTTTCTCCCCACCGTGCAAGTAGAACACCTGGAAGCTAAACAGAGGGCATGCCAAGGCAAGAGTGGGGCACAGGGGAAAAGGTCTAAGATTCGTTTACTATGCAGATTCGAGACAATACAACANACAGCACAGCACCAAAGGGCGGTTTGCCGTTGATTTCAATTTTCTCCCCACCGTGCAAGTAGAACACCTGGAAGCTAAACAGAGGGCATGCCAAGGCAAGAGTGGGGCACAGGGGAAAAGGTCTAAGATTCGTTTACTATGCAGATTCGAGACAATACAACATCCATCAGCCGGGCTCCCAGGGGGTACAAAGGGCAGTGCCAAGTGTGTGATGTACCTGCATAAACTTATAACAATAGGGAACTAATTACCACGGGAGTCAGAGCAACCACCCTACTTGTTCAGGTATATCAGTCCATCTCAAAACCCCGTTTACTGTGAGCTGTCTCACCTAAGCGTAGGTGCCAGCAGGGCAAACATGAGCGGGTTGAAAGCACTCCCTCTCTGTTCAGAGCACTGGCCATGCTTTTTGGGTGTTTATCTTGGGTGTTACTACTCATATCTTCCCGCTCCTTTGACTATAAGCAGGTGGAGGATCTGGTCGATATGCATTCATATACTATGTTGAATTAGATGTCGCTCATCCAATAGCTATAAAAAATACCCCAAAATGTGATACCCGTTGGAAATTCAAAGTCTTCAAGAACTAACATTCCTTCACATTCCTAGAATACACTAGAGACAAGATCTTGTTTTGAGAAGGTGGGGAAAAAACAGAGGAGGTGTAGCAATTTTAGATATGGTTCTGACCGATTGGGAGAAATTAATTGAGAAGTAAAAGCAGAGCATCATCTGGCTGAAAGCTACAGAGTGACAGATCTCATTGCTGGAAAATGAGCCAAACAAATAGATGTGATCAGAAACGAAGTCCCAACCCTACCCCCATGTATTTCAATAATAAGCACTCTTAGGAAGATACTTGAAGAGATGGGCAAAGAGAGGGGAATTGTCAGTGCCCGAATGATAGACTGTATTCGAGTTTTCCTTCAAGACCAGCAGTTTCCCATAATTTTCTAGGATGCTCTGAACTCTGCATGTTCCTCTCTGTATCTCTCAGGAAATCTCCTTCCCAAAAACTTGCAGGCTTGGTTATGGGTCTGCTGCGGCTCTCCACTCCTGCTCCACCACCTCTCCCTGCTGAATACTCACAGCTGCTTCCTGGGAAGGAGCAATACCCTCGCTATCACCAGCAGCCTGGGCAAAGTGATGGTCTTCCTCATTGCTGCCCAAACACACTCTCTAACCAAAGAGGATATAGCCAACAGGCTCGCCAGACGGATGCCATCCATGGCATCAACACCCGCGTCCTAACACAAAGATTACGAAGCCCTTCATCTAGCATGGGAAAGGCTGGGGCCAGAATACTCGTTCTCCCAGCGCATCCCTTCTTAAGCAAGATAGATAGAAAAAACTATCCCGGCAAAGGTTTGCACCTCTGGATACATGACCAATGTAGAGCTGTCCTTGCTCCAGAGCAGGGCTCTGGTCACCACGTGTGTAACCTTCTGCCTCCAGTCCAGCTGGACAAGCCAAACAGATGTAGGGATGACCTGAGGCTTGTATTTCAGTGGGAAAGGACAGTCCTTGTTAATTCTAGCACAGCCCAGACTAAAACCTTAGTCACAATGAAATGAATGGTGCTTGCACTCAGGGGCTTGAATTTGCAGTGCGTGGAAGGAACTGATTGCTAATTGGTACTTGTAACGTTTTTACAGAGTTCTTTAGGACAGACAGTCAGTAGCTTAGTCACAGAAGCTCCTCTCTCTTAAAAACTGCTGCTTGTTGTAAACACACAGTAGCTGAAACACTCCCAAACAGTTATTTTAGCTTTGTTCCAGGGTGTGTAATGGAAACATTAGGAGAATAGAGAGGAAAATATTTAAAAAAAAAGAAAAAGCATGGCTGAAAGGCAAAAACAGATGACAGGCATGTGCAAATTACCCTCCTGGGGCCTTCCGGTCAAACACACTTGACTGCCTGGCCTCCATGTGTGAAACGGCGAGCACAAGCCACAGTCGAAAGATGCATCTGCGAAGACCTGCTCCACACCCTGGTGCCCCCACGTGTCTTTTCAATGGCTGGGGAAAGCTACGACTGCCCAGCAATGCTCTCTGTATGTTGGCTCCTACCTCCGCTGATGAGTAGGTGTTCAGCTTGCGCATGGGCATCCACAAGAGAGCCATATTTTGGTAAACCCAAAGGGCTGCAGGGTCTGAGAGGTCCATCCCTGGAAAGTCACGGGCATCCAGATGAGTCACTGGAAGTGACTTTACAGTGTCTTGCCTGCTCTGGGATAAGAGCCCATGCGTACGGTGCCACCATACAGCATGCATAGGGTTAGTCCAGACAGCGTGTGTCTTTCACCAGAGAAATGCACTATTTGCCTTTTCCTGGGGGCTATGGAGAATAAGTGCAGAGGGAGTTGTCTGTGAACGATGCTGTAAGGCCGGATCCCAAGTACTGAATTTCCTTGTGAGTAAGAGGTATCAGAGGGGAAGACAACAGATGTGGGGAGGGCAGCCTGGGAACAGGCTTCACACCATGTAGAGACAAGGTCACCCCATGAGTCAGGAAACAGCCCAAAAATCTGTGAAGGTGAAGCCCTGAGAAATTGCTAACTCAGGGTTTGTGTCGTCACAGACAACGGTAACTCCCTCCCAGGTCATATTCTGATATTTCATCATTTGTTGTCAGTGTGAATCAGGATGCAACGCAGACACTTTTCACAGAAAGAAAAGGTCTGCGAATACCATTCATAAAACTACCTTCCACGACCTTCCCACTCCCCAGGTGGTTTTCGATAGCTGATGGTTCAAGACTCCCCCCAGTGCCCCATTGCCACCCTGGCTTTTCCTCCATCACCTCCTTCTCCCTTCTGTATCAGTTCTGGTTTAAATGACTCTTGTTTGGGCATGAGAACAAGAGTCCAGAATTCCCAACAAGTTGGGGCCTGAGATGCTGATGCCCCACTGGGGTTTACTCAAAACCACAGCAGCAAGAAAACACAGACCCGCAATAACAGATTTCTCAGACCTCGGACCACTGCACCGCGAAATAATGTGCCTTTATGCAACAAAGGGATTGATTCATCCACGAAATAGAGATGAGTGAGTGCTTGCCCAACATGAGGAACCATCTACTGCAGAGGTGAAAGGAGGGAGTGGGAAAAGGATGGCTACGAACAAGAGTTGAGCAGGAAATATTTAGTGTTTTCTCAGGTATTTCAACAGCCACATCATGACTGTCACGAAAAAAATGCAACTCCTGCGCTTTGCGAGTGCTTCATAGGTGCTTGTGCTCATGGTGAACTCACTGTCCGCTTTGCTGCTGGGTGTGCCGAGCTCAGTTAATCAGTAAGATGAGCACCACGCCAGACCCATCCCCAGCTAGTAAGGGTATAAAAGGGCCAGTCCCAGCCTGGGGGAGCGCAACTTCACCTTCCTGCCTTCATCCACTTCCTCACTGCTTTATTCGTCCTACGGCTCTCACCCTGCTCACATCAGCTGCCATGTCTCGCCAGTGCGCTGCAAGGAACCAGAGCAAAACCGGCTTCAGTGCTGCTTCTGCCCTCATCCCAAACGCCAGCAGCACCAGCTTCTGCTTGCGTTCTGCATCCCAAGGTGGAAGCTGCGGTACTGCCGCTGGGTATGGAAGATTTGCTGGAGGTTTTGGAAGCAGAAGCCTCTACAGTCTTGGTGGATGCAAGAGGATCTCCGTGCCTGGAAGGGGTGGCGTCTTCTATGGACCTGCAGGTTTTGGTGCTGGCACTGGGATCTCCTGTGATTTTGGCGGTGCCTTTGGGTTTGGTGGTGGCATGGGTGGCCCTGGATTCCCTGCTGTCCCTGCTGGGGGCATCCATGAAGTCTCAGTCAATCAGAGCCTTCTGAAACCTCTTAAACTGGAGATTGATCCCAACATCCAGAATATCCGTAAGGACGAGAAGGATCAGATTCAAACCCTCAACAATAAATTTGCCTCCTTCATTGACAAGGTGAGATGTAAGATTTCTTGGTCATGCTGTGTTGATTCTTCAGTGGGGAAGCACAAAAAAGGGCAAGTCATATTTTTCTCAGTAATTTTGCTGCTCTTGTACTCCCATTTCTAACATCAGCAGCCTGGGAATAAAACCTGAGGGGTTCCAGCTTTGAGACCATTCATCCCTCGCATTAATGTTGAGACGAGACCAGCCGATAGGGGGAAAATGATGATATAGGATGTACGGATGCAGAGTTTGCAAAGAGAGCAGGAATGTTAACATCAGATGTGCAAGGCTTGCTTGCTTGTATAAATTGTCAGCTGTTCCCCAAGGGCTGAGAGCTCCCACCTTTCAGCAAGTGAATCCTTGCAGGATTGTACCTCGCCTCTCTAAGGAAAACCATGCTAAAATCACCATTTCTGAAACATCTCTTTTCCCTATCCAGGTCCGATTCCTTGAACAACAAAATAAGGTCCTGGAGACCAAGTGGGCCCTTCTGCAAGAACAGGGGAACAAAACAGTCAGAAACAACATTGAGCCCCTCTTCGAGAGCTACATCAACAACCTCAGGATACAGCTGAACAGCTTGCTGGCAGACAAGGAGAACTTGGGAGGGGAGCTGAACAAGGTGCAAAGCCTTGCTGAGGACTTCAAGAACAAGTAAGTCTATCCATTTGCGGCCCGCCTGGAGAGCAGGGTGGGCTGCAACAGGTGCCAGCCCTCTGTTGCCTCTGTGCAATCAAACAAGGAAATAAGGCCTTTTTGCTGATATAATCCTCTGAGTAAGGCCCAGCTTAACTTTAATACAAGACATACTCAGCTTCACTTCCCCATGGCTGAAAGGCATAGGCAGAAAATTACAGGGGTAAGAGACCAAGGTACAAAACTGCACGTACCAAAAAATGTAAGAGGTTGGTCTTGAAAATATGAAATAACTTTTGTACAAGCCTAGACCGATCCTCCATTCCCATCCCGCAGATACGAAGAGGAGATCAACAAGCACACAGCTGTGGAGAATGACTTTGTGATCCTGAAGAAGGTGGGTGCACTGTGCCTCCCAGCCCTGCACAAGCGTAGCAAGAAATACGTTCTCCAGCTTTTCCTCTGTTTCTCCACAACCCACTTCATTTTTGTGATGTGTTTCCTCTTGTAGGAGGTGGACGCTGCCTACATGAACAAGACAGAGCTGCAAGCCAGGCTGGACTCCCTTACGGAGGAGATAGATTTCCTCAGAGCCCTCTATGAAGCTGTAAGCACCAGCATTTACATCCTTCTCCCAGTTTCCAATGTCCTTGCCTTCTTTTCCCACTTCAGAGGCTCAGGACTGATTATTTTCCACTCTGTTGCACTAAATAATTCAATGCTTCTTCCATTTCACCTGCTGTCTTAACCCTGCCTGAAACTGTTTTGGAAAAATCACTTTGTCTACTGACATCTACCCTCTAAATTGGGGGCTTTCCTTCCTCTGAGCAACACTCACGTCTCACACCTGCAACTCACCAAAATACCGGCTGCTTTTGCAGGAGCTGTCTCAGATGCAGACCCAGATCTCCGACACCTCTGTCATCCTGACCATGGACAACAACCGCAGCCTGGACATGGACAGCATCATTGCAGAGGTCAAAGCGCAGTATGAGGACATCGCCAACCGCAGCCGGGCGGAGGCTGAGTCTTGGTATCAGTCCAGGGTGAGTGCCTAGGAAGGCTTCAGCACTGGGAGAACCACACTCCCTCCACCAGACTGTCATGGGGAGGTGGGTCCCATTGTGATTTTTATAATGCAGGATGTCTTCAGATTTAATAATCCTATAAAGTTTGGAAGCGTTAATTTGGGATTGAGAACAGACACATACTTCTGAGTGCAAACACCCAAACTCTCCTTGACTCTCTCTTGACCTTGGGTGATTGTTCCTCTCTCTGTGACAGTACGAAGAGCTGCAGGCTACGGCAGGCAGGCATGGGGACGACCTCCGTAACACCAAGCAGGAGATCTCTGAGCTCAATCGCCACGTCCAGCGTCTGCGGTCTGAAATCGACAGCGTGAAGAAACAGGTAAAGGGCAGCGTAAATGCATAAGACTTAACTCTTGCTGTGGTCTAACCTCTTGGTTGTCCAGTAAACTCGGGGGAATAAAAATAAGTCCATCCCAGTGAGTTCTGCTGGATCAGGAATGAATGCGACAGTATTTATCTCAGTGCAATAACATCACTAAGAGTAACTTAACGCAATATTAGTAAATCTAAGGAGATGTAAAGAGGTGGGAGTTAGACTAAATCCAGGTTGTGCCCTGGCTCAGAACATGGATCAATTCAATGATTGTTAAGATCACACCTGTAGATGTTAGCCCAACCTCTTCAGCATCAAGACCAGGCATCATGACCTCAGGGTACTGGTCTATGCTCTAGATGAGGAATGTAACCACTGTTTCTCTTCCTCAGTGTGCCAGTTTGCAGACGGCCATTGCAGATGCTGAGCAGCGCGGGGAGATGGCTGTCAAGGATGCAAGGGCAAAACTGGCCGAGCTGGAGACAGCCCTGCAGCAGGCCAAGACAGACCTTGCCCGGCAGCTCCGCGAGTACCAGGAGCTCATGAACGTCAAGCTGGCTCTGGACATCGAGATTGCAACCTACAGGAAGCTGCTGGAGGGAGAGGAGTGCAGGTGGGTGCAATTTTATATCCCAATTTCCAGAGGTGCAATGGAGTCGCGGACCCTTGTCAGGTTTAGAAGAGATCCCTGGGCTTCCCATATTCAGAGGACTTGAATCCTGTTTAAAGGCAAGCAATTGCCTTTGGGAGCTATTTGGGAAGATGGCAGCCTTTTGCACAAATTTTCCAACACCCACCAAAAATATTTCAAGGAATTTCTCCTACCTTTTTAACCAGCTCCTGCTCATGGGTTCCCCTTGAATTCTTACTGTCTCATTTTGCTCCCTAACAGGCTCTCTGGAGAAGGTGCCGGTGCAGTGAATATCTGTAAGTAACTTTTAAAGAGTTTTGTGACTTCTACATTTGTCTCCCTGCCGCTCAGAGCCCACTGTTTGTGGACGCCTCTAAAGAGTGTTTCCTTCTTGCAGCTGTGACCAGAACCGCTGTAGGAACGGGATATGGAAGTGGAAACTGCCTCAGCTTTGGAGGAGGTAGTGTTGTTGGAGGTGGGGTCTGTGCTGGAGGAATGGGCTTCAGCTCTGGAAGCGAACAAGGCACAGCTGGGTCATGCGTGGTTGGTGGAAGCAGTTCCAAGGTGAAGTACATCTCCACCACCTCTTCAGCCAAGAGATGCTATTAAAGCCAGATGCCAGCACTGACGGCTAGCGTGTGCCAAGTTTGCTCTTGATCGGTGTGCAAGCCTTACCCTGTTACTTGCAAAAGATTTGGAAGTTGAAGCTGTCTGTCCTTATTTATATAAAACATGTCATGCTCTTGTTTGTTCTTTGATTCTCTGAAAGCCTCATTTCCCAGTGTTCATCTAATAAAAGGCATGTGGAATTAATTCTGTTGTGTTCTCCCTTTAATTCCAATTACTTTACAGCACCTTGGGGAAAAGGGGCTGACATAGCAGAGTAGAGCTGAAGGTAAACAAAAGTTGTACAGACAAGAGTTGAGACTCTTCCTTCCTCTGCACTCAACTGCAGCCCCACGGACACTTCTTATATCCAACAGGAATAGAGCAGTTGGATGTTCCATCCTCATTTGTGTGAGCGAGGTTTCTTAGCATCACTATCCTCCACAGAATGGGAAAATATCTGCTCTTCCTAGTAGGCACCAGAGAAAACATCCTTCTAAATTTCTACATTATGGCATCTCAGCATTTTCACACCACCTTGATCACACTCAAACCCCTGTAATCCTTCATGGTTTTATGTGATGAGTCATGTAGGCATATAAATCCAGTTTTTCCCAAGAAAGCAAGTATTTCGGCTCACGCTGTTCTGTACATGCACTAGCTGCAGGGGCTAATCAAATGTGTCACTGCCATTACCACAATTAGAAATGGAAAAGATCCATTAAACCCCCAAACTCACCCTCTTTGGGAAGAATTATTTCCCCAGACAGGCTGTGAGATAGACCCTGAGGGTAAGGAAGGTTTAGTTCCCCTTCTCGGATCTCCTGAACAGCAGAAACAAGGGACAAAGCTACAAAAGCACCAAAGTCCATATTTGAAAAGAAAAAAAAAAAAACTGTGCTGAGATTACCATAGCAGATTGCACTGGTTCAGTCTCTGACACAACCCTGCCGAGTGACTAAAGCACTAGAGGTAAACGTGACGTACATTAAGTGTCTGCTGACTCCTAGCCTAAAGAGAAGGTGATATAATAAGCCCCGGCTTCTCATTAATCCTCTAGATCTAAGCACAATAACACACTACCTGAAAGGCAATGGCTTGTCCTCTTCAACACCTGCCCATCTTTCTCTGGCATCTCTGGACCGTATTTCTACTGACACCAGCAGAACTGGTATTTGGTTTGTTATTTAAACACTGTCCAGCATCAAACAGGCATCTGATGACCTGGACTCTTGCAAGTCAGGCTGTTTTCTCTCTGGGAAACCATGTACTTTTAGCTCTCTCATCATTCAGCATTTTGGCTAAGCCAAGCATCCGGGCTCCCTGTGTAGCCAACAGACAGGCACAGGTGCCTCCCAAATTATCACCTTTACCATCTCCACCTCTGTGCAGACAAAGCGTGGCCTGCAAAGACGAGCACAGACCAAGACATCTAACTTCGTGCCTAGATCAGGACAGGTCGCTCCTACCCCAAGACAGCCGGCAACTGGGGAGCAAAGGCAGTTTTTTCTTTAGCAAAGCATGTCAAATGGACAATTTCAACATCTCTAGATTCCCTCGAGGCAATTTCAGTCCCATCAGCTTGAAACTAAATGGGCACAGACACCATTAACCAAGTTAAAAACAAGCCCAAAGGGAACTTTCAGACATTTTTTTTCCCCACTAGTAATCCCCACTCTGAAAAATACAGGTTAGCAAATTTGGTTAGTTTTATGAGCCTGAAGGTTGCCAGCCCATTGCATTAGTGAGTCTGGTGATTAACGGGTTGGGAAAGGTGGCCACGTGCCAGCATACCAAACTGATTAGCTCAGTCAACTGAGCTTCGGTCCTCTGCGGACAAGCCCAGCTTTCCAAAAGGATAAAAGGCAGAGGGGAGTCCTGATCTCAACTCCCAACGACTTCTGCTCATCTGCCATCTCACCTCATTGTCCTCTGCTCTCGCCACCAGAGAACAATTGCACAGAAGTTAGTCGGCATTAGGTCAGGAGGACTCACTAAGAGTTTCGGTGCCGCTATGCCTGTTAACCGAAGCAGCCTCAGCTCCATGTCCATGTCCTGCAGCAGTGGTGGAGGCATGGAACGGATCAGTGGTGGTTTTGGCAGCAGAACCCTTCACAATCTAGGGGCAAGCAACAGGATTTCCATGAGTGGAGGGTATCGTTCTGCTAGACCAGGATACAGTTATTGGTCAGGTCATGGCGGGTTTGCACATAGAGTTGGTGGAGCTGGGTTTGGGTTCAGAGGAGGATGTGGCCCTGGAAGTATTCAAGAGGTCATGGTCAACCAAAACCTTTTGATACCTCTTAACTTGGAGATTGATCCCAACATGCAGAGAGTGTGACAGGAGGAGAAGGACCAGATCAAATCCCTCAACAACAAATTCGCCTCCTTCAACGACAAGGTAAGACACGTTCCACTTCATCCAGCCTGGCATGTTTGTCATTGCCTGTACAGTAGGATCAGGATTGCTCTCAACATTATAAATTTACTTCTAAATTCTTCATGCACAGAGTTAAGGACTTTGTTCAGCTTGTTACTGTCATAAATAGAACTTAGTTTTGTCAGAGGTCTATAGACAGTCTGCATACTGCGCAGATTATTTTTTCAGTTTGCAGTTGAATGGGACGTGCCCATGTAAAGCCTATTTTAAATTACATAAACCCAAAAAAGCCCTCACATTAAAGCGCCTATCTCATGAGAAATGAAGCAGGTTTTCAGTTGATGATCCCCAATCATTTAAATTGTTCTGATGGGTTTCAGGTGCGGTTCCTGGAGCAACAAAATAAAGTACTGGAGATCAAATGGAGCCTCTTGAAAGACCAAAAAATTGTGAAAAATAACCTTGAACCTATGTTTGATGCATACATCAGCAACACGAGGAGACAGCTCGAGGCTCTAGGAGGGGACAGGCTGCAGCTCAGCTCAGAGCTGAAGGCTATGCAGGATGCTGCTGAAGACTTCAAAATCAGGTAAGCAGCACACACACAAAAAGAAACCCGTCCAGTTTTTCTTCACTCCGTCTTCTTCCTGGATGAGTTAAAAGACCCAAGGCAACCCCAAACCTGGGAGACCTCAGAAAGGACTAAAGTGGCTCGGTTCCCCTCACTTCAGCTGCTGTATAAATCTCAGCAGCAGCACTCTACCCATTGTGTGGCATACGCATTTTTTTCTGTAAGGACAGGTGAACTTCTTTAAAGGCTCAGATGGTCAGACATCCACAGGAGTTCAGGAGCAGCTTCTGAAAAGCTTAGCCTGTCCAGAATCTTAAGCTTTCCAAACGGTTTCAGCTCCTGTGTAGTCATTTTAATATGGATCAGGATGAAACCTGAACACTCTGAACACACATTTGTTACTGATGTGGGCTCCTTTCCAGAAGACAAAAAACTGTCTAAAAAAGAAAGATTAAGTGTGTACTTAAGTGAATTTCTTTGGTTTTGTTTTTTTTTTCCTTAATTATTATAAAGCTCCTTAATATCGATGTTTTGTGTAGTTTTAGCACTTCTGGAAGTCAGGATTTAGCTTCTGCTCCATGGAAAGCCACTGAAATCTGGGGTGAGGTTTCAGCTCAGCTCATTAACTCTTTAGGCTGTTAGCAGGAGGTGTTCCCTCCCTCATCCACTCTTTGCAGTTTGGAAAAACATCTATCAAGTGTTAGCGTCTGCTACCATGCCCACGAGGGATACACTGCTTAATGGATGTGAATAAGTAAGGAGCTTAAACTGTCAATCTGGAACCAGAAAAACAAGAGATGAGAGCTAGGAGGAGGCTGCAATTCAAACCAAGGACACGCGTGCTGCCAAAAACCCTCTGCTTTCCCTTTCTTGGGAGATCGTGTGTCTCGCGCTTTCTGCCACCTTACCAACAGTGCCTCTAGCCCTAAGGTAGCATCAGGACATAAAGAAATTACGGCCTTGGGGAAAAGAAATCTTCATTCATGGTCTGCTTTGAGACTTCTTTTTTATGGTTCTCTGTGCCTTCAGAAAACAAACGTTTAACAGAAAAAAGCCCGTGCTGTGTCAGTTTGGCCACTAAAGACCTCAGGGTCTGCTGCAAATCAGCCACCCAGATTTCCCCAATTCATTTTAGGATGGGACAAATGACATTCTGGAGATACATGTCTGTATCCATCACCTAAAAAAGAAACCCCAAAGAACAGAGCTTAGCCAAAATACCCAAGTTCCAGGTTGCTGAGTTGAGATAAGCAGTTGAGACACTGCTATTGATTAACCGGGTCAGAGAGTGTCGTCCTTCTAGTCTCCTCACACGTCCATGGTGAAAGCAACTTTAAATTTTGAAAAGCAATGTCTAACATTAGCACAGTCCGCAGCAGCAAAGCACCAACAGAGGTTGCTCAGCTGAGAAAAGACCCTTAGGTAAGCCATAACTTCAGACAAGAAATCCTTTGACAAGGAAAGGACACACCACAGAAGAGGTTCAGACTTTAATACTCTGCCTCCATCTGACATAAAGTGCCAAATATTCCTCTGGCTCCAGGAGATCACGGAATCTTTGGGCAAAACCTCAATTACATCATACAGATTGCTGGGCAGGGATCATCATCTTGCATCGTGGCAACAATGCCGACACCGACCAAAAGGACATCACTGCTTCTGTCACCATTTCATAGGAATTTGCTCTTCTTACCTCTATTTATTTTAAACTTTGTGGATCCCAAAGTATTATTCCTAATGCTTTGCTCTTCTGAGTCAAATACTAATCCATAGGGCAATTAGAAATTAGACATATGCCAAATTAGTTTTCCTCTTCTATGTGGCTAAGATCTTAGACACCCATGAATCTATATGCAGGCTAGGACGTCACTTAATGGAAGCGATTTTAAGGGTTGGATATTCCTGATGTGAAGAAATCTTCTCCCATGAAAGGGTCATGAAAGGCCAACGTTTTATTAGCTGCACTGACTCCTTCCTTTGAACTCCTGTCTTTCATCTCCCCCATTTAATAATTTCATTTGAACTGGGCATTGGTGCACAGCTATTGCTGGCTTTTATCCTTTCCCAAGAGTGGGACTGTGCTCTGCTGTTGACCCAGACCTTGGCTCTCCTTGCCCAGGCCATGGTCCTCCCTCCTCCCTGGCCATCCCCAGCAATCCCAAAGCCACCACGGGAGCTGGCGTCATAGATCTCTTCTGACTAACCCAGGTGTGGCAGCAATGAGCTCAGCTACAGCTCCACCCAGCCCTCCCGGCCTGGGAAATTTAGAGTACAAGGCTCCCATTCACAGAGAAAACTTCTGGGAGGATAAAACGTGCCTTTAATGAAGGCCTGCAGCTTTTCTAGATGGCTTCCTCCCAGCACCTAGCCCAAGGATGCTGTCTTTCTATCATAATGGGTGACATACATATAATAATGCTACGTATAATACATGCACTGACACCTCAAGGACAGATGTGCATTGTTAGGTAGCTATTTTTGTTGTTTCCTCCAAAGATCGGTGGTAAATGCCCCTGGGAACAGACTCTTTAGTCTCCCCACAAGCACCCTGTAGTGAGTGCGTGGAGGCGGGATTTCCGCGTGCCCATGCTGGACGAGGTGGGTTGCAGTATGGACGCTGTAAAGGCATGCTCATCTCCCCATCCCAACAGGTACGAAGAGGAGATCAACAAGCGCATGACTGCAGAGAATGACTTTGTGTTGCTGAAGAAGGTGAGGCACCACCAACAAAGAAGGGACACACTTTTTAAAGGCAAAATGCATTTGAATGCAAATAACCCTTTTTATCCAGCAGTGCCAAGCTGGGCAAAGCACTTAGCAAACGCGTAGTCATCCCTCCTGGAAGCAGAAACACCCAACTGTGCCAGTGTGTCAGTTCTTGGCAATAGCTTGTTCTTGTTTCAGGTCCCTCATTGAAAATTCAGGTGAGTCTTGGTCCGCAGGTACCAGATCAGATCTGGGTCATCCATACCTTGCTAGATGCTCTGCCACTTCTACAGCCTTTCTGCATTCATTCTCAACCGCCACAGCTCCCCTGGTCCCACCTTCAGGAGACACAATGAGAAACTTCCACTGTTTCAAGCATTGTCCAAAACACCTGTCTGTGCACCGGCAAAAAAAAAAGGCAGCTTCAGTGGCTTCTGACATGTCAAGAATTGCTTAGATCTATGGACATCATCCCTCCCTCTTCCCAAAAAAAATGTGGAGGGAAGAAACCAGTTCACTCTTGGCTCTGTTTAAAGGCACAGAGGTCAAGAAAGCCTTCAGTTCTGGTTTGTCTCCAAAGGTTTGTATTAAATGACAACCGGTCTTTGTACAAGGATGCAGACAGGCAAGGTTTCGTTCACTACCTCCGTTGTTACGGTTCCAGGATGCGGATGATGCCTATGTGAAGAAGGCAGACCTGGGGACCAAAGTGGATGCACTGACAGATGAGATTACTTTCCTGTGAGCCCTCTACGAAGCAGTAAGAATCTTCTAAACTTTCCAGTTCTGCTATTTCCCCATTTTCCTGCTACCAACAGGATCAAACCAGCCTGAGAGAGATGTTCGGAGCTGCAGTTCCCCTCCATTCCTACCCCTCTACCATACATCACCTCCGAGACAAGCACAGGGGTGAACATTTGGGACTGAGAATGAATTTGTTTGACTTACAGGAGCTGTCTCAGATGCAGTCACAGATCTCTGACACCTCCGTGGTCCTATCCATGGATAAGAGCCGAAACCTGGACCTGAACAGCATCATTGCAGATGTCAAAGCGCAGTACGAGGACATCGCTAACTGGAGCTGGGCAGAGGCCTAGTCCTGGTACCAGAGCAAGGTAAGGATGTGAAAATTAATCAAATGAGCTAGAAAAATCTTTGTTTAGCATTTCTCAAAGGCTATTTTATACTGGAGAGTGCAAGCAGAGAGTACAGGGGAGTAGGGTGTAAAATCAAGTCAATTTGGAATGGATTTCATTTCTTGGACATGTGAAAATGCCATTTTGACAGGACGAGAGAGGAGCATAAGGAGATAGAGGGAAGAAGGAAATATGCTAAAGCTCATGAGGGAGAGCTTGGATTGAGTACAGAAAGAGACAGAAGATACGGTCAGGAGAGGATCAAAGCAGAGTCAATCTCTACCTCTCAATGAGGTCAAGCTGCTGCCCAAATCTGACTTTGCCCTGGTGTCTCATCTCCCTGCTCTGTTGCCTTCGCGAGGCGTGGCGACCTGGTTCAGGAACGGCACGGCGACCAACCCCAGGCCGCTCGGTCCATCTGCTCACAGACACTAATGTGGTGGACGGCAAATGGCGTTTATTGCTAGGTAACACTGCATTATATAGCTAGGGTTTACAACGTCACTTCCGCTTGCTCACATCATAAACTTAACGGTGCTGGCTATTAGGCTAACTTAACGGTATTGGCTATTAGGAGAGGGGCCCTATCTTTCCGTACAGCGCGACATCTTCCGGCTGCCAGACCCTAACTACCTACAGAGGGAGAGCAGCTCTCACCCCGGGCCGGGTACACGAGGAGGTGCCTAACGCCGTGCCTTCTTTGCAGATGCTGCAGATCCTGTGCAGCAGCAGCAACCAGAGCCTGTCCCGGAGGAGGATTTGGGGTGAGCAGACAAGAGAGTTTGATTCTTTTTGAAGGCAGTGAGCTGAGGCTCTCCAGAGGGGACAAAGCAAGCACCGGCCTTTGGCTGCCGGTTGTGACTCTAGCTTAGGGAAGAGGCTTTCTGGGGTGGGGTGGGAGCTGGGAGGAGATGCCC